>VWZZ01005925.1:354048-488851 GCA_013399095.1 Psophia crepitans
GTGATGTGCTCTAGGTGGCCCTACCTTGGCAGGGGGGGTTGGACTAGATGGTCTTTCGAGGTCCCTTCCAACCCTTGTGATTCTGTGATTCTGTGATTAAAAATTAGAATAAAGACATGACTTCTCACTTTGCAGAACTAGCCTCTTCATGAATAGCTCAGGAACATTCTATCTCAGGGGAAAAGGCAAATAAAACCATGTAATTTCTGTTTGAGCTGCTACTTTCTTTCTTTCTTTTTTTTTTTTTTTTAACATGTCTGTAGACGTGGCACTTTGGGACATGGTTTAGTAGGCATGGTGGTGTCGGGTTAACAGACTTAATGATCTTAGAGGTCTTTTTCAACCTTAAAGATTCTATGATTCTATGATAAATTACTGAGAGAAGAATCTAGCATTTAACTGAAACAGATTCTGCTCTCAATTACATCTCCAACAGGAAAGAGCAGCCTCACAAACTGCTAAAATTGTCTTTGAAAATGCATGCATTTAAAAACAAGTCAATCCTTCTAATTGATATAATAGACCTGGAGGGCAGCTGAATGCCAGACAGGTGTTACTGCCATGAAATTGTCTTCTAGTAAGTGTGACAATTAACAACTTTACTGAATTTGTCTGGTGCTGATGCTGAGTACCAACAGACAAAATTGAGCACAACCTGTTACAAACTTGAAGAGAAATTTAATATAGGAATAACAGTTTATAACCAGCTGAGATTTAAGACTTCTATTACGCATTATTTTATTTCCTACAAATCAGCTATTTTTACTTCACAATAAAGTGTAAAAAATGAAATAAAGTAGAAGGATACATCATTTCAGCTTCTGTTGTCAGCACTACAAATAAACATGAATTCATCCCTAATAAGCACTGCAGGAAGTCAACTATGCAATCTTAATGATCCTAGAGTCTTTTCCTAAGTATACAGTTCATAATCTCAAGCAGATTCCAGAACACTATGTCAATTAGGATATCACGCAGAGCAACAAAAAAGGCAACGCCAGCTGGAAGCATTCATTGAACCTCATTGTCAATGCAGCAATAAAAGAGATCTTGTTCTACCAAAATGAAAACAATAAAACAAAGATAAGCTGAATGGGGTCAGGAAGTAAAACAATCCTAAGTGCCAACTTCAAAAGGCTGAGCATTAATCATCTTTGGATAATCTACGAGTTGACAGATTGGGGTTGCCTAACTGGATGCCACCACTGGATGTTGTATTGGGTTTGCGTGGCAAGATTTTGGTAGCGAGGGGGCTACAGGGGTGACTGCTGTGAGGAGCTGCTAGAAGCTTCTCCCACGTCCGACAGAGCCAATGCCAGCTGGCTCCAAGGTGGACCTGTCGCTGGCCAGGGCTGAATCCATCAGCGACAACAGTAGCACCTCTGGGATAACGTATTTAAGAAGGGGAAAAATTACTACGCAACAGCAACCAGAGAGAGGAGTGAGAAGATGTGAAAGGAACAACTCTGAAGACACCAAAGTCAGTGAAGAAGGAGGCGTAGGAGATGCTCCAGGCACCAGAGCAGATATGCACCTGCAGCCCATGGAGGAACCCATGCCAGAGCAGGTGGATGCACCCAAAGGAGGTTGTGATCCTGTGGGAAGCCCACACTGGAGCAGGCTCCTGGCAGGACCTGTGGCCCCATGGAGAGAGCAGGCCATACAAGAGCAGGTTTGTTGGCAGGACGTGTGACCCCTTGGGAAGGACCCATGTTGGAGAAGGTGGTGGAGGACTGTTTCCTGTGGGAGGGACCCACTCTGGAGCAGGGAAAGAGTGTGAGGAGTCCTCCCCCTGAGGAGGAAGGAGTGGCAGAGACAATATGTAATGAACTGACCACAACCCCCATTCCAGGTCCCCCTGTGCTGCTGGGTGGGGAGGAGGGAGAGAAATTGGAAGTGAAGTTGAGGTTGGGAAGTAGGGAGGGATGGGGGGAGGTGTTTTAAGACTTGGGTTTATTTGTCATTACTCAACTGTGATGTGATTGGTTATAAATTAAATTAATTTTCGCAAGTCAAGTCTGTTTGGCCCATGACGGTAACTGGTGAGTGATCTCTCACTGTCCTTATCTCAGGCCAGGAGCCTTTCATTTGCACTTTCCCTCCCTTGTTCAGCTAAGGAGGGCAGTGACAGAGTGGCTTTGGGGGGCAACCCACCACAGATGTCACTGGTGCTTCAAAGACATTGCACATGCATGTATCAGGCTGCACAGCTTGGCAGTACTGGGACTTAGAAACACTCTCCAGCTAACATTTTTCTCTAGCTTGCTTTTCACTTTTATCATCTCTCCAACTTACTTCAGAAGCTGAAATTTTTCAGTAAGCCTCAATAACACTTAAAGAAGTGAAGGAAGAAAATATAATTTTAGAGCTAGCAACCATACTGCTGCAATTATCCTAATCCTAACGTCATGTTTTGTTTTGCTTTAAAGCAGGTATACCAGGCCTCCTGGAATATCATCTGTTGTATTTACTCTTGTGTCTACTCAACACAGACTTGAAAATTTCCTTATTATATGCTAGCATCCCTATGTTTTATCACACCATGAATTTTACTGGCCACACTAACCACAAATCTAAATAGCAAGTTTTTGCAACAGATGGGTCCCAACAGCTAAAGACGGAAACCATCAAAAATCATGCATCTACTGTTACCTTGCTTTGGAATTCAGTCATGATACAACCTTACTTTCACCTACATAGGATATAGCTATAACGAAAATAGTATCTTTATACTCCTCAGATTATATATTTTAGACCAGTGGTAAATTTAGAAAGAAGGGAAAAAACCAGGCTGGTCATATAAGCATTGTATCAAAGCATCCTTTTCTGCCGACTCAGGCTCTGTGAAGAAACCAAATCCAGAGACTAGCAGAGCTATGGATACTAGAGACCTGCATCCAGCCGGTGCCCACAGCTCACAGAGCAGTTCCCTGACAAATATTATCTCCTTCCAGAATCTCTTTTTGTAGATTAACAAGGATTAAAAGAAGGGAGACAAAGCATAGGCATAATGGGTTGGCTTTGGCAAGGGAACAAAGCTACCATGGCGATCCCTCAGATACTTCAGATCCATAAAGCAGAGGGAAAAGGACAGAACACTGAGATGATGAAGACTGATGAAGATAAAACACTTTTCAAGGCAATAAGATCTGATAGCTGTGAAGAATTACAGGACCGTGATATTAAGTAACTGAAGGTACAATGGTAAAATAGCAGAGGAAATTCAGTTCTCACAATGAACATTGGGAAAAATAACTGTAAATACAGAAAAATAGTCTAAATCAGTCACTACCACTCAAACAAACCTCACATTTTAGAATGAATGATGTCTCTAAAAATATCAGTCCAGTTCTCAGCAGTGGTCAAAAAGGGAACTACACTTGGGAATAGTGCTGGTCATGTTGTAGCTGTGATGACTTCTAGATGAAGGCCATGGCAGTTTTGTAACCAGTGGTATCTCATATGGGTGGAAAAAACTAAAAAGTGTTCAGACTTCCTGATTCTTCTTTGGCTCTTAGCAGTAGCAGCAGCTTTCAAAGTTTACTACAAGCTGAGAACAATAATTTTGAGTTCAACTTAACTGTGTCATGTGGTGACACGATGTTGAGATGATAGGGGGTTTTAAGTATGCTAACTCTAACGGGCAGCTTTATATGACCTTTCCAAACACCATGTGCAAACTTGCTTTGATGGAGAAAGAAGCCTCACACTGTCATATATCCACAGATGCCACATACAGCCTTCCTAGGGAAGAAAAATGATTTAAGAATGATAACCCACATGGACAAATGATCCTTCCTCACATTTTTTTTCCCAGAACATCTGCTCCTACTGCTCAAGCAATCCCTCAGCTTTGTTAAGCTCCTCACTAGGAGTAGACTCTCCTCACACAAACATATGCTGTCACTGGAACCAGCTTGTGCCAAGACAGCAAATGCAAGGCTTGGTGACCATCTCCACAATCAGAAAAGAAAAGTGCTTCCCATGAAGAATCATCCAAACTCATGCATCTGCATGGCTGGCAATACACTTCATGCAATGTACCAAATGCCCTTATCACAAGCACCTATGGGGCTGACACTAAACAACGGTTTTGCACCAAAACAAACTCTACCCTTGATAAAAGATAGCAACACCCCATCATCAGTGGGAAAATACATCTTACAAAACAACAGCTTCTTCTCTGACATCTTAGTGTTGATGACCTGAGGAGATCTACTCAACGCTTTTTAAAGATAAGCCTCAGAACAAAAGCTCATATACTAAATATCTTGGACTCAACGGGGTTATTAATTTTTTGGGCTATATTAAATTCCCAGCTAGCTTCTAGCTAATGCTGCCACTTTCTTGAGGCAGTAAATTGCTTCTCTTTCTTGTAACAACTAGTGATTTCATCTCTTTTCTGTAAGTACTCCCACCTGGCACCACAGGTTACAAACTTTTGTTCTCATAGCTAGTCTAACTGATTTAAATGCTGAAGTTGAACTAAAAACAACTGCTCTCAGCTTGCATTTAGCCTCTAAGACTGATGTTTCTAATTCAGGAAAACAGAAGAAGTCATTATGCTGCTCTGCAAGCCTGTGCTGTACCCACCTTTTCTATCCAGATGCCATTGTGGCCACTCAAAAGGAAAAAGAAGAATTTGAGAAATTACAGAGATGGAGAAGAAAGAGGACTAGGGGTATGGAACATCTTCCACACAAGACCTGCATAAACCTGTACTCCCTGTACCAACCACATGAAGTTTAACAAGACCAAGTGCTGGATTCTACACCTGGGAAGGGGTAACTCTGGCTGTACATACAGACTGGGAGATGAGACGCTGGAGACCAGCCATGCTGAAAAGGACTTGGGGGTCTTGGTCGACAGCAGGTTGAACATGAGCCAACAGTGTGCCCAGGCTGCCAGGAAGGCGAAGCGTGTCCTGGGGGGCATCAGGCATGGCATTGCCAGCAGGTCTAAGGAGGTGATTGTCCGACTCTACACTGTGCTGGTGCGGCCTCACCTTGACTACTGTGTGCAGTTTTGAGTGCCACAGTACAAAAAGGACATAAAGCTATGGGAGAGTGTTCAGAGGAGGGCAATAAAGATGGCGAAGGGTCTAGAAGGGAAGACGCATGAGGAGAGGCTGAAGTCCCTTGGCTTGTTCAGCCGGGAGAAGAGGAGACTGAGGGGAGACCTCATCGCAGCCTACAGCCTCCTCACGGGGGGGGAGCGAAGGGGCAGGCGCTGATCTCCTCCCTCTGGTGACCAGCGATAGAACTCAAGGGAACAGCATGAAGCTGTGACAGGGGAGGGTTAGGTTGGAGACCAGGAAAAGATTCTTCATCGAGAGGGTGGTCGGGCCCTGGAACAGGCTCCCCAGGGAAGTGGTCACAGCACTGAGCTTGGCTGAGTTCAAGAAGTGTCTGGACGATGCTCTCAGTCATCTGCTCTGCTTGGGCTGGTCCTGTGTGGAGCCAGGAGTTGGACTTGATGATCCGTATGGGTCCCTTCCAGCTCGGGATATTCTATGATTCTATGATTCCATGATTCATACATGCAGTGACTGATAATGTTAGGAGGTCTATAACCTTGTGAATGAGGTAGAGAAAATGAAGAGAGTGGTTATTCACTGTATCTTACAATATAACCAGTGATATCATCAGGCATTGGATTTTAAAGAAATAGATAATTAGGGAAGTTGTTGTCTCTGAATGTTGACGAAGCCAAAAGTGTAAACAGATGTTTAGATTTTTGGTCGTTATGCTTTTCAAGGCCCAGGATAGTGTTTCGGGTAGTGGCATGGGACACAGGGTATGTCTCCAACCATCCAGTGGTGGCCTCCACCATTGTTAGGACATAGTGCTTGGCCTGGCGTGTTTGTGGGAGTGTAATGTAGTCTATCTGCCAGGCCTCCCCATATTTGTATTTTAGCCATCGTCCCCCATACCAGAGAGGCTTTACCCGCTTGGCTTGTTTGATTGCTGCGCAGGTTTCACATTCGTGGATGACCTGGGAGATCGCATCCATGGTTAAGTCCACCCCTCGATCACAAGCCCATCTATAAGTGGCATCCCTCCCTTGATGGCCTGACCTCTGGCTCAGGACGCCTTAAAACTGCTGCTTGTGGGAGGATGGGCAGGGAGGCAAGGACCCCTGCTGGTACACACCCCATTTCTAGTTCTCTTGTCCTAACTTCCCTTCTCAAACCAGTGGAGCTAAACCAGGATCTGTCTTCTTGCTAGTCTGCAATCTGAAAAAGAGACTGGACAGAACGTGCCATACAGAAATGCAGGCATCCTGTAGTTCACACTCTGCTGGGTGGCAGGCTACAACCTAAGGCAAACTCAGCACGCACAGACAGACAGATATTATTGGGATCATAGCAACATTAGCTTCTGCTTCCTAATTCAGAAAACAGGCACCCCAGTTCCTGTAAACTCCACATTCTTTTGGATTTATCCATTTTTTGCTCCCCCAAGAATGGAACAGCTATCATTGATTGCAGCCACGGCAAGGTCACTTGCTGCTGATTGGGAAGGGAAAACTGGCTGCAATTACGGGATGTAAGCACAAGCACTCATTCTCCTCACTTGAGAAACTGAGCTGTTGTTATCAATTACACGTATTTAGCTTTTCCCTGGCAAGCGTAAATGCTTGCATACAGTAATTACAGCTGCTCCGCTGTCCCCAGAAGGAAGAAGGGGAAGAAAAATAAATGACAATAATTTGGTTTTATTGCTTTTCACTTAAGTTTTATGCTTTTAATTACAATAATGTTACAATTAATAATTTAAAAGATATTTTTATTTTATAAAAATAGTTTTCTCTAGTATTTTGCAGACATAGGCCACAAAACACTGTAGCTTTGTAAAAACTCAAAATCTCCTGCATTGCTTGTGGGCTCAGAATAAATAACTTGAGACTCATGATTAAGAATACTAATTGATTTGATACACCAGTTCATTTATATGTGTCTAATAAATTTACCATAACAAATTAATACAAATGCATTAAAATATATTCTTTCATACAATAATATGTTTAGTAAGCAAGGCACAACTAAGACTTAGTAAGACATATTTCTCTGTCACATTTCTTAGTGCACAGACTGAAAACTGCAGCATTTTTATATTTATTATATTTTTATTATTTATGTATGTTACAAGAAAAAGCAGCAATTATTCTTTTAAAAATGAAATCTTCTATGGAATGGCAACTCAGAACTGCCTATATATTCTTGTAATTTGTTAAGTGTGATATATCAGTCAAAATTAATTGGGTTTTTTTAGCAGGACACCATGCCTCCCAGCTCTGCTGGAGTTCTTTAAGGGAGCCAACGAGAAAGTAAACTCATTGCTCATTAACAGTGAAAAAAATAATTGAATAATTGCCAAGTGTTGCTAGGAAAGAAACATGAAACGCTCCAGAAAATGTAACTACGCCGTTCCATAGATGGTGCCCCCAACTTAGGCACTGCAAACAGTTCTGGTCTTTTCATTCTCCTCCTCTCCAACACACTGCGGGTACCGGTGACAGACGCTGTGTCAATGCCAGCAGCAGTGAGGAGGACCCGGCATAGGGGACCTAACACCCACATGACGTGCACTTTGGGGGTTTCACTTCTCCCTAGCTCTGGCGTGGTGCTGGGACTCATTGCTGGCAGTGCCCAGGGACTCAGCTGTCTCTGGGGCAAGACCCAGCTTAGCACAGTCCAGGTGTGAGACCTCAGCTCAAGTTTATTCACGAGAAGTGTTAGGAAAGTGTGAAACACTAGGTGACCCAAAATTATGAGAAGGAAAAGCAGAGACAGCAGGGTAATTGTTGAGAAGGTAAATAACAGAGGCTCAGTGGTTCAAGAGGAAAAGTAATGGTTTAAAACCATCAGGTTTTAAAGGTTTAAAACCCCAAGGAAAAAAAAAAGAACCAACAAAAAAAACCCGAAAAAAACCAAAACAAAAAAAACCCTAGAACCAGGACATGGCAACTCAGCAACACTGAAGATAATGCAAGGCACATCAGAGGCTCATCGTTTCCCTGCATGGCTGGTGCCCACTGTGGAACAGCAGGACATTGCGGAACATCTTTTTGAGAGTGGTAGCTGGTAGCTTTTTAGTCTTATCAATTGCATAAATTAAGCTATAAATTACACTTTGTACTCCTAAGCTGCATATATCCCGCTTTACAGAGTCTCTTGAGGAACAGGTTGCTCATGCAAAGTGTCCCAGAGAGAACCGTCATTTAAAATAAAGACACGTGGAGCACAAGTTCCACTTTAGTTTCTTCAGAAGAAATTCAGTTTGCGTGCTCCCTGCAGCTTTACAGCGCAAGAGGAAAATCTGCCGATCGGCATCAAAAGCTCACTCCCTGGTAGAGATGTGTACTGTCGATCTTGCCGCCAGTTATATAAGGATGTCAAAGTCTTTTGAAGTAATTCAAAGCAATTACACAACTATGCAGTACAGAAATCTAAAATATGCTTAAGCCCAAAGATGGCAGCTGTGATTTGGGATTTCCCAAGTAACGAGTTGCTGGGAACAGACAGAATATTGTAGGAGTATATTATGCGATCTTTTCCCTCCTTTTACACACCTTCCTCCCTATATGTTATTTGAAACTCCTGAAGAGAAAATACCAGGTCAGATGGAAAACTTTTAAAATTTTATGTAATTTCTGTTTGCATGCAGAACTTTACTTACATGTATTCTCAGTATTCACAAACCAGTAAATCTTATATGCACGTCCCTTTCCATACAAAAGAAATAAACAGTAGTTTTCTGTTACCGTTACCTTTCATCTTCCTATTACAAAATATGAGGCTTTTTGGAGGCAGCTTCTTTGATTTTACTTTGTCATGTTGCACTGCCACCTTACTTAGCCAGATTGATGACTGTATAAAAGTTAAGTACTATAATATATACCTATAAACCCCTTGTTTATACACAATAAAACAAAAGCATCAGTGTCAGGCAAAGTCAGGATAAGCAGGCCTCTTGGTTTAGCCACAGTCACACTAGAACATGCTTCTCCTTTCTGACAGATCAAAGATTGTCTTCCAGAGACAACTTCTTTTCGACACAGAATATTTTTATATTCTCCCCCTGGTCACTCTATGCTAAAATGACAAAACCAACTGAACTCAATCCACACCTGTGTATTCACCATAGGCTTAAAGTTCTTGTACCATGACTAAATGTCGCTGTGTGGCAGCTCTCCAGAGCTCAGTCCCACTAAAATACCCGGGATTACAGGGGATCTCTGGCAAAGGGAGAATCAAACCGGGAGCAACAGGGCCACAGTTCCACCAGGGAACTCCGAGCACTTCAGCATTAACATAGGAATAAGGATGGCTTCGTACAGTGTCTCAAATAGTGCCATGTACTGTAAAGACACTGATTATTCTTGGGCTGCTTGAGGTTTGCCTGAAGGTTCATGTATGCCCTTGACTAGGAGCAGGCCTTTGGTACACATTTTACAATGAAATTGCGATGAACAACATCTTTCTAAGACACACATTTTGTCTGTTGGAGGACTGGAAAAAAAAAAAAAGAATGCTGTTCACTCAGGTAATTTCAAAGATGGTAAGTCATAGAATCATCAAATGGTTTGGGTTGGAAAAGATCTTAAAGATCATCTAGTTCCAACCCAAGTCAATCAAATCAAACCTTTTTTTACCAGGACATTGAAAGTAATTTCCTCAGCTAAGAGCCCACTCCTTCAGAATTTACAATCTATTGTTGCAGTCAGTCACTAAATCTGCCATTCAGATTTTTATAAGGAGAAAACATATGATTTTTTAGTCTCGTAATTATCAAAGAATGACAAACTTATTTCAGCTCTGAATGATGACTAGAAGTAAAAAACATTTGTGTTAAGAAGGAATTGTTTAAGAAAATAATTAAGGAAAGGAAACATCAGGGGCTGGCAAAGCAGGAATGCCTGCACTGTCCTAACATGGTTGGACTAGATGATCCTTGAGGTCTCTTCCAACCTTAATGATTCTATGATTCTAACAGGAGAGTTCATATGTGATGCAGTATCAGGTACAACTTGTAGCTCATGGTTTTCTAAATCTGGGTTCTTAAAGGCAGGTTTAAAATTCACATGTGGTCTCTTAAATAAAAATGGCTTGCATTTTAACATGTCATGCATCTACATATGCCTTTGGATTTGATTGGAATCAGCTTGTCAGCATTTTTGAAAGCTTGATCACATTTATTTAACTTATAGAGTTCAGAGGCTAACTTTAGAGGCCCAGGAAAGTTTCTTGCTTCTTTTAGTTGCAAATGATACAAATACAATTTCAGGTACACTAAAGTTCTAAAGGTGACACAGCAAACCCATTGACATTTATCTTGGAGACACCCACACTGCAAGGCTTCCATTTTGCATTTAACACTTTCAGTCTATCAGCTGTCTAATTACTAGTCTGGTATTTCACTGTGTGGTATTAGATATGTGCGTAATACAGAAATCTAATCTTTAACATAATTTTAAAGTAGGGATAATTTTAAGTTATTTAAGTTCTGTAATATTTGTACTCGGCACTGGTGAGGCCGCACCTCGAGTACTGTGTTCAGTTTTGGGCCCCTCAATACAAGAAGGACACTGAGCTGCTGGAGCGTGTCCAGAGAAGGGCAACAAAACTGGTGAAGGGTCTGGAAAACAAATCTTATGAGGAGCGGCTGAGGGAACTGGGGTTGTTTAGTCTGGAGAAGAGGAGGCTGAGGCGAAAGCAGGAAGCTGAGGGGAGACCTTATCGCTGTCCACAGCTACCTGAAAGGATGTTGTATCCAGGTGGGGGCTGGGCTCTTCTCCCAAGTAACAAGCAACAGGACAAGAAGAAATGGCCAGGGGAGGTTTAAATTGGTTATTATGAACAATTGGAGAGTGAAATGCAAAGGCATCAAGAGATGCTAGTTTTATACTGGTGTAACTCTAAGGACTTCAGGAGAATTACTTCTGGTCTGGACAAATAAAGGTGGGACAGAAAGGTTACTTATGACTTCTCTTGACTGAAATCTTTAAAGACTCTAATAAATTCCCTTGTAGGCTCCTCATGCACCTATAGAGGGGCAGGGACAGAAGGGCAATGAAAGGACTTAAAGAACCTCTCAGACACCAAACCTGCCATGCTGCACTAAACCACACTAAACACAAACATCTATAAGAGCACATTCAAACTGGGTACAGCACGTGTGTATGGCAAAGCCACAGAAGAACCTGAGGACACTGATGCTGTGTTGCAGAAATGAGGCAGAAGGAAAGACCTGTTTTGATGCCTGGGCATGCTTCTTTTTCATGTCGCTGATTTAATGTAGAGTGGTAGTAAAAAAGTTGAAGAGCAGTAAAATTTCCACTCCTGGGCATACGATAAAAGGCAATGAAATTTGTACAAGTACTTGATGAGAACAGGAATGGTTGCTACAAACTAGTCTTCACAGACAATTCTTCAGAAAAGTATTTAATGCAGGGGTTCGGCTTTGCCGAGAATGAAATTTATAGTCATCGAGGGAGGAGGGTTCTGGAACAACCTTCCAAACAAGGAGCAGGAGCCAACAACTGTTCTTAAAAATTGAGATCTTTATGAAAGAAGTTAAAGAACACAATGCTTTCTGACAGCAGAAGGCCTGCTCTTATTCTACAATCCTCTATTTTTAAATAAATCTGTTACTAATAAAGGACTAGAAAATACCATGTTCAAAAAATGAATTAATAAGTAAACAAGTAACAATTTGAATAAAGCAGCATTTATGTTTCTGGGCTCTGATTACCTTGCGCCCTTACACAGGCACCCCCTGTTTTCCAGATCACTGCATCAAACTCCATCCTTACCTGCTATTCGAGTAATTACATGGAGGTGTTCAACTTTAGATTAAGATCAGCTTGTCATGCATCAAAGGTTTGGGAGGCTTAAGGAAATTATTCATGTCATAACGAAATGTAATGCCATCATTCTTCAGATAATCATAATGAAAGATTAACCATGAGAATCTGACTGTGCCTTCCCACAGTAAAGCTGGCAGATGGGGAACAGAGGACACAGGCAAGTCTGTAAGGTTCACCTCTGGGTTCCCCTTTCAGAAGGAATCTCCAGGGCAGGGGGGGGGGGGCGGGATCAGCCCAGGAAGCAACCAAATGGGTAGGAAATGGTCTTCTACATTTCAGAGCTACGCTGCAACATGGAATTCTGCCTTAAGTCCTTCCCGTGGCTGTTTTCCTGCTTCTCCACCCTGGCTGCACAGCCCACATGCAGCCATGGGACACATGTTTGGCATGTGTTAACAAGGTGCAGGCATAAAGAAGTATTGTCTTGGAAAAAAAATCCCATTAGATTTAGCATAATTGAGATTACCTGTTGATTAAAAAAAATAAATTGAGAGGTATAAAAATTCTTACATTCTGATTAATATTTTGGGTTGCTTTCTCAATATACTGGTGCATATAAAGTATATCAACACAGTCAATCTGTTGGAGCATCTACAGAACTAATTTATCTTAATTATAGAGAGAGGGCAGGACAACCTAACATAATGTCAGAAAATTTATCTAGGTGACATACTAGGCCATTGCAAAGTAGTTAAGTGATGGTTCATGAGCAGGACTTGTTAATTAACTGATCTGGAGCTATTCCTCTTCCAGAAACTACATTTAGAGCTGAGAAAATAACAGTATTTGTAGTTACACATTTCTTAGACAAAAGAACAAAAAAAAATTTTCAGACAAAGTCAAGTGGGTTTTTTTCTGGGCACCTTACAGAAAATATTTTGTTTTAATTTCAACATCTTCTTTTTTTTTCTTAATTAAAACCAGGTAAATTTGCAATCTAAATATAATTTTAAAATTGAGTGTTGGAGAAGAAGGTGTCTAAGCGTAGTGCATAAATCTAATCCTTCACCATTTTTTGAGAGAAGAAAGAGAATTACTTGCTGAAATCAGCCCGTTTTATTAACTATACTGTTTACCACGGAGTGTAGTGATAGGACAAGGGGTAATAGCTTTAAACTAGAAGAGGGGAGATTTAGACTAGATAGTAGGAAGAAATTCTTCACTATGAAGGTGGTGAGGCACTGGAACTGGGTGCCAAGACAAGTTGTGGATGCCCCATCCCTGGAAGTGTTCAGAGCCAGGTTGGATGGGGCTTTGGACAACCTGGTCTAGTGGAGGGTGTCCCTGCCCATGGCAGGGGGGTTGGAACTAGATGGTCTTTGAGGTCCCTTCCAACCCAAACCATTCTAGGATCCTATGATTCTATGAAAAGAAATTAACAGAGCACAAATTGTGATTCTTATGGTATAAACTCTTAAAGATGTTCAGCATTTCATTCTCAGCCTCATCATAAATAACTTACGTAGATCAACAGAATATATTACTTTTAAGTAGGCTGATCGGCATTGCATGGATGCTGCATATAGCAAGAATATTTTCTACAGAAATTAGCAGGGAAAACCTTAAAACTACTCTTAAAGTTTCAAACTGAACTTACACCAAACTATCAAAGTGTTAATAATTATTTTTAAATTAACCAATTATTATCTAATTTGAACTATTTCTGCATTGTGAAAGAAAAAAACATTCATACATTTCTGATTTTTTACCCCTTATAAATACACATGAACCACTGTTTTTACCCATTATAAATACACATGAACCACTAAGATGATCTGACTGGAACACAGGGCAAAACCTTAGATGAACCAGTTTGCCTCACACTTTCCTACAGAATTTGCCTGTAAGACATTTAATTTTAGAAATGATAGAGAGTCTGCACCACACCACTCTCAGCTATCGAGAATTTCTAGTTATGTTTTTGAGGGAACATAGAACAAACAAACCCAACTTAAAGGTGAGTTATAGTTTTGTTCACTCTAAAGTTACACACAAGTGTGTTATATGGTTTGATAATGAAGAGGATATTAATACCATCACCCTTCAGATCCTCTGGCCGTTCCGGGCCCTGGTGGCATTCCCAGAGACCCTCGCTCCAGTGATGGAGGGCACCAATGGGCACAGCTGTCTGCGAGCTGTGACTCCATGGGACGCCCAGCTGAGTTGGCAACAAGCAAAACTGGCCCGTGGCTACTGGATGAAAATGAAGTGGCTCAGTAGAATTTCTTTCAAATCAAACTATTGACTATCTGTTTATGAGAGGACAGAAATCAGATGAAATCAGCACAGATGTCCACACCCCGAAATTTAACCCTCACTTTCAGTTCAGCCTAGAAATCCCTCATCTCGGTCTTCTGCCCCAAAGGCATTGCCTCTTTCCCTCTTATTTTACTTATTAGTTATTTATAAGTTATAATTTGTAAGTTATTATAAATAAGAAAATAAGTTATTTACTTATTCATTGTTCTTTTGGCTTCCATGAACAACTGCACCTTAGCCTGTGGTTTATATATTCCATCAGATACGTTCCAGCACAGACATTACTGCAGAAATCTCTCTGAATAATTAGGTACATTGAGTGGGTCATGTGTAGCCGTTGCCAGCTGAGCTCCAGAAATACTGACAAAGATATACAGAATATTCACAGAAAGATTTCTGACATCTTCCAGTCCTGGAGAAAGTCATTAAAATCAAGGACACTGTTATTGTCTGTGCTACAGAAAATTCTTAAGATTCCCAACCAAGGCTCAAAAGCTGCTGTTACGGGTACAACAAAAAAATAATTGAGTTCCCCAAGAATTTCTATTCCAAATAAGCAAGATGAATAAACATGGGAAGAAGGAAGCATTGCTATTCCCACATTAAACAGGATGAACTTGAGTAAAACAAGGTGCTTAGCCTTTTTGGTTTGTCCTTCACTGCAACTGACAGCAGAGCTCGTTCCTTGTCCTTAGTTGGAGTGACAAAGCCTCGCTCACGAACGAACCATCACGCTGCACAGTCACACGGCACCTACATCAAACGACTCGATTCACCGCATCAGGCCAGTGGGCAGGCGACGGGTCTAGCTTCACAACTGAAAACCTCTCGCAACCTTTCCTGCTCCAGTCTTATTTTGCCAGTAGTTTGAGCACCGCTGCTGTTAATTACTCAAGGTACCTGCTCCATCAGAAGTTTTGGCTGAAATATTGTTTAATGTAAGTGAAGGGTTTTAGCAGTGCACAAAAATCAGGCTAAGGATAAAAGGGAACTACAGATGGAAACTACTGCATTTCATTTTTTCTTTCACACCTGAAAAAACAGTCTCTACCATTCCTAAGTCCCCTCTCAACTTCCACAGTTTAAGAGACATTAATAAATGAATAATTAGTGCAAAATAGTAACATTTAGATAGGCCTCAATTGTGCATACTTCTATCAGGCTAAGAAATAAAGTAAGTATGGCGAGTAGAGAAATGACCAGCACGCATTTACTTCTCTCTTTCTCTGTTTTAAATAGCTGGCAGTATAAGGAACTCTATAATTCATGACAAGATGCACTCCAGAACCAGGAAAACAAAGTCACCTGTGAAGCCTCTGCAGGCACAGCACAGATACAATGAAAGAGAAAAACTCTTAGAAAAGAGTCACCTTGAAAAGTACTGAGGCACAGCATTCATCTTCACCGTGGGGAACAAGAGGAAGCACATTACAGCATCCAAGACACACTGTGGTAGTTAACAGAACGAAGTTTCTCTGGGAAAGCACATATTTCTGGTTTTAAATTCTTTTATCCTCGTACTTTCCGTGTTTGAGAAAGTTTTGACACAACTGCGTAAACTCCCATTGGGCTGAAAACGAGAACATATTACAAGCGCAGAGAAGTGTCATGAAAACACTTTTATGAGTGTTTGAAGAGATAAACCAGCTCAAAAAGAGATTAAACAAATTCCTGGTGGACGGGTTAATCAGCGGCTATTAAACACCCACCAGCTGGCTCTGGATCAGGGATTCTCTGAGCAGCTGAAGGCTGGAAGCTGGGGAGGTGGAGCAGGGGAAACTGTTGTCAGCGACTGTTCAAGGCAGGATGCTGGGCAAGGTCTGGGGCAGGATGGCCTTTCTTATGGCCTCGCATTATGTCATCCAACAACTCTGCACCGTGTCCACTTTCACCCGAATTATCACATGCAGTGGGTCAATCCTGGGCCTCTCATAAAGGTACAGATGCTCTGTAGGAAGCGTGACAGCAAAGTAACCCAATGTTATCCATTCTCTGAATACTACTAAATGCTTACTTGGACCCAGTCCTTGGGAAAGGTTCTTTAGCAGCCTCTGGAAAATTATAGTTCTCTTTTTATCAACAAAAGCCCATTAAAGAATTCATCATGGTCTGGATGGTTACCAGGTCACCAATGGACTTCTGGTTGCTTTAGCCTAGGAAGATCCTTCTAACACAAATAACAGGAAAAAGGGGTTTATATGTTATGCCAGATGGTACTCGACTTCCTGGCTTCTCCTTCTTTAATGTGCTAGCTCGTTACTGATTGCATTTCAGGTGAAAATTAATGTAGTCTGGTTTATTTTTAAATGTGTCCCAAATGGAGACTCAGAGGAGCAGATGTTGGGGAGGGAGGGGAGAAGGGTGTTTCCATCTTAGTGTGCAATGCTAGACAGAGCTTCATTATAGCTCCTCTAGTATATGTAAGTGTTATACTTCCATGCACAAGTGTGTGTGTCTGTTTCAATCCGTACTGGTTTATTTTATCTGACTCCATGTGTGAACACATGTCCACTTATTTTATAGAACTAACAATGTCTAAAAGGATTTTTCACTACTTATTCTATAATGTTCTAGCAAACAGAGCGTTATAAAAGAAACCAAAAAAAATGCTAAAAAGGCAAACCCCAAAATGATGAAGATGAACCTGCATTGTAATTCTACTAATAAGTGACAGAAAGTACAAATCCTCTGAAGAGACTATCAGCAATGCCAGGGATGGTACCATCCTGATTTTGGGCTGTAGTCTTGGCTCGTGGCGTAACCCAGAAAGCCCTGAGGGGTCTGGCTGCATCCCAGAGGCCTGTGATCACCTGCATATGGACAGCTACACTGGCCAGAGCCCCCGCCGCACCGCACACAGCAGCTCATTTGGCACACCCCCACCTTAAAATCTAAGAACAACCGTGCAGGATAAGACCGTGGTGCATCCAGCCTGGCAGTCCTGTCCCTGACACGGCCCCAGAGAAGCCGGCTGGGATGCTGTAACTCTGCTGCTTCCCCACAGCACCCTTTTCTTCGGGAAATTTGGGATTTCGGGACTTCCCCAATCTGAGGTAGCACATGTCTGCTTAATGTCCTTTGCTGGATTGCTCTTCTGCAAATTTGTCTCATTGCTCAGCCATGTGAGAACATTTTGAGCAGGGAGGTGATCGGTCCCCCTGTACTCAGCCCTGGTGAGGCCGCACCTCCAGTACTGTGTCCAGTTTTGGGCCCCTCACCACAAGAAAGACATCGAGGCCCTGGAGCGTGTCCAGAGAAGGGCAACGAAACTGGTGCAGGGGCTGGAGCACAGGTCTTATGAGGAGCGGCTGAAGGAACTGGGACTGTTTAGTCTGGAGAAGAGGAGGCTCAGGGCAGACCTTATTGCCCTCTACAACTACCTGAAAGGAAGTTGTGGCGAGCTGGGGGTTGGCCTCTTCTCGCAGATAGCTAGTGACAGGACAAGGGGAAATGGCTGCAAGTTGCGCCAGGGAAGGTTCAGGTTGGAGATGAGGAGAAATTTCTTCTCGGAAGGGGTGGTCGGGCATTGGAACGGGTTGCCCAGGGAGGTGGTGGAGTCACCATCCCTGAGGGTGTTTAAGGAAAGGTTAGATGTGGTACTTAGGGACGTGGTTTAGTGGGTAATAGGTGGTGGTGGGATGGTTGGACTAGATGATCCTTGAGGTCTCTTCCAACCTTAATGATTCTATTCTATTCTATTCTATTCTATTCTATTCTATTCTATTCTATTCTATTCTATACGTCTTGTAGCAATAACACCAATGACTCCTTCATGAAAAATACATTCTTTTGTTTATTCTGAACCTCTTCTCACTACAGAACATGGGAGATTTGAATGAAATCATTAGAACAGTGGACAGTGATTCCTATTCACCTGCACACCAGCTGTAACATTACAGACCTCTCCTCTTAGACACCTCTTTCCAAGGGTAAAGACACTTGCTTTACATGTATGCTGTCATTTCATATGTCTTGAAGAGTCTGGATATTACTGTTCACAACAAAATTCTTTCCGTTTCTTATTTCTTGTAATGTCACATCAGGCTGTCTCTTCTCAGCAATACCAAAGAACTAATCAAACTAGATATGAGCAGCTGGAATACAGAAAATGATACAGGATGAATCAAGCACACTTTTCTTTTTGGGGCTTCCTGTAAGTAAGCAGATGGACACTAAAATATTCCAAAAGCAATACGAGAATGATTTGCTTTATGTGGGTAAAATTCAGGAGGAAAGTGCTACCATGCACAAACTTAATCACCACCCAACGCACCTACTCAAGTACACCAAAAGTGTACTAAAATTATATTTCTTTTTGTAAAATGTACATACACACATGCTCCGCTGCTATCAGCGTTAGTCCAAGCTGGGGAACTGAACAAATCTGGAGGACTTAACCAACGTACAGCTGGAAAAGGCTGAATCCAGTGCCCTGCATTCAGCAGTGAGCTGCTATTTTTGAGGCAGGTACAGCTGACACCTTGCTCACGGAACTCGGTAAGTCCTAGGCATGGAAGGAAAGGTAGCTTTCTCTTGGGAGGCAGAAATGGCTAGTCACGGAGTATTCCCAGTGCAGAAGACTGTTGTATTTTCTTGCTTTCCTAGGATCATGAGAGGACGTGTGAGCCTCCATAGAAAAACTTTCTTTACATGGATTTTCTCATAAATTAATGAATCTCCATTTTGAAGCTCCGTTATGAGTTCCAGCCTCTTGTGCCATTGCCATCAGGTTGAAGACAAACACGTTTTCGAAGTGTTTGCTCTGAAGTGCTGCAGTCCTGCCTTTAGTGACAGTGAAACGCAGCAGTATCCTTTCAGTTCCTTCCCACCAGGATGAGAACCTGCTCTCTTCTCCTGTATTTAGTGAATTAACCAATAAACTACAATTTCATATAGTACATGTGAAACCCTTGGGAGGCCAAAAATAGACTGAATGATAAACTTCTCTTTCCGAACTTTTCCTTGCTTCTTGCCACTATAATCGTGAAGAGAAAACACACAGGAGAGTGTCATACATCATTGGTGTCAAATTATTAATTAGCTAAGTCCAACGTTTCCAATGAGAAAGTTACCAGTAGGTTTCAGAGCAGCTCTGCAGGCTAGGAGAAGGGAGGGAGGAGGGGATAACACTCCTTCCCAGTGTCTTGAAGCTGCATAATAAGAGGATAAAGCACTGAAGCTCAAGGGTTGAAATTTTCCGGAGAAAGTGGGGATGATGTGCCGTGGCCCCAGCACTGATGCTTGGGGTGCTTCGGGCGTTGAGGTTAGGTACCACTACATGAACCCTGGCACAGGGGAGCAGAGGAGACAGAGCAAGAAGAGCAAGCTAGCTGTAGGACTAGGACTTGAGAGAGGAGGAGGAAGGAAGAAGGAGAGAAACTCAGCAGGAACTGATGTGCCGCTTTTTCTAGGAGATGTAGCTCTGCTGCAGAGTATTCCCATGCCCACAGCAGGCTGTCCCAGCAGCTGAAATGGAATTGACCTATGCATGCCCTGCTGGAAAGCACCAAGTGCTTCGCTAGTAAAGGTGATGTAAAATGGGGGGAAAAAACAGGAGTTCACACACCCCTTACTTGCATGAACACCTTGTTCCAAGGTGCTCTGGCAGTGTACTGCTTAGCCACAAAGATGAGTAGTAACTAGTAAGCATTTCTCTAACCCTAGCAGCACACATGTCCTCTTTTCCTTCTTCAGATACCTTTCAACTGCAGGCCTCAAATCAAGTATGGCAACGGCCAGGAAAGAATAGAAAAAAACAAGGTTTGGAGCTCTAAAAGGTAAATAGTAGAGCATTCACACTTCCATTACAGCACGCATTTCTGCTAAAAGACAAAGCATTTGAACCCAGTCAGGAAAAGTATTACTTTCTTCTGGAACAGAAGTGGAACTACAGAACTGCTTCAAGCCAAGTACGAAACCAGCAATGAAACAAAGTAGAGAAGTAATTCCACAAATGGAGCTACGGTTAATGCAATGCTACATTACCATCACAATATTACTAATAGGAATTCCCAAGCTCTTATATTGTGAAATAATATTCAAGAACTTGAAAGACAAATTTGGAACTACTTGTACATGGACACAACTCTGTGACACTGCAAACAAATGCAGAAACAGCAGAAAGATAAAAAGTTAAGTATATTTGTTATGAATATAATGACTTGAAAGTTCAGATCATTGTCCTCCCTTTTTTTGCCATGAAGTTGTTCAGGAGAGGAAAAAAAGAGATGTCTTAAAAAGCCAGTTGGGGATTTCTTCGGGTCCTAAGATATAAAAAGCATTTATTTATGCAAGTTAACATCAGAAATTCTCTCGCTTTCCACGAAAGAAACTGCGTAACTCCCAAAAATATGGTATTACTGCAGGTAAGACAAGAAATTAGCAGCTATAGTGTTGGCAGTAGTAGCCAATGTGAAGACCTTAAGCTATGTGTAATTCATAAGCAGTTCAGGTACAGCTCCTGTGCATGGCTTATGGCCTCTACGGGCAACGTGGGTGCTGGGTTATCTGAAACCTTACCTGTGGGAGGAAGCAACCAACGCCTTGTGTTGAGGCTGCCATTGCCAGTTTATACTCAACCCCATGAATCCTGGTACAGGGAAGCAGAGGAGTTTACATTTCTGTGCAATAATTTATATTCATATTAAACCTCATTTTCAAATGCCTAGTTCATGTCAGATGTAATAATCATATAAACAAAATATGATTGATTGTGCTGCCTGGTGAAATCACAATTTGGTGAAAACCAAATGTCTGATCAGCAGCATCAAATCCGATTCAATACTATCAGAAAACTCCTGTACTCTGCATTTGTGATTTTAAATCACTATGAAAAGTTGGCAATGCTGTGACTAAATGGGCCTCACTATACCCAGATATTGCATGGCAAAAATACTCCTTATGAGAGACTCAAGCCCTATGTCAACCTAAATAATCCTCCAGACACTTCAAACAGACCACCCTCGGTTAGATGCGAGGGAGTCTGGAGAAGCTCTTGCTTTTCCTCTCAAGGGATCCTCTACTCCATCCCAAACTCTCTTCCTCCTGCATCCCGCTGCAGAGGAGTCACTGCAGAAACAATGTCAGTGGAAGTTTCTGCTGGTTTCAGTCCCATGAAACTATCTGCGACTGTAGTAGAAAGAACTCAACTTGAGTCACTCTAAGAAACAAATTTCCTAAAAGAAGTCAGAAAAGTAAAAATATTACTGATACCTCTGTCCCATTTGGCAGAAGAAAGCAGTCTGTCAGTTCCCAGCTCACAGCCCTTGGCTGCTTCCTGGCTGAGACTTCGCCCCAGGGCTGTCTCTGAAGTTCTCCCATCAAAGAGCGTGAGGGAACAGCATGCTCTGCCCCAGGAGGAGGACAAAGACTGGCCAAATTTCTGACCGCTCTGCAGCCATTCCCTGCAGCTATGAAATCCCGCTCATTCCCCACTAAGAACATTTTCAAAAGTCTTCCAGACCTAGAAACTTAAATAAAGAGCATCTTTAGGAAGAGTCCTGTTCTGGTCTTACCACGAAAGGCTAAGTACTTTGGTACCTAAAAACAGTTGACCCTCCCTCACAGAGCGTAAGCTTTGGCACAGGCTGGATACAAGTAACTGAAATTTGTAATGCACTTTGTGGTAACAGTCTCTAACATGTAAGCTTGTTGTTTCACTGGTCCAATGTGTTTAAAGATTCAAAATATTTAGATGTCACTGTTTTGCTACAAGGAAATATGGCCTATGCTTTCCCAAAGTGACTGCTGGGGTATCAAAATCATTATCATTACCATGGCCAGACACGTACACTTATTAAAACAGTTCTTTGTTTCTATCTGTTCATTCAATCAAATTTTGCATGTCATTTCTAACACCACTTTCCGGTCAGTAACAACAACCAGTATGAAGCCTTGTGACACGAAAATGTCAAACCGCTGGCATTCATCTGACGTCAAGAGCACTAGTGAGACTTTTGGAATCTGCTGGGCTTCTCCACATGGAAACAAAGAGCCAGCCCGACGATACTTTCATCCCGTAACAGGGTGCAACAGGAACAGCCTTGTATCTAATGAATAAGATCATCGTTCTATCCCCTTTGAAGGATTCAGGGCAGGAGATCGGTTGCTGGGCTGCAGAGGGATGAACACTGTGGTCAGGTCAGATGCCAGCACCTGGAGGAAAAGCCCATGTTTGAACTCCCCGTCCTGAAAGGTTTGCAGATTTCTGTGCCGTTATCTTAATGTAGTCTATCTGCTTCAAACGCTAAACCCTGAGGAACAGATTTTGCTGTCTACAGCTGGTTTATTCTCTGCCGTGTTCCACCAGCTAACATGCCCCTTGTGCACTGCTGCTGCAGGAGGCAGAAGGAACACCTGTACTGGATCCACGCTTTAAAACATTAAACCTACTTTTAAAATAAGGAACAATTTGCAGTTCAAAAAACTTGGCTGAAAAACTCTAAATAGTTTCACTGACCTACATAAATCAATGAATTTATAGCTTCCAGCTCAAAAGGCAAGTGAGTAACTATTTTTATAAAGTAATCTTTACTGTGCCAGCCTTTTTTTTTTTTTTTTAGTAAAAATGCTACCACTAGAAATCCTAAGACACTGGCTCCTCTTACCAGTTTCTCCTAAGAGATTAAAGATCTTGTTTTCAACATACTGAAATATTACCGTGCTGTGAATAATGTTTTCAGCAGATGGGATAAAGGAGGTTCCATTCTCCTGCTGCTCGGCTAAGTTAAATGAGTTTTTGGTGCTATCAATGAGTAACGTTTAACAGAGCTCACCTCCGTCGCCCCTTCAGTGTTATTTACAGGGAAATGCTAACAGAACAAAAAGGTGACTATTCTCAGTTACTGCAGATAAACTAGAGCTCAAGGAATGGATTTGTTGAGTAAGCAGGTATTACATACAGACGCGCACACACTGACATATTTTTCTGTTAATAAGCACTGATGAAGGTTACTTGCTTAAAATGATTCTATGCAATTACCAATTTTTAACTCTCTAAAGATGTATTCAATCAGTCATAAGTAATCTGATTATTCTCAGTGATCTCTTCTCCACCACAGTAGGAAATACGAAAATCAAGAAATGACTAGTAACAGTGTATAACAGTGAGTTACAGGAAAAAACACTTTTTACCATGTTATTAACAACTCAGAAGTATGCTGCTGTTAGCAAAGATATATGTCAAAGCATTTATTTATTGCTACTCTACTGTTTTGCCACTTTTGGAACAATTCCAACTGCATAATCATTTAATATGCATTTATTCCTGTTATTAATTCCTCTTATTAATATGCATTAATTCTGCTTTCTCTTTCCAATAACAAATGAAAACCAATATAGACCAGGAGAACAAATCTTTTCCTTTATTTATCATAGAGGTGCAACTCGTAAGTATGACAATGCCACTTTACTGCAACGGGGAGTGACAACTGATTTGTGTTCATTCAAGTTCACACGATGCCTCAGCATCAGCTCTTGAAGCTTCTGGTTTTCCTAAGTAGTCAACCCTTTGGTTATTAACTGTACTGAATTGATCTGTTCTGCTGCCCAGAGCGAGAACAAAACCAATAAGATCTGGTAGCAGGCATCGGTTCTCTGATTGCTAATGTATTTATTACGAGACAATTTTCCAGAATTAAGTTCAAGTTGGTTAGAATTTGCAAAGTCACAATTTCAGAAAACCAAATACTGTAATTGAATCTTTGACATTATGAGAACAAGAGAAAGAATATTCCAACAGGTTATTAATGGAGACTTCTGTCCACATTAAGCTGCTTTTTTTTCTAACAATAACCCTTACTAAAAAGATGCTCGCAAGATCTTCTGTTCTTAACCTTTTCTTTGTATAGTACCCTGGATTATTTCTTGGTATTTTAAATTATATAATTATCCAGTTATCTGAGGAGACTGGGGAGAAGAACAACAAAATATTCTGCTCTTCCTCTAATTACCCATACTAACAGCAAATAGTTGCTGGGCTGCCTTTGTTTTCCTTGATTTTTATTCAGGCTGTTTTCTCTGTAGTGACTAAAATACTTATATATGCTCCTCCGAAAATCTCAGCCAAAGAGACTAAAGATCACGGTCCCTAGGGAATTTCAATGGACCCTGGATACCTCTCTCAAATGCCTTGGGAAATTGTAGCCATTACTTCTTAGAGAAAATTAGTCTTTCCACTTCTTTATCATTGATTAAATATGTCTGCTTCCTCATTAAACACAGGTAATTTAAGTAGCTCAGCTTCAATGGGGAAAAGAATGAAGATGGTGTTTGAAGATCGACATTTGTCCCTGCCACTGTGAGTGTAGCTGTGATGGTTTTTATTTATGATAGCTGAAGAAGGTAAGTAATGTTTATTCACTGATGCATCCGGAAATAGTAACAAAGCACTGAAACAGCTGAGCCATAATTCAGCAAACCACATATGCTCCGAATTCAGTACTTGAATGTTGCAACCCTTACCTGTATACATGTGTCATTCTCTCTCACAGAGAGTTTCCATTATTTTACTTTGTTCCTGAGATACACCAAGTTAGATATTCTCTAACTGATCAAACGAGAGGAGTTTTGGAAGTGTTTTCTCTCCTGCTAGTTATTCTCTTTTTATATCTGTTTTCATGGTTGAAAGTCTGCTTATTCTGCAAATTATGCATTTCCGGTGGTATTTCACAGCAGAAGCAGAGAAAATACAATCAAACCTCCAGGGCCGATGAAGAATGACTAGCACATTTGCAAGAGGCTAGCTAATGTATACATCCTTCTTGTTACTACTGTGTGAGCTCCTCGCTGCCGTCACTGCCATCCCCCTGGGGTTCCCAGTCTGGAGTTCACACGCCCAGAGATGTGTTTGCACTCACCACACATAAGATGCAGTGTCTCCCAGGGAGGATGTTTAATGTCTCTATCTTCCCTCTGGATGCTCCTCTTCCCTACAGGTGTATTTTTCACCCCCAGACTTCACCTCACCACAAGAGCTGACGTGGCTGGTGAGCACCTCCCTGTCCTGCTCTGTGACTCAGCATCCAGCAGGCCTTCAGGATCCCAGGAACCGGCACCGCCTCTCCCCACTGGCAAAACACATCCCTTATCCCCCAGACACTGCCAGCTTCCCCCGCGGGGAAGGCAGGGTGAGGGAAGGATGTACCCCTGGGTGAGAGCAGGTGGGATGCAGCTTGCCGAGGCGGCAGGGCATCGGCTAGCCTGCGGGGCTGCGCAGCAAGGCGTGCGCTCCCACGCACAACGGTGGGTTCAGAAATGCCACTTCAGCCTAATGATTCCCTGACATGTTCTTAGTCGAGCAATATTAACAACGCCTCATCTCCAATACAGCATTTTCCCAGCTGATTGTTAAGTAATTAACAACCACACGCTGTTCACTGAGGCAGCGGTCCGTACGTGTTTCTGTGGCACAAGGACCCAGGGATCCTAACTGGACCGTCAGGTGTTATTAAATGTAAATGTAAAGTAACAGTGTAAACTCAAAATAAAAAGGCATTTACCCAAGGAACGGTAGCACAAGGAATTCCTGTTGTGGCTGCCTGTAACGCTTACTGCCAGCACCCTGCTCCTTCAGATCACACAGCAGGCAGCCTCCAGGTTTACTAAACTAGCTGTTCCTCAATACTCTGTGACAACATGTCTGTCTGAAAGTACAAGCACATCTTCCAGTTACTCATCACAGAATATCTGTACTGTATTTTCCAAAATACGGTGCTTCCCAAAATATGAAAATTTACAAATGCACAGAATATTAATGATATATAATTTTTAAAGCATTTATTCTGTTAAATCATTTTATTTATATTTATTCTGTTAAATACATTTTAACTTCTCTTTTAAAAGGTGGTATCTTTAATATATATCTCTATTGGTCAGGCAAAATTCTTGAATATATCGTAAGTTGCCAAATTTTCAAATTAAAAGAATATAGATGCTTTTAAAATTATTTTTTTTTTATTTTCCAGCAAATTACATAACTATAAGTAGCTGTTAAAATCTCCAACAGTATATAGTTTTCCGAAGGACAATAAGGACAGGCTTCCCTCCTGACTGAATGACAGCCCAGACTTTTATCCAAAATGTAACGGTTTGATCACCTTAGTTATTTACAGGACAGCCAAGCAATAGGTTCTGGGACTCGTTTGCCTGACATATTTTACTGTAGCTGCAAGCGTTACAGAAAATGTGCAGAGAGAGGGGAAAAAAAAGTCAATGAAATTTCATTGTCATTATTCACTTAGGACCTCTAATGAAATAGATCATGTTATTATATTGATTATCTGGGTGACTGTGCTGCCCCTCCCCACAATGCAGTCATCTATAGCAGATAAAAATTGACCAGAAATACACACTCTTGAACCAACTGCAGGATTCAAAAAGTATAACAGTATTTATGCTCGGCAATATTTAAACAACCCTTTTAAAACAATCAGAGCAGTAGGATCTGTGCAGCCGTACCCACCCGAGAATCCTGACTCTGCATTCCAGCGCAGATATCTGAGTCAATGCAACCACACTGCATCATCATAATCCTGCCTCAGCATATTCCCTCTCCTGCACTCAAACCCACAAATAAAAAATACCCCTTTTTTACCTTAGATGGTGAATTCCTTCTTGTCCTTTTGTTCATAATAACTATTCCAAGTTTGTATCTTTGAAAAATACAAGGACGGTTGCACCAATAAACTTCACAGATCCTCTCCTGCGGCAGAAAGCAAATTAAAAAAAAAAAAAAAAGACTTCAAGCTGTGACCTCAGAGCAAAGCACAGCCGTTAGCATCCCTCAGCCAACCTTCGGCAGAAAGCAGGTTAGACAGCAGGAAAACTGGCTCTGTACGTGGCTGCAACGCTTTCAAATCGAGCATTCTGTGCTGTAAGCTCGGGGATTTATATCTTCTTAAATAGGCCGTCCCACTCAACGCTGCCTGTGTGCATGAAAATATGAAGCATTTCACTGCAGTCACTTTATGCAAGAAACTAACCCAGTCATCTTTACAATCTCTGTCACTCTGCTCTGAGACTAAAGAACGAGCACAGCATGCATAATTCATGCATTAAAATCTTCTGTGCACTTCCTGCAGCAACTGTTACATCCAGTAATGGGATATTGATCAGCTCATCGCTAAAACAATCGGGGCTGGGCAATTGCTTTGCTGCAATAAACAATATTCCATCCGAAACGGGATGCAGGCACAGGCTTCCCCCTTGCAGCACTCAAGTGTAACTCCAACATACATGGCGTGGCATTTACATACTGCAGAGAGTTTAATCTGGACCCTGCATTTCTTTGACCTTTGAAAAATGCTGCATTATCTGAGCCTTTTTATTTGAAGTCTGTATTCCCTGCAGCCTGCTTCTCCTTTTAACTCTATGCAGCATGAGAAGCGGCAGCTGTGCTCTCCAAACCCCACGTTCAAAGCACAGTGAACCTCCAAAAGCAGTGAGCAGACAGAAGAGCTTTCCAGCTCCCAACACATTTTTTGCTTCATATACCCTTGCAATTTTTTTTTTTACCAGGGAATTAGACTACTCTTACACTGAATCTTTTTATTACAGTGCATATGTTATACTCAATCTGAAGAGAAATGTACATATGCATCATTTTTGTCTAGCACAACTCACATAATTTGTATCTGCAAGATCAATTAAAACAAGTCCCAAACTTCCCAATTCTTGCCACAGATCTGAACATCTTCCAGCCTTCTCAGCACACTCCCTTTTCTTGCACCCCCATCATTTAAACAAGCCTCATAGAATCACAGAATCATTAAGGTTGGAAGAGACCTCAAGGATCATCTAGTCCACCTGTCTGTTCTCCACCTATCAACAGTTTGCCAGCCCTGTCTGCAGCCCCTGCCCCCAGCAGCCTCTCGGCATCCCCACCCATGACAGCCCAGTGCTTCTCCCTCCGTACAGAGGAAAACCACGACTCCCACTGTTTCAGAAGAAAAAGGTGGGAGAGGGAAGACAGACAAAAGGAAAACACTAGAGCCATGACTGAGGTGAAACTCCAAAGCAATATTTAAAAATAACGAAAATTTTCAGTTCCCCTCATGTTGACAAACAGCACAGTCACTGGAGTTTGAACCACACAGAACTGTAATTTCCTGAAATCCATGGAATTATTCCTTATTCTTGATGGAGTTTGGGTCAGATCTTTTTATCACCAAAATACACAGTTATTACTAATACAAAGAACTGTTATAGAGGTTTATCTGAAAAGAAATTCAACAGGTAAGTAAGACCTAAACAATTATTTTTTTCTTGGGATCAATGAGGTTACAACTGGCTAGAACAAACTGTCTTGATGGGACTGCAGCATGAACAGGGACACTCCACATATTGATGAAAACCTGAAGCTGGGCTGAACTATCGACTCTCCTGCAATTGTACCCTTTCAGCGTCCTCCCAAGTGAGTTAATGGAAAATTGTCTGGAGCAAGCAGGATTTGGGATACGGTCTGGAAACCAGAATGAATAGAGGCTTTTTCAGAGGAAAATCAGGAAGAAGGTTTGCTTGGTTTGTCTCTCACCAAAGCAATCACCTTTCAGTATATCCAGTATCTACTGCTTCCTTTCATGCTAAGGCACACCCACACATTTCAGCAAGGTGGCAAAGGTGTCGCCAAGAAATTACTATACGCCTTTCTGATGTGTCCTTTCTCAACAGCTACAAGGGCTGCACTGTAACAGCACTTACTCTCTACTTTGTGCTACATCAAAATGAGCAGTTTGTCAAATTCCTCACCCATTACTCTACCCTCAGCGCTGGGTCACAATCCTCTCTGACAAGCATTAAACTAGAAGTTACAAGTCATATCAGAAAACGTGATGCTGTGAGCCTGATCGCTTAATTAATCCGATTAGAATGGGAAGAAACCTTACAGAGATGAGATTCATGCCCCAGGTCATACAATCCCCATGAGCTTGCTCTGATCTAACTCTAGCAAGTGGGAAGTTTACTGGGAAATAAATGCTCATGTAGGCACTGCAGACTAGCTCATCCTACGCTTACCACTACAGTGGACATCTGCCACTTCTTGCTATGTTGGGATTGTGCTCCAGATAAAGATGCTTAAATTTGGATAGCTAGCAGTGCATGCCTACATGCAAAGAAAATGCTCATCCTCTGTCAGAAGATTCTTAGAAGCTGTTTGGCTGTCCAGCTCCTGTGGTCTATTTAAGGGCGAGTTGAATCATTGCCATCCCCAGTGACTGTATTGACTAGGTTTCTGCCAATTATGATCAGACTGCAGACACATGGATCACATGTAGATACCGACACGTATACCACTCAATTTAGACATCTCAGTCTGGCATCCACCCTGCATGTGATTTAACAGAGTATTTCCCTGGCACAGGACAGGAGACATCATAATTTTGGGCACTTAGTTCGACATATTCTCTCCCTGTTTAAGCTATGTTTGGGACTGTGTACAACCTTTCAGCAATTGTTTAAAACTGATTTCGTATGTAAGTGCCACAACACAAGTGCCATTTTGGACAGTTCTGTCCAGAATATGAATTTTGATCATTGATTCAGAAAGAAACTAGGCTTCTGCATTTTATTAAGAGCTAAAGGTAAATTACTCGTTGAATTCAGAGTTGATATTCCCATTTGAAATCTGAAATGGAGAACATCTCCATGTGGAAGTCACTGGTATTGTAATAAACCAGTCTTAGGTCTTTTATGTAGAAAAAAAGATTCTTAGAATTTCTGCAACCTTTGCCTGGTATTCTGGATTTTGTATGTAATCTGACGGGTTCCTCAAAGCAAGACTAGAAGCTTTGGGGAATAAAGTCTTCCCTCCATCATCAAACATTCATAAGAAGCACAGACAATAAAAAGAGAAACTGGGTCCACTTTCTTTGCATGGTCACAAAGATAAGCAGAGTTTCACCATTTTGATGGATAAAGTCTGACAATGGGCCAATGAGTGCTTTGTTGGAGTTACCGGTGTTAGCGAGCACAAACAGGAGTCTTTGTTCTAAGTGCATTTACTGAAGTACTGTCTGTGGATTCACTCCGTTAGACACAAATCCCAAGGAAATCTGACAATTCATTAGCTTTCTCCACGTATTTATTTGTATTTTTTAGCATTTCCTGATTTACCAGTAATGAAAAACATGTAATGGAAATGCCCTGCTCTCCTTGCTTTACACTACTTCGGTTCCACACATCTAATATCAATGATTGTATCAGGCACCTTCATTCTTACTATGTCTAGATGAAAGCAGCAGCTCACAGGCATAAACACCAAGATTTATCCTTCATCATGAGTACCAGTTCCAGGACACTACACACAGCCTCACAGCCCTCCCAGCACATTACCCTTTCAAAACACAAACTCCAGACTTAGGAATCTTCTACCCAGTTTGAAATGGGAAAGAGCTCATGGGTCTGGAAGGTTTTAAGATGTGCTACACACTGAACTGTCAGGTATTCTCAATCACAGGATCCCATTTCTAGCAGAGTATATTCTGAGAACACAAAGCCATTTAATGCAGCCATTTCTTGTTGACTTCTTACAAATCTCCATTTTATTTCAGTAACTAGTTGTTCAAATCCCACTGTTTCATGAACCTATTTATATTATTCTTTCACTATTCTCCTTTACTGTAGTCTAACCCCAGCCTTGGTTCATCAACATCTTCGTCCTCTGCTCCTCTTCTCACACTGACCGAGAGCTCTGTTCTTCCACAACAAATGAATTCCGTTGTCCTTCACATTTTCTCGGTAGACAACTCTTATTCTACTGTTTCTTTACCACATCCACAATTACTGTCACCTCCTTGGCTCCAGTCCTCAAATCCTCCTGTCTCTACTTCTCTTTCCATGTGCCTATTTGTCCAACAGTAATCTGACAAAACAGCAACAATTTTTTCTTCCTTCACTTTCCCTTCTTTTCCCCACCTCATCCTTGAGGCACAGAGAATGCTTGTGCTCAGTCCTGCTACATGTTCTGCCCTCCTCAGAGCCACAGCCATCCCACACAGTTTCATTATTTGCTTCAGAAATTCCCATTTCCCCATCCCCGCCTGCTTTCATTCTCCTCCCATTCTCACTGTTTGGGGTTCTTTTCCCTTTCACAAAGACAAAAACTCCCCGGTATTTCCCTTAGCCTTATTTGCTTCTCCAGCCACCATTACATCTTCCTCCTCTGTTTCAACTCTGCATAGCTTTAAAACTACTGCATGAAGTTTCTCTCTTCCTTTCCTGCTGGCTTTTACCTTTTGCATTCCAACATAGCAGGTCTTGAAATTGCTAACATTTGTATTTATCCAGACCTCAGGAACTATGCTCATCTTCATGCTTCCTGACATGCCAACTAGTTTTCATGGTTAGGATACCTAAGTTTTTACTTTTGAGATTTTGGTTTCCTTGACACAATCTTATCGTCATCTCCCTAACTGTTGCTCTGAACATCTTTCAAAGGAAAAAAAAATATCATGTTTTCTTCTATGCTTTGCAGAGAATTACTTGGTCTTCTTTCCTCTTGAAACTTCACTCTGGTGCAATCTCATCTGTAAACACTGTGTCTCCTGTTTGGATGCTACACCTCCACTCCAATACTACCTCACGCTTTTCATATTTGTATCTCAGTCAGTATTTCTGATACCGTAAATTCAGGCATCAGCTCAAGTTCAATGTAGCCAAGTTAGGGTTTTTATTACCCGCCCCTACAGAGTCATCATGCCAGATCTTTACTGAATCACTGTGTACAGTGGCACCATCTAGCCCACCATTTAAGACACCTGCCTGAATGCTATCTCCAACTCAGATCATCCTCAGGTCACCAAATCCAGACCAAGTCTTGCAGAACCTCTCCGTACAGTATTGCTCATATACGATCTTTTAATATGCACTTAGGTAATACCCTTGTCCAGATTCTCACCATCTCAGGACTAGGTTAGCACTAAATCTTTTCCTCTGGCCTGGACAAACACAGCACCGAATCAGAGTGCTGCTGCAAAGACCATTCTGGTGCATCACTCTGGGTGACCTCTCTCCTTGCACTCCTTCACTTCCTTCTTTGGCATCTCCAAGACAAGCAACTTCATGTTCCCTTCCATGGACCACTCTCATTATTATTCTCACCTAGTACTGAACAGCCAACTTACAATTAGTCTGTAAGTTATTTTTCATTAGCCCCTTGTTAAATTTTCAGTCAAGCACTTCTGTGCTTCCTCCCATTACACTTCATGCTTCAGAAGAACTCTCTGCAACACCTGCAAAGTCACTGCATTGCCCTCCTTCAAATCCTTTCTTAAATCGTGTTTGCTATGATAATTACAAAAACATTGACAGCATGTAGGCTGCTCAGGAAAGCTGAGACCACTATCTATCCTCATGGCTGATTTTCTTTCACTGTTTCTTTGCAATTCCCCATCTGTCTTTGCCTTCCACTCATAATTACTTATGAGTAAATCTCTCTGGGAGAGGGACAGACTTTTTCAGTTGTTTCTTCAGAGGGGTCTCTGGTTGATGACTGGCTTTTCGGTACAACTGTGATCAACAGTACTGGAGGGTATAGGAGACTGGGAAAATAACAGGGGTTATCTGATGGAATCTGGGGAGTCAGGAGTAGAATTTGCGATGGCCCACACTTCTTACAGAGAAGTTGTATGAGGCCGAATGAAATCAAGGATGCCATTTCAGCCACTCAAGCTGAAAACGTGATTTTGTTCCTCTGCGGACCAGTTTGCTATCAATACTTAAACACGTTCCCCAATAAAACAACTGCTTGTTATGCTTAACTGTTTAAGTCAGTGTTCTGAGATATCAAAGATACTAATTAATTATACGAAAATGCTTGCTTCAATCATTGTTCTGAAACAAGCAAAATATTTAATACAGTTATATAAATGGTAAGCCAATATAATTGTGCCTACTACATATATTATACTATATTCTATTTTTAACACAATTTTAGATATTATGTATTATCTAGTTATATAGTAAAATAACTATAGTTATTATTACAATAGGCTACAGGCTATATCTGCCATATTTCAGGTGTTAAAGAGACTCCATATATACTGACAAAAAATGCCACTCTGTATTTTCACGTGTTCTATATGAAGTCTAAGCATTTTTTCTCCTTCTGCGGTGGTTCTCAATATCAGGCAGCTGTTACTCAAAATGTCATTTCATTTTCAAGAACTAGCCACACATGCAGAGCTCTAGAGAGTACTAATTTCATGCTCTTCAAGGGCTTTGGTTGCAAACAGCAACAAAGGCTGTATCGAAGATAACACACAAAACTTCCCTCCAAACGCTTTCCCATACTTACAGAGTGATTTACTTCAAATCGTTGCTGCTTCAAAGCTAGCATGAAGTGCAGCATGACCTGCTGCAGTATATCCTTCTACAGACTGTCTGTAATACTGCTGTGCTTCATGTCTTCTCTTCACCTGGGTTTCTGGTCACATCATTCTCCTGGGGCCTACAGCCCAAGCCCACTACAGCACTGAACCTCTGCATGTGTTCTGAGCTCTTGTGCTCAGCAAAAATTCTGTTTGATATGATCTTTTCCCATATCTTCATTACTGCTGGTTTTGTACTCTACTGTGAGTGCTTCCTCTGTCATGTTTCTGACCTCTGGATTGATTTTTCTACCCATCATTAGTTAAGAACTCTCTTCATTCTGTTTATTGGTCCTCATTCATCACACTAACAACGTACATCACTGGATAAACAAAGCAAGCTCTTATACTTGACCCAGTAGCAGTTCCCTGTTGGGCTGCCTGGCTTTAAAGCCAGACCCTTCCGATATCCTCATCCAAAGACTGACAAAAATTCAGGGAACACCACAGGAATCAACTGAAATATGTGTTTTGGTGAAAAGTGGAAAAAGCCGAATACCCATTAGCGTGAGCAGAAATTCAAGGCTGCTGCCTGTGCAGAGCATAGCAACAAGTTCAGGGCTGCCAGCTCTTTAAGTGTGCAGTTCAAGCCAATGAATGTTTCCAGTTGACTGAAATGCTTTAACTACAAGCCGTTTACCATACAGACAAGAAACAAACTGCTGCATCCAAAGATCTTGCTGGGGTTGCTCTGAAAAAGGCCAGGCGGGAGGGGGCTGCAGGGTGAGGGCAGGGGTGCAGGCAGCTGGGGGCCACGGGCAGCCAGGCAGCCCATCGCCGCTGGGGGACAAGGCCGTGGCCCTTGAACAAGCGATGTGGGGCTGGGCTGGTTGCAACTGGGGCAGCCATCGCTGTCAGTGGAGACACTGTCAGTTGGAAGAGACATTTAACATCTCCAAGTCCAACCATTAACCTAGCACGGCCTAGTCCACCACTAAACCATGCCCCTAAGCACGACATTTACATGTTTTAAATACCTCCCGGGATAGTGACTCAGCCACTTCCCTGGGATGATGGGGCAGGTCTGAGGTCTCTGAGGTCCTGCCAAGACGGGAAGGTGGCAGGGCAGGGGCAGCAAGGTGCCTGCCTAGAAACAAGCGCAGATGAAACACAGCTCAGGCAAGATCCCAGGCAAGAGGAAAGGAGGAAAAGGCTTCTCATAGCTTTCCTACAAATCGGATCCCAGGCTACACAGCTTCACCATTTCAGAGTTGGGTTGAAGACTGGGAGCTAACTCCTTGAGGTGGGAAGGAGCTACACAGCACTCTCAGGATCCTGAAATCTGCTACAAGGAGGGATGAAAAATAATGAGTTTTTCAATGAAGACTGTTGAGGTGAGAGAAAGGGAGGGGAAAAGCAATAAAAAGAAATATGAAAAAGAGATGTGAGGTTTGGTCTAAAGCTACGGCAACAGAAGCTATGGGAAGAGTGTGAAATTACAAAAACAACCCAAAATGTCAATGCTATCAGCAGAATGATGAGAGGAAGGCCACTGTGCAGGCAAGGACAAGCTGGAGAGCATGAACACCGGGACACAGGTGTGGTAAAACTGGGTGGAGGTGAAGAACAGGACAGACTCAATGGAGGTAGCTCAGTGAGCTGGGAGCCAACAGGGTGGTCAAGGCTAAAGCAAGGATCAAGAAGTATTTGAGACAGCAGCACTGCCTGTCACACAGTTTATTTTCTTTTGGCTCCTGTTTTCGGGCAACCATGGTGGTGGTTTTTTTCTACCTATAAAATGCTCCTGACATTCCCAGAGCATAGCACGTGTCAGAAGGGACAGACTGAAATCATGGACAGTACCAGTGTGCCTGCTCTGCCCCTCTGCGTGCTGCAGCCGGCAGCTCTGAGAGAGGTGGCCCCAGCACTTAGCCAACTGCAGAAACCTGTGGAACAGCCTGGTCCCCATTCACCAAGATCTTATAGCCACAGGTACTAACCTGGTGCCCTGAAAAAAGCGTCCCAGATGCCAAACCACGAAGATACCAACTTACATTGCCTGCAGCAAATTAATACTCATAACAAAGTACACAATACACAGAAGAGTCTTCCTTCTGCTCATTTTGTAATCTGCACATTTGGATTATCTCCTTTCTGATAGGTCTGCAACCTGCTCAGAGGGCACATTGCATAGCTACTTTTCAGAGTGGGCTGCTGTCCTTCCGTCACACCGAGGAAGGAGGTGTGTCTTTTCCCACGAGGGAAGAAGGGTGGGAGACACGAGGGTGTCTTCTCCCACAACCCACTGAACACTAGAAAAAATACATTATTTGCTTGCTTGATTTTACTCCATTCCCTGCTAGCTCTGCACGTCACACTACACTTTTGAACGAAGAAAATGTCAGTGTGTTCCCTGATACGCAGCATGGGATAGCATTTGGCTGCATGCACATCACAGGAAAATTGAGGTGGGAGGCCAGTATTTAATTTTTATCCTCATGTCAAACATACTTGCCAGTCAGTACCACCCAGTGTTTTCAAATGCAGGTCAACTTCGATCAGTAGCTTGCCAGTAAAGAAGCAAAAGTGACATAAAATAAACTGAAAGCCTCCTACTTTCTGCCACCGACAGCCTGAGTTGTCAGTGACAATCATCCTCTGCTACTCACCACCGGCACACAGCCCTCTCTCCTCTTTGCCAGAGCGTGGCTTTTGACTTTGTCATCTCCATTTGTTCACAGTTCTCTGAATCAACAGATGCTCCACCACACAACACACAACGTTAGTCCTATCTGACCAGAGAGAAAGCAAACACACAAACTGCAGCAGCAGTTCTTTTCAGCTTGTGAAAAACAGCATTCCTCCAAATAAAAACCAAATCAGACACTCAGGTTCTCCCAGGAAGGGAGTAATGACTCCACTGCAGTAATATCCATTCCCAGGTCCAAGGGCAATCATGTTTTTAATCTTCTGCTCTCTCCTTTGAAATGTTCTGTGAGAAATCACTAAGTGCAAACACCCAGCTAGAATAAAATGAGCAGTGCTAAATACGCATCATAGATTGCAGGGGAAGAGCCTAGCACTTAATGACAGTAGAAAACTCTGAGCTGTCAGTGAGAATTTAGTGGGAACTCAATTAAATCTGTAAATTTCACCACTTTGGTGGAAAACCCAAAACTAAGCCAAACCAAGATTGTCAGTCCTTTCAAATGAGTTCTCTTTCCTCTAACTCTGATTTTTTAACCTATGCCAATGCAATCAGTTTGCTCAGCTTTTAGGATTACTCCCTTCTCCCCAAACTATAATCTGCATCAACTTTTTGGTTTTTCACATGATCTTTCTTTCAGCAAAAAGCAGATTTCACCAACATGTAAAGAACAGGATATTTCCACTGAGTGACGCTGGAACCTGAATGAACAGGCCAATGTCTAAAACTTTCTCTGAACAGATAAAGGAATAGTAGTCAGCACTTCTTAAGAAATACAAGGTAGGAACTATAAAACATGAAGGGCTGCAAACATTACACAGGGTATGCCAGCTGGTTGGCTTGTTTTAAAAGAAATAAAACCAAAGTTACTAAAACCAGATTCCTAACTGGGACAAAAAATAGTTGTCTCTGAGGAAGTAGGAGCTCAATTTCAAGTCCCAAAGTGAAATGTTGTCATGTCATCCTGCGGGAATATTGTCTTGGAATGAGTAAATATGAAGTATGTAAATAAGAAATTAAGGAAACCTTTGAATGGGTGTAATCTATTTCTGAAAGAAAACATTTTTTTTCGTCAACTGACTAATGTTGCATAGTTTACTTGATTTTAGTAGTAGGAATTAAAACCCCAAAAAAACCCAAACCAAATCTAAATGAGATGATAGCACCATACATACATTTTACATACACAGATGTAAATGTTCACCAACTTTTTTAATATACAAAAAATTAAGCTAAAAATTTCACGAATATATATATATATAAAAGCTAAGCAATTTCATGTACGTTAAGTATTTTGAGCCACTGGCTAATTCTTTTTTCTGCCATAGTTCCAAGGCCAAACTTCTTTTTAGGCAGATGATGGGATGGCTGAAGGACTGACACATTCTCCCACTGCTTGTAGAGACACTCATGTTGCTTCGCTGAGGTGTGGATGCTTCTATGACAAGTAAAAAAAACCAACTTTCTGAAACCTCTTCTTTGACTTACTTAGGTCTGCAAAACCTAGCAGTAGCTTCTTGATAAATACAGGAAATATGTTCCATATAAGCTATACGACTAAATACTGTGCCTTATGCGATACATCAGCTAAAAGACAGCAAAGAGTAGCAGTTGCAATAATGCCTTTTGATAGCTCTCCATCTAAACAGTCAGGTAAATAATTGAAAATTAACTGTTTGGGCCTTTGAGTTTATAGAAGTTAATCTTTATTTATTTACTTTACCATCGCAGTATTAACAGGCAACAGAGACTGCTTCTTTGACAGGAAACCACAAAATGTGTTTCAAAGGAAAGGAAGCTGTGGTGAACAGCTTCATGGACATCTACAGTAACCCACCACAACATGTCTGTGAAGGTAAGAAGCCACATTAAGAAAATGCGTCATCGGTACCAAAACACCAAATACCCAAGCCTCCTAGTTATCCCAGGTGAAGATTTTAACTTCTGAGGAATCTAAGAAGATGATACTATATGTTAGCTTAATTGTTTGCTCGAGGGCTGTAATTTTTAGGGTTTACAAAAAGTGATGGACTCTGTTCTGTACACAGAGCTTTTACTTGCAAGAGTAGAAAAAACTAAGGATACTGACAAATAATGGAACTGTGATCAGATCCTGAAATACAATTGCAAATATACCATCTGTCACTTAAGATCTGATTAAACGTGATTGATATAGCCCACCTGTTCTGTATCACTTTCATTATATAGAAGTTTTACCAAATTTCGCATAAAATGTATTTATCTGTTCAAGCATGAAGATGATCTAAAATAAGAGAACTGCAAGCACACAACTTGGAAAATAAAGAACAGAATTTATCCATTAAAGAATGAAATATAAATGTATTTAGTGCTCCCTAAAGATGAAAGAATTAAGTAAGTTGAACTTGAGTGGAATTGGCCATATTCCATCTCTTCACCCCGCTTCCAGTGTACTTTCTGCCAAAAGGCATGTAAAAAGTTTTGTCCCTATCAGATTGAGTAATGTCCTCAGATAACATGACAACAAAGGACAAAAGGAATCTTCTGGACAATTCAATTATGATCTTACTAGGGTATTTCCAGCCTACTGATATGTTATCACCTCTAAAAAAGCTGGCAATCTTTTGTGATAGAAGCACTGAATTTGCTAGATGTCTCTTTTCAGACTCTTCCTCTCATTTCCTAATATATAAAAAAAATTGTTGCTGTGCCGCACAAAACATTCAGCACAAATTAGTGACATTTAAATGACCCAGCAAGCTTATAAACTGTGGTCAGCATTTGAAAAATCACTGGTTTTAACCTACAAAGTTTCTGTTAGCTTGCAAGACTGCAAGGTTGTTCAAGTGTGGGAAAAGTTTTTTTCGAAGTAATTAGTTATGTTTATCACAAAGACATACAAAGACATCTGCTGTCTCCATAAGAACAAACTCGGCTAGCAGTGAACGTCACTGCTGCTTTAAAAGAAACACTATGGATTTAATTGTGGCTACCGAATGGGACACAAAAGTACTTCTTGCTCACATGTACCTAAAGCTGGATGGAGGGGGTGGGTTTGCACCAGCAGGCAGTAAATACTGTACTGCATCATGGGCAGTGACTATGCTGTTCTGACAAAAGGGACACCCTGCATGAAGGACAACACAGTCTGTCAAAAACAAACCCTATCTAACTCTCTGATGCCTGACATTTCACCGTCTCCTCCACCTCTAGCTCCTCAGTGATGCATTTGTACCTTGAAGGACAGACAGTATGGCGTTTTAATTTGCATCTTTTCAGTAAAAACAATGTGCCTGGTATATTTTGTGCAGGAGGTAGTTGGGTCAGCTGCCTGCGCTGCCCTGGCACGTGGAGGCTGGGACCAAAAACCTTCAGAGGGAGGGAAAGAGTGAGAGGCTCTTTCTCCACAGGCTTTGCTCCTGAGGCTGGGCAACTGACACCACGTCCTCTGCCCTCCCACGATGCCACCCACCCAGAAGCAGCCTGCCATGCAGTGTGGGGTTAGTTGCTGGCGGAGCTGGGACCCTGTAGCCCAAGAAAAGCAGGAAATCCCTGAGAGGATCGGAGACACCCCTGTAGTGAGGAACAGATCTGCAGCCAACACTCTGGTTACAAAACCAGGGGCAACTGGAGGGGGCTGCACACTGTTTGCTCCAGCGTACTGGAGAAAAAACCAGCTCTGCAAGGACACAGAGGGAATGACTGGCTTTCAAAGCCTTTTATTTTCATGCGGTCTACCTACAGTTTTTCCTATTTAATGAGAGAGTTGTTCCAGTTATATTGATTTGTGTCCTAATGAAACCTATCTTATAAATCCTGTTTGGTGTATTTGAGTGAGTTGTCAGATAGGAAAAAGATAAAGGTCTGTTACTTCAGTTCTCCAAACAAACACAAGCTTGTCACATACATGGATTACAAAAAAAAAGCCCCTGACTTTTCAGTCCATCTTTTTGTTATCAAGGAACTCTTTTCAAGACATAAGTATGCTTGATGGCTTGTTTAGTTCGATATATAGTCTCATACAAGAAAAGAAGCATGAAATTGGTATTAAAGGAAACCAATAAACAGTGCCAAGTGCTCTGTGGTATTGGACTTGTCAGAAAGATGGCACAGAACAAGATTTTATTTGTCATAACAGGAGGAAGACCAGAGACCAAAACCACTAGAGATGAACTGGAGAAAATACGTGACTTCTATGACTCTTTTTGTAGCACTACAAGGTGTCTGGAAAGTACCTGCACTGTTAATTTTAAAATAATACTTTCAAAATCTCTCTGGACATATAGCGATACAAATAGTTGGGGCATTGCTCCATGGTAGCATTTGCCCTTCAACCAAATGAGGTCACTTTCCTGGGTTTTCCTTTACAACTTAGACTCCTACCATTCTTATGCCAAAAAAATTACAATAAATCTTGTAGCATCTCTGACTTTTGTGTTTCCCTATTTGCTGGTCACTTCAACATTTGCATGTGCTACAACACAAGCCATTTACTTCACATGTAACTCCAGTCACGTTCTCCATGGCCTCCATGGCCTCTCTTCACCCATGGCATCAAGCTTCTCCTCTGGGACACCAATCAACCCTGAGCTGGGAGCAGTGCCAGTACAGGGAGCTAAGGGGTAGGGTTTGTGATCAGATCTCTGGCAAGCACAGCCGCACGGGGCACTCAAGCCTTGGGCTTTATCGGAAGCTGCTGCTGCTAGGAGAAAGGGCTTCAGCTAAACGTCACCTAACTGGATAAAGAGAACAGATGAGATGTCCTGGGTGCTGATGTGCATAAGTTTCACTGCAGTTCTCCTCATACTGGCTTTATTAAAATAAAATTTAAAAAAAAAAAAAAAAAAGTCTACCAAGTAGCATTTTATATATATATATATATATATGCAGCTGTACACAAGCAGAACGAGACCAGTCCTGGACTGCTTCAGTATTCAAATTCACCGCTGGCAGCAATGGACGCCCACAGTACCTCTGCTAAGGCTCTTCCCCAGCACATTCATCACAACAGAGATGAGACTCAGCGATGCATAAGTCACCAAGAACGATCAAGGTGGTTAGTGCTACAATTTTTCTTCAGCATTCACCTCTAACAGCTGTAAAAATGATCGCAGAAAAGCTTGTCAAAATGACCAGGCCTTGGGTCTGCCACTTACTAAAGTCATTCATATTCTCAGAGTCTCATTTTTACTGAAACAAAGACCTAGATCCAAGGTTCTTAGTTAGGTTCCTAACTTCTCAGTCTGCTACTTTTCTTTCTAGATCTGAAAAGGAAGAGGTTTTACCTTTTCAAAGGGTAGTTTTAAAAAAGCAGCTTAGACTGTCTTGTTTTCCTCCACAGGGGTGGTTTTGAAGACATTATCTAACCCCATGTGATCAAAACAGTCCACCTCCAAATCACAAAGGATGTTTCTTTACTAGAAACAGTAATAAATGCATTATTAGTAGGTAAGAAAGTAAATAAATTGCATTAAGATTGCTAAGACACATTTATTAAATACTGGAACTGAGGTTCTAATTCCTGTATGCAGTTAGGTTCACAGGGGAATTTAGAGAGCAATACTATTCATTAATAATTATTGGTATAATTCCATTATTATGATGATCAAGGAAGCTTTAAAACACTCATTTGAAAGAGGGAACAATCATCTGGGACCTGATCCAGCAAAGCACTTAAAAATGTTAATTTTCATCATGAAAAAACCCAACTGCATTTGAACAGGACTGACACGCTTAGGTTAAGATAATCTTGGCTTTGTTAAACCTATAATGGGAAAATCAAGTAGAGGCTTTATAAAAGTAATCCATTAAATCCTGCCAGAACTCTGCCTCAATTTTACACCATTATCAGACATCCTCCAAGGGGCTATTTTCTTCTGTGAGACTACCAAGTGAAATGAAGAACTTTTTTATAGGAACTAATTTGGAACAACAAAATCCATTGCAGATCCAAGCACACTTAAAACCAACATATTACAACTAGCTAGCTAGTCACAAAATGCATAGCTGGTAAGTAAGGCCAAGATTCAAGTTTCCATCCTGAACCCAAACCCTGAACCAGGTCTTCCATATCTGATTCTGAAACGTGTTTGCTTCTTTACTGATGTTCTTCAATAATCAGTTGCACAAGCTCCTTCAGAGACAAAGACCTGGGCTACGTTGTCTGGTGTTCACTTGCAATTTGTAGAAGAAAAGGAAGAAACACAGGAACACATTTTATTAAATATCTTGGGGATGTTTGCTGTTGGGAGTGGGTAGGAGCTGATGACAGTAGTTATGGACAAACAAACTGGCAAGCCTCTGTAATCTTTCCGGAAGGGATCCTGGCTCCATCCAGCTCTAGTCCCTTTTATCTTACCTGATGCAGACAGGCTGCCTCTAAGGCTGTGAGCCTGTCACAGCTTGTCAAGACTCCCAAAAGCTATGTACCCATCTGCTTAGAAGAAGCAGTGTACCTTTTCAGAGTCACCTCTGGAAATTTGTTCTCTTTTGATCAAGTACTTCCTTCAGCACACTGAAAATTTTAAAAAAACGATCATGGTATTCAGGCTGAAACGTGGACAAGGCTTTTTGGAAGCATCTATCTTTCTTCTTTTTCCACCACCATGAAAACAGTAGTGGTCAAGGAAGAGTGCCTTTGAATTTTTGTAATATAATTTAAACTCAGTTTAGCTGCAGCAGAATGAACTAGGAAAACCTGTCAAGGCCATTTTATCATTTACATGTTCCACAACGTTTTAACTCTATGAAATATAGCTCAGCACCAGAAAATACAATTGCAAATATCATTAACTGTATTAAAACAAATTATGTTTGAGTTACTGAAAAGACAGTGCACTGCTGGTGGAACATAAATGGATTGCCTGACTTATTCAGGTTGAAGGTTAATCCTAGAGGATTCAGAAACCAAATGGAATAAAAAGCAAAAAACTCCCCACAACACCACAGAAGAACATTTTATTAATTTATATGCACTTCTACATAGCTCTCAAACTTGAGGAAAGTGCTTTAAAAAGAAAAATAGGGTGACAGTCTAGATTATAAAGTTTATCTACATGCCATGCAGTGCAGGATTGTGTGGAGATACTCAGCTAGCTCTGGGAGCAGCAGCAGCAGAGCTTTCCCCAGCCTGCTGGGAGAGAGCAGTACCTGATGTGGCCACAACATAACAGTCCTTGCCGCGTCTGCACTGGTGGCACAAATGGATCAGACATCTCTAACATGCCACGGCATTGCGTAAGCTGGTTTGTAGAGTACAAGCTATAAATTAACAGAGTAGGATAGCAAGAACGGAGGATGGAACAGATGTTATGAAAGTCAAGCATCCCAGCAATTAGATCACATATAGGATTTTCCATATTTCATGATTATGCTGACAGTATATGCCATACTCCAGCTATGCCCTGCACCTCTCAAGGTGCACAAGTTTCCTCTCAAATGAAGGCTGGAAAAAAGCTGTGTTGTATTTAAGGAGACCCCCTGACATAAAAGGCTAGCAGATGAGGGCTGCTGGAGCGTGTACACATCCCAACAGCAGGATTTTGAGGTGTCGGACTGATGACATGCCTACTGCAGTCATCCAGAGCTCAGCTTCATCTACTATTCAGCATCTACTCTGACTTCAGCTTCATCTACTCCGACATCCAGAGCTCAGCTTCATCTACTCTTCATACTACCCTGAAGCGTGTCCAGAGAAGGGCAATGAAGCTGGTGAAGGGTCTGGAGCACAGGTCTTATGAGGAGCGGCTGAGGGAACTGGGCTTGTTTAGTCTGGAGAAGAGGAGGCTCAGGGCAGACCTTATTGCCCTCTACAACTACCTGAAAGGAAGTTGTGGTGAGCTGGGGGTCGGCCTCTTCTCGCAGATAACTAGTGACAGGACAAGGGGGAACGGCTGCAAGTTGCGTCAGGGGAGGGTTAGGTTGGAGATTAGGAGAAATTTCTTCTTGGAAAGGGTGGTCGGGCATTGGAATGTGTTGCCCAGGGAGGTGGTGGAGTCACCGTCCCTGGGTGTGTTTAAAGAAAGGTTGGATGTGGTAATTGAAGACATGGTTTAGTGGGTAATAGGTGGTGGGGGGACAGTTGGACTACATGATCCTTGAAGTCTCTTCCAACATTAATGATTCTATGATTCTACTCCAATATCCTATTCAAGAGAAGCAAGTAGAAGACTGAAGAGAAAAATTTTTGGATTTCCTTATTGAACACCTTTGTCCTCAACCTTTTCTAAGCTTATGCCCTTAAACACAAAGAAATGTATCCCTCTTACCCTCTCTGAGGCAATAATCATTGAATGTTCTTTGGAATTTTATTAACCTCTTTATTTATAATATACTGTGGTGATGACTTCAATAAATAATTTATTAAGTAAAATGTGATTCCTTTTATTAATTTCAAATTACTTTTTTTTTCCCCAATAATTCCATTAGTGTGTCATTTCTTTTTTAATGTTATTGAAAGAATAAGTGGAACTTTATACAAATATGGTCAACTTGTATTACCCATACTGTAGTTCTCCAGTTACACCTTCCTTGGAAGTATTTCATCTGGAAAACAAACTGCCCTGTCAACTAATTACTTTGTAAAATAATTAGCCTGTGTGTCAAAACGTTTCTCCAAAATGTCTACCTAATCATATTTTTGAAGAAGGACTAAACACATTCAAGCAAGAAGGTACTGTCTAACCTGTTCCAATCTTTATATGATTCAAATGTTTATTTTTATTGTATATTGAACAAACATTTTTCCTGAGTTATCTAACATGATCTCTGTCTCTCTGCAATGATTGCTGCTGAAAGCAAGCAATGCACACTACTATTCAAATTAATCTTCCCATCGTAGCTTTCCTTATACTTGACAACACTCAAATTTGACTGTCTTTATGCTGCCAAATCATTTACCTTTGCTTTTGTTCCTGGGTTGTCTTCTTTGCTCTACTTCTTTATTAATTCTAATTCAAGTTTAGGTGCAATACGAGTTTCTCTGCGTCCCACACCTTACCACGCACACTGGTGGCTGCAGGAGAACAAGAGGAGGCCAGTGGCAGCCATGGTGTCTCCCCAGCATCGGGAACCTGCACCTCTGCCTGCCTGTCAGAAGCAAAATTTAGCAAAGTTTGCTCTGAAAGGCTGTTTTGTTCACTCAGCCTGCAGAAGGCACACTGTTTGATTTTTGTTTGCCACTTTTCTTTGTTCTGCTTAGTTAGACGCCCAAGGCCATTCAAGGTTTTATAAAAGCAAGACTTCTGAACTCATCTTGTGCTTTGTTTTTAGAAATTATTTATAGTACTCAAATCCTTTTATCACTATACACAAAGTAAATATATTGATATTAATAAAAATGAGAACGTAAATTACGAGCTCTCAGAGTAATACCAATAACTAAGTACTTAAATTCACTGTGACTCCATACTGAAATCTGATTTTTTTTTAAATGGTCTTCTTACATGCTTAGCATATTTTGGTGCTAACACAAATCTCTTAAAAGACCAGCAAAAAAGATTTCTGAAGCTGCAAGTCAGACTAGTGTCAGAAAGCAAAACCAAAAAATGGCTCATAGCTAATAATTCTAAAGATAAAAGTATGAAGCAAAATAGCTTTAGCTGCATTAAGCATAATGTGCAAAGACTCTCGGTTTCCCACTCCTTCTCATCTCAGAGGCATCTTATCTCGAAAACTGCATATTTGGTGAATTCAGTAGTTATATTACTTGGAAACTGAAATATGAATGGTAAAATTAAAAAAAAAAAAGCAAAGAGTTGTACTATGACCGACAGTTGTAATGAAACATGATCAAATTTTAGTCCTACTTCTCTCACATCCTTTAACCAAAATAATTTCAGCTTCTCTCCTACCACATCTACTTTCTGACATCTCTTCTGGGCAGGAGACAGCACCTGCTGTGCTTAGCCTGGAGGTATGTATATGTTGATTGCTGCCAAGGAGAATATATAACAGCTTTCCACTCGGTAGGGCACTGATTTGGATTTTTCCTCTTTACTGAGCCACGGCCATCATGAAACTTGTAAGAACTTAATTATCTTAAAGACTCGCAGAAGACTTTCTCCCCGTGTCGCAGGAGCTAGATCAGCAGCTCAAAACCTGACGCGGAGGACTGACAGGCAGAAGTGATTGCACAGTCCTTGTTTCCTTAGGAAACAGTAAAAAGTGACACCACATTAAAGCTCCATTACACTAGTGGTACTGGCAACACAAGCTCTAAGAAAAAATTAGCAGCTTATTAAATTTATCGAGGTATGCAACATAAATGCCTGGCACAATATAGTTAAATGCACATTAAAAGTGTATTTTTAAATGTGTATTTTGAATTTTATATATAACCTACACACTATAGTTTTTATATATAATGTGTGTACGTGTATGTAACTGTATATAAAGCGTGAAATAAAATCCAGAAAGTCTTTAAATTGTATTAATTGTTATTTCCTTGACTGTAGGCCCTCATAAAAATAGAAAGCAATTTAAATGGGTTATGAGATACTTCTGATCCTTGCACACCTCCAAGGCTGGGCACTTTGGGTGCAAATTAATGGTGGTTTCTACCACAGCTACACCTGAACACAGCCCCAGGACTCTGCCTAAACCAGGCAGAGCAAAGAGCTGGAGCGGTTGACAAGCCAGCTGCAAGAGCCGTGCTATTAGCTACTTCGTAATGGGTCTCTTCATGGGTTTTATGAATTTATTTAAATTTTATGATGAATATAAACAAGCACTAGTTTTACTCTGTATTGAACGAAAAGGCCAAATGGATCTCCACCATGTTGCTGTTTCTTCCATGTCTTCCCCAAGGGTGGGCTGGCTTTGACCTGAATTGCAATCCTCTGAAATCCTGCTCCGTAACACCCGGAGTGGCTTAAATATTTTCTTCCTAAAACTCATACAACTCTTCATTCCTTAGTCATGCCCCTGGGGAATAACTAGTTTGAGCACTTTGGACAAACAAGTCTCCTTGTTTGCTCCCCTTGGCTTCCAGTCAGGGGAGACCTCTGAAAAACACTGTGACACCCGTCTGGTACCCTGCTCCTCATGGGGGACGTCCACGTTCCCCTTCCCAGCCCCGCTCTGCGAGGCGGTGTTCAGAGTTGAGCAGTATCGCTGGCAACCAGCTGTTTGTTTTACCCGTAAAGTCATCCACGGTGTGACTGCTCCTGTCACAATTTCCCACGTGCAGTCTGGCTGTTACATGCAAATGCCTCTAATGAAATGAATATACAAATACAACTTCATAGAAATGAAAGCCTCCTGTCAAAACAGAGGTTGTGATAAAGATGCTGCTCACAGCACCCACACCGAATTTACACAGACGTGTTCCCAGCCTGCACAAACATCACTCACTTTGAAAAGTATGGCTTTCCACTGTTCTACAAAACACAGGGAAGAGAGCTCAGAAACACACAGGCTGCTTCCCACATCTTAAATAGGATCCTCAAAGCAACTTTCGTGAGAATTAGTTATCGGGGAGGAGTAACTGACAGCAAGCTAGTGCAGCTCAGTAACGTATTCTTTAGTAACTCACGTGTGGCCTGCTAAAGCACCTAAGCTGATGTATTACTTCTGTACTTGAATTTTTTTAGCCACAAAAGGGAGCAAAGTTCAATAGCCTAAGCAAAAGGTGGACTTCAATTATAAGTCACAGTTTTTGAGTCTGAACTTCAAAATGTATTTGAAAGACAAATAAAACTGAATCTCCTTCACCACCATAAAACAAAACATGCACCAATGTTCTGGTTTTCCATTACTTTTTAATTTAAGATTCATTCAGTCATTTAGAATAATATTTTCATCTTCAAGCTCTGTCATGACAGAGAAGAAGGAACATTTTGAAGATGCAATCTGGTCTGTGGCCATAAAGCGATGTGCTGCCATTTTCTCTTTTCCCTGTGCTGTCCTCATACAGAGATGGGGCAGCTGCTGGGCTTTTCACCATCACTGCTTCGCACCCATGATTTTTGACACAGGAAAGTTATTCATGGCATTAGGCTCTTTTTTTTTTTTTTTTTTTTTGGGTTATTTTTTGGTTTTTTTTTTTTTTTTNGGAGCTGCTGGAGCAAGTCTAGAGGAGGGCCACAAAGTTGGTCAGAGGGCTGGAGCACCTCTCCTACAAGGACAGGCTGAGGGAATTGGGCCTGTTCAGCCTGGAGAAGAGAAGGCTCTGGGGAGACCTAATCGCGGCCTTCCAATACCTAAAGGGGACGTACAGGAAAGCTGGCGAGGGGTTGTTTGTCAGGGAGTGTAGTGACAGGACAAGGGGCAATGGGTTCAAACTAAAAGAGGGGAGATTTAGATCGGACATCAGGAAGAAATTCTTTACTGTGAGCGTGGTGAGGCACTGGAACAGGTTGCCGAGAGAAGCTGTGGAGGCCCCATCCCTGGCAGTGTTCAAGGTCAGGTTGGATGGGGCTTTGGGCAACCTGGTCTAGTGGAGGGTGTCCCTGCCCACGGCAGGGGGGTTGGAACTAGATGATCTTTGCGGTCCCTTCCAACCCTAACAATTCTATGACTCTTTAAGAACTGCAAGGTGCAGATGTGGTAAAAGAGCTCATATCTTCTTTGGGCAAGGCTAAGAGCTAACTGCTGGTAGGAGGGACAGGAAAGATCCTGCCTAAAATCCTGTTTCTATTGTCAGGTTAATGAGCGTAGGATTTCAGTGGAAGAAATTACTCTAGAAGGAAGGAAATTGTGAGAGAGAGAAAAATGAGCTAAGAAAAATGGGGTGCTATGGAAAGGAGAGGAATGAAACAAAAAGTCCCAACAGAAAAATAGAGAGAGGAAACACTTGTACCATCAAGAACAGTTTGTATCCCACAGCAGTATACATACATCATCTTGCACAATTTCGTACTTTGAAAATCTATTTTTGACAGAGCTCTATAAATAAATTCAAGTTTCAAAATTATCTCCAGTAAAAACAAGGAGTCCCTGCAGGCCACCTGCCTGCCCCCCCTCCACACTTCTGCAGAGAAAAGACCACTTTTCTTTGTGGTCAAACAACATTTCTTTGGCCAAGCAGATTTCTTTTGCCACTGGTCAGATGAAAAATGTGTCCAGCTCTCCAGAAATGCCCTGCAGCTAGAGTCAAGCCTATCAAGAAGATCAGATGATCCCGCTAACACAAGTCTCACCTACAGCTGTGGAAGCCACTTTTCCAATCCATTAACTACCCCATAGCTGATCTCCCGGGAAAATAAACAGCCAACCTGGCTGCTGCAAAGAAAAGCCTCACTGCTTTCCCATCAGCTGCCAACACAGTTCTCACCAGGAGAACAGCGCAGAGTAGACAGCAGATGGCCTCTCTCCTGTCCACAGCTGATGGGCATCCAGAAGCTGAACTCATAACACCATTAATCAAACTAATATTAGATTTTTGTATGTTACTGCAGCATCAGCACAGTGAATCCTAATCTAATTTGCAGACGTCATCACTGAAATCTTAATGTTGTTTTGGCATTTGCAATGCTCTGCACTTAAACGGAGATGCTAATAAGTTTTTGAGAGACTTTCAAAGGTTAGAACAGTAGCCAACACACACTGCGTATCAGTCAAATACTTTAAAGGAGATTATTGAGAAACTCTGAAGGCTATTCTGGACAGAAGAAAATAAAATCACCAAACCTATCCACCAGAGTGACTAAACCAGGTATCACCTACAAGAGACCAGTGCAATTAAAATGTACGTTCCTCATGTATGTGCATGAACATATGTGTGTATAGACATGCAGATGTATGCAGATGACAGAAAAGAGATAAGGAACGGTTAGCACCACCACTGTTTAAATTACTATGATTCAGGATTAGCAGAGCACAGGTAGCTCAGCAATTTGTTATACCCCACCTGCAAACCCAGGTAGGCATTAGTGAATCATCTATAATTCATATCTGGATCCAATTTTTATCCAGCTCTCAATTACAAAGAACTGTGTTTCTGTCATCCTTTTTTCAATTTTAGAATGGTATTATTTTAAAGAATTAGCATGAAATCTTATCTATAAAATCCCAAAAAGCTCTGAAGCGAACTCAGCAAGGACCAGGAAACCAGCTGAACATGCACTTCTGTTGTGAAGTTTTAGCCATCCCTGAAGAGATAAGTAGGAGAATTATATACTAATACTTAATTATCTTTAGAATTAATATGTAAGTTATGCTTTCGTATTTGGTATAATTAGGACCAGAACATGACATTAGTCATTACCAGTATTCTGCATTTAGCCGTTGAATCAACACCTCAAAAGGATGTTTAAGACAAAAAAAAAAACTTCTAAAGAGTTATATAGTCACGTTTGTGAAACTTGCCCCAGGCAAGACCTAAAGAACTTCAGCCTATATGGTTTATCCAAAAGAAAGCTAGGATGAAATAGCACTTTGCACAAATACCGGCAGACAATAACAGATTTCATACTGTCTGTAATGTTTTAATGTTTAGTTTATTTTATTTTAAAAGATATTTTAACACAGGGTGGGATTTATTCAGCCTATCATTAAAAAAGTGTGTAAACATTAATCTCCGTTCTCCCCATCTGGAGTCCCTTTCTAGTTAATGAGCATTTTTAATATTGCAAATATCAACAAGTGGAGTATCTTACTGAGCTGCCTATAAAAAACCCCATGCAGTTCGAATTAATGTCTGTATTGGGGAAAGGTTCTGTGGTTCGCATCGTCTAGGGATTACTTTTGTGTCTTAAAATCTATGAATAATTACTGCTTTGCATAATTCTCGGAAGCTCCAATAAGCAGGTTTTCGCAGAGTCAGTCTCTTTTTAACGAAAAACACACACTGTTCTTGATGCAAGGTAAAAAGTCACATATCCAAGATGTCAGAGTCCTGCAAGGTCATTTGGTATACTCTGTTTTCAGCCATACGAGTCTCTTCTTATTTACTTGTGAAAGCCAGCAACACTTAAAAATAAGTTTCTTAATATCTTGCTTTGATTCAAATAGCTTTCAGCACACCTGTGATGTAAGGGCCTGGCACAGACCCTTCCTTCCTCAGGAAGAGGAGGTGATATCCATGACTCGACCCCAGCATCAATACATCAATAGCAGCAGCTAGCTAAACAAACATCTGGATAACCTTCCTCCCGCTGGCCCTGCCTAGGGAGTGCGGAGCGCTGACAGGTGAACAAGGGAAACATCCTGAGCATCCGCAGGGATCCAGCTCCTAATCTGCAATAAAACCTGCTGTCTATGCAACAAGTAGTTCTTTTGAGGAGAACGCCAGCTTACTTTCCCTTCGCAGATGAAGGGCTGCGGGTTATTTTGAGGACTTGTACAGTCTCTGTCGCTCCAGTTACTGCGTTTCCTCCAAGGCTACTGGTTTTCATGACCCAGCCTAGCAAAGGCTTCTCTGCACACTCCCCTTTAAGAAATGTCTGTGCTTGACCCTCAGTTTTTGCTGCTGATCTGATAACGATCCTACGCAACGCTGCGCAATAGCCATGTATTGGCTTCAGTATTGTTCCCACCAAAGTCAACGGGTCTCATCGCCAGTGGCAGCAGCACTCTGGGGGTGCCCTTCAGTAGCACGGCAGTTACGTTTCAACCCCAAGGTGGGTGTAACAGTACTGAGGCGCGTTGGGAAACGGCAGCGGTAACCACATTGAAACGCGTTCACAGCTGCCAAGGCAGACTTGAAGAAGATTAATTGCTGAAGGCACATAGCGCTACCTACTTCACAGTAAAATCAGTTGAAGACAGAAAGACTCTTGAATCAGGTGATCTTAGTCGGACACACCTTGTCTTTTCACAGTCCCTACTGTGTCACCCACTAGAGGAAATTACAACCCTGAACAACATTTTCTGAACAGAAAAATGGCAATATAAATTACTTGGGCTGTCGCAATGTATCAGTGTATCAATCAGTAACGCAGTCTCTGCAAATCTGCAACAGTTTTAATAGATACTGCTGTGCATAGTGCTATTGTTTGGAAAAAAAAAGTCGGTTGTCTTTAAATAAAAAAATAATCTCAAAAGCACAATTAATTACACTGTTGGGGAAGCTGGTGCATATCCACAACAGCTCACAGGTGAAGACCTTTCATGAAGACAATGCTACACATTTACATTTCTGCCGGTTACACTGGCTGCTCCATGAAGAGGAGCAGACCACTCTAACAATACAGCTCCAGGATAAGAATGTGGAGCAGCAGGAGCCAAGGCAGTTGAGTAATTCATCTCTCTCGAGAGGAATAAGACACGATTGCACTCTCTGTACTGGCTGGCACAAACTCTCCAACAACAGTCTACTATGCGGGAAACAGACTGGTCTTTGTACTTTGTTTATGCTTTTACAAAGAGCATCACTCTTAAAATACTTCAGTAATTTGAAAGTAATGCCTCCGATATAAAAAGCAGCTGCATAGTTATAGAAATTAATGTATAATAAACAGAATATATCCTATGAAGGCTTTTCCAGGGAAATGTTGGTTTGAACTGCTTCTGCTCATTCAAACATATTCAAATTGAATTCTGCAAGACTGTTGAGAAGTGTTTAGTCTGAAGCACCAGTTACATCCAAACACACATCTAACTCTTTCACACAATGCTTAGTTTTAATGAGAAGAGACTGCATTGCATCACAGAAATACAGCAATATATGCAAAGTATTACTTTTGAATGTCTGGATATTTAATTAGCTTATAGCATCCTTCGAAGAGCTTCGTTAGATGAGATACTACAATTCATGCAATAATTAATACACCACCATTACTCCTGCTGAATACCCACCAGATAATACACTTGCCTCTCAACTTTCTCTTCAAATAGATGACAGTCATCGTGCCTGGTCACATCACAGAATCACGCCTTTGAATCAGACCATGGAGGGGGGGCACACAACGGGCACCTTGTGTCACTTGCCTGCAGCCAAACTGTGTCCTTCTAAGTGCCAAGTCCTACCGGAGAGCACTCCTCTGCTGCAGCTCAGCACGGCTCAGCATCTCTCCCAGCCCTGCACCAGACATGAACAACCGGCAGATCCTACACGAGGCTGCCTAACCCTGTAAGGTCAGAGAGTAAAAGGGAGGCTGCGATGTCGCATCACAGCTGCGCTGCCCTCCCCCCGGCCTGTCATTTCACATGACAGGCACTGTCGAAAGATGGCGATGAGAGCTATACGCTGAGCATGTGGCCTGCTCTCTCATGAAGAGAGCCGTGCAGGAGACTGGCGGCTTACTCCCAGCTGCCTTCTGCCCTGGGAATTGCATATGAGACATTATACCTGACCTGCAGGCTTGCTGCCGCTGCAGAGACCCACAGCTACCCGACGGACTCGCAGGCAGGTGCCCTGTCCCAGCGGGAGGATAAGCAATGCTATCTGCCTCTGCAGGGAAGTGCAGACTCCTGCACTTCTACCTCCCACTCCTCCTTAAGGACCTTAGTCCTTCATTTTGCCTTTTTTTAAGCCAAAGAATAAAAGTGATATTCATCTTTACTGATGGCAGTTATAAATTAGAACCAGCAGGAGACTGTGGCTATTTTGAATGAAGACAAAATGCATCAGGTATATCCAGTGCTCCCGGGATCACGAGCTCACTCATGCAGAACAGGGGAATTCATACAGAGCAGGGGAGTGGTTGTTCTCTAATAAGAGAATAACAGCATGTCCCATGCCAATTACGGCGTTATTGGTAAGGAAACTATGACGACATGAACATGGAAAATTGAGCGTGAGGAACAGTGCAACAAAGGTGGATAAAAATCTTTCTCAAACAAGGTGCATGAGAGCCGTTTGATGGATCTCATCTCAGAAACAAAACAGGTTTCAGGAGTGAAAGGTCTGCCTCATGAACACCTGCCCAAGGAAAAAAAGACATAATAAGGTGTATTTATAAGCACAGAGGACAGAGCCACTACGAAAGTCTGCTTGCAGCAGTGTGCACTGCTACAGGTTTGAGCAGCAGGCTCTCCTCCTGCATTGCCACACAAGGTCAGCTACTAGCTCTGCCACATCTGGCTGATAAACTTCAGTCACACCGGTAAACAAGAGCCTAAGCACAGTGTGTCTAAGGACCAGAACTATTACAGTCCAGTATGACGCTAAGCACAGCGCAATAGTATCCCATACTCAGTAAGGTGTAAGTGAGCTTTATCCCACACTTCTCATCCAAACGCAAAGACACACACCAACTTCCAGGAACCCTGATCAGGCAACTGGAGTCACAAATAACTATTAATAAGCTGCATTTATGTCTTTGTTAGTGCAGAAATCAGCTTTCTAGAACATAAAACCAGCTGAACAGAAGAGTTAGTTCTCTCTAGAGATTATGGGATAAATCAAAGACATTCGTTTCAAAGACATTATCTGAAAAACAGTATTTCCAAGGATAGAAAATATTTGTGCAGAAAATATGCCTACAACATATGCCAGTTCACTAGCACTGAACAATACAGTATACAAAAAGTCATGTCATTGTAATTTGGAAACAGACAAAACAGCCCGACAAATATTTGACTCTATAAGAATAAATTACACAGTAAAAACAGAGATGTGTGGCTATTTTTAGGTTAGCTAACAATGACTACAAAATGAAGTTTGATCTACATTAAATTGTTCATTAAATTAAATTAACTGAAGCAGTATGTAAAACAGAAATGCAAGGAGGCATTTCACCAAAAAACCTCACAATACATAAGAATGACTGTTGCTTATACTGCACAAATCCCTTGGGTTCCATGCTACACATTCAACAACAGTTGAAAACAGTTTGTTGCTCTATCAGTCGAAGCCACCAAGGTTCAGACTCCCAGAAGGACTTCGGCTAGAGGTAGGTACCTACAGGATTCACTATTGCACTACTCTGAGCTGGTGCATTCCTTGCCCAGCATCAGAAAATTCAAGAAGTTTACTGAAGGTAAAAGATGCAGAAGTTAAACATGCCACTGCTAAGTAACTTGAAGTCAAGGAACCATGTTCTGCCATTAGGAGCTGTGACTTCCCCTGGTCCTGTTCTACAACAGAATAGTGGATTTCACTTCAAGCATTTTAAACCATATACTGAAAACTGTTTCCAAAATTGGATTAAAACAACTCTTGTTTATGCTCTTCCTTGAATGATAGTCTTAGGAATACACATTAACAATGCATTCTTTAAGTGATCTTTGAAATAATGCCTGCATACCCCTAATGAAATCTAAGCATGCTCCTATACGCAGCTAGATGGGTTAGAAATCACTGCGTGCAGCTGAGCTGCCACTGCTATTTCAACCATCCATCCTACCAGACTACCTTCATCAGAGGCAAGTAATGTTGGTTATTGCAATGCAACATGACTTTATAGGTAGTTCAAGGTTAGTTTACCATCACATAGTGCACACAGTCATCACTGAGCTATGGCTTCCAACTGCCCAGCAGTACAGTCAGGCCAGGAAGGGCTTTAGCCTGCTCTGACCTGATCACTGGGTACCACTGCACATGTTTCAAACAAATATACACTGTAGAACCCAGAAGGCCATTTCTGAAGGGTCAACAAAAACACAGATCAGATCCTGTGCTTCAGTATTACATACATAAAAAAACTCACTTGGTGTGGCTTTCATAGCAGATACCGTCTCAGAAGTACAGACTACTCCAACCTTCAAATAGGAACTGATGGATATACATATCAAATATCAACTCAAATCAGGGAAGTATTTGATTCAAAAAACCTTGCCAATATACCTAATGCTAAAATGTTATATTTCAACATATCCAACATTTAAAAACCAATCACATTGATGAGGTCAAAAGCACAACACTGCTTCTGTGCATTAGTTCAGCATAAGTTTCTGAATTAACGATGGTTTTACCACTTTTTCCATTGCACTGGGACTAATCATTTGCTAGTGAGAAGCTCATATCCTTCATTTCATGACTTAAACATGATAATAAATAATTATTTTAAAACTGGATGTAAGAACTGAAAAAAGAAAAGTCACCAACCTCTAATAAGGTCGAGTCTTTTTCAATGCAGATCCAGAGGCAGTATCTAGAATTGAATAAAGATAGGGTTCAGGTGTTTGCTCAACTCTCAATTTTTCAATTACCAGTTCTGTTAGAATTTGTTATGCATACTTTCAAAACGTTCTCTTATAATCAGCTTTTCCGAGATGTTTCCTGCAATTCATAAACATGTGGCTTTCCAGTTAGTCACTTTCTTGCATAAAGATACGACATATTAATAAAATCCTACCAAAATTAAACCTTAACAGTGGAGTGAACTTGTGTGGTTTTAATTTTCCTGATTACTAGATATACAAGCTAATAGGGACCACCTTTAAAAATAAGCTTGGGCGTACATTTAGCTACTTTTAAAGTCATGAATATCTTTTCACAAAAACTTGATCCTAGAGCTCTCTCCTGTAGTAAATTACACTGTGATGCCTGCTGAGATACATGCTGGAATACCATCACCAAATTCCTGCTTTCTCTAACGCATTTCATACTTCCCTTTATAGCATCTCTTCCTATCTCTCCTTATACTTGTCTCCATCCAGCAAATTCTGGCATGCCCTTCCAGAATGATTCAAAAATCTTCACTCAGCTTCTACTTTGATTTCTTCTTCCCAGATCTTCTCCAATCTGCACAGCTGCAGATACCATCAGACTACTTTCAAATCTCCATTTCTTCTCTCAGCAGTTTGGGTGTAATATCCATTATATGTCTGGATCAGTGGATCCAAGGTAGGAACTACAATACACTGGCACTACTTGCAATTTTTCATAGAATCATAGAATCTTTAAGGTTGAAAAAGATCTCTAGGACCATCAAGTCCAACCATCAACTCAACACCACCATGTCTACTAAACCATGTCCCTAAGTGCCATGTCTACATTTTTTTTGACCTCCAGGGAGGGTGACTCCACCACCTCTCTGGGGAGCCTGTTCCAATGCCTGATCACCCTTTCAGTGAAGAAATCTTTCCTAATATACAACCTAAACTTCTCCTGGAACAATTTGAGGCGTTTTCAAACACTCCAAGAAAGTTGAAGAGGGACTGTTTACAAGGGCATGTAAGGGTAGGACAAGAGGTAATGGTTTTAAATTGAAAGAAGGTAGAGTTAGATTAGAAATAAGGAAGAAATTCTTCATCGTGAGAGAAGTGAGATGCTGGAACAGGTTGCCCAGAGAGGTTGTAGATGCTCCCTCCCTGGCAGTGTTCAAGGCCAGGTTGTTAAAGGATGGGGCTTTGGGCAACCTGGTCTAGTGGAGGGTGTCTAGATTGAACTAGATGATCTTTGAGGACCCTTCCAATCCTAATCATTGTATGATTCTATGATTTCACTATGCCGAGAGGAGAAGAAAGATGATGACTGTCCTTCCAGGCTTAGCCCTTCTCCCTCTTACAAAGTAAGTGTACATGTTAAGACATTGTGGTTTAATCCTTCTACTGCTGCTGAACTGGACACAGTATCAGAATATCCCCCATCTATAAAAAACATTTCTATTATTTCTACCTTCTTATGAACTATTCCTCAGAGTCTGTGGGCAAAAATAATTCAAACTAATCTTAAAGAGCCACATACCCAAATGGACTCACTTCATCATGCCAAAATTTTATTCTCCATTCACTCCCTTGCTGAATACATATTTGCACGGTCATAAGTCTTAGTAACTCTGAAAACCGGTTTTCAAGCAACACATTTATCTCAGGTAGGAAGTTCTTGGAGTAACAAGTTATTGAGTATATCGTCAGGATAATGCAATACATTCTGTCATCTTTCCAACACTTAGTATGAAAGTTTACATGTTTGCTTCATCATTTATTTATTAGCTGGGGTGGAAAATAAAATAGAACACAGAAAAAGCCCACCTCAAGGTTCTGAATGTTTTTTTGAAATGACGAGCACTTAAAGAATGGAATTTCTCATTAAAATGCCTCAGTTAGCAACGCATTTTTCTAAAGTAAAGGCTTGAGTACTAATTCCTACCATATTCAGTGAAATACCCTAACTGTACTATACAATAGTCTTTCTATAACTTTCTATATATTATTTTCCAAGATCCATTTGTGTTACACCAAACTCCGCACTTGTTAATAGCTTTACATTCATTTCTTTCAACTGAAGCTTAAAACTGCTGTGCAATGTAGGAAGCAAAAAAGGTTAAAGAAATCAACAGACATTAATTTCATCCTCAACAGGGCAATGCTTGGTTAGAGGTAAGCTGTGGTAGCTGTTAACACCTTCCTTCCCTTTCATCAGTAACTCCGGATATTATTATTCCATCATTTGTGAGTACTTCACCTTGGAAGTTTTAACCTTACCTTTAGTAACCTATGTATTATGGAAAAGCCTGTCAAACCAAGACAGTTGCTAAAATAAAAAGGCAGATTATGGACATTAGAGAACTAGAAATGCATTTTCCAAGTGTAAAATGCAGGGGCACTACAGAAAAATTATGGGGCATAGAACTGTGTCATTTTGATTTAAAACAAAACCAGAATGGTGCTGTTATCATGGGGAAAAGAAGTAATACCCAAGAATAGCCTGGAAAGCTGCAAATTAGATATGTTAATCCTTGCAAGTTTGAAACAGAATATTAACTTTTCTTGCTTATATGGTTAGCTTAGGACCATCATCATTTTTAAACTAATCTGCTGAAGAATACAGTACACATAAACAGAGGGTGAGAGGGGGGGTCCTTCTAGCTTGGCATATAGACCCAGACAACGGTAGGTTGTCCTGGTTTCAGCTTACTGGATGCTTATGGAGAGAACATAGAAAGTGGAATGAAGGATTCTTGCTCTGCTGTACTCTGCATGACTTAAATGAGTGAGAAAACAACCACACCAGTAAAACCAAACACAGATTCAGAGAGGTCTAAAAGTGAAAGAGCTCTGTAGATCTGTAGCCCACAAATAAAAGAGAGACAGGCCTATAAACACAGTATTTTTCTTTCTTTTATTCTCTAGAAAGAGAACTTGTTGACACAGATTAAAGAAACCCTTCCAACAAACCACACAAGTACTGGTAGTTTGAATGTGGCCAAGCAATACCCAGGCCTGGAGGTCAGTGACGTCCTGGGGGATGTCCTGTCTTGCTCCTGGGTGGCCGCTCACACTGCCGGGGTGACGCCGCACTCAGCACCCCCCTGCCTGCTGCAGGCACAGCAAAGGGAGGGAGATGCTACAGCAGGATTCACTCCTGCTGACAAAATAAGCCGTCTTCCACAGATGACTCTGGGAACCTTCACAGTACACTCCTCTTTCATATTTAAGCGATGACACTGGAAGTGTCATTGTTTGTGTCTATTGGGACCTGAGTTGAGCCACTGAGTCAGCTGGGTAAGCCGTGATACTTCCACCTGATTTTTTTCACTTTATGAGGACAGGCAGACAATATTGCATGAGGTGTTACAAAAACATAATTTGATTATTTCAGCTCATAACATAATGAAGACAGGCAGAAGATTATTTTTTTTTTTAAATTTCATCCTACTTTTCCCAATCACAGTGGGCTGTACAAGATTATTAAGTAATTTACTTGCATTTTCATACTTGAAGATTTATAGATCTTTGCAGATCTAAATTTACTTCTTCAGCCTCAGTCACAGTATGAGGCAAGAGAGAAAGCTGCAATGGAGAAAGAGTGCAGCTGAACTCAATAATGCCTAAGCCATCATGAGTAGCTCTTGAAAAAGCCACTTTCAGTCTTCCCTAATCAGAAGGACCCATCAGTTCAGCACCAGGCACTGGACGTGCACAGCAGTGGCAAAAAAGGGCCATTAAAAATTAACCTCTGCTCAGAGAAACGCTCTTTCTGTAATACCTACTTTATATATGAATTCATTGTGGAGGACAGTATAGGAGAAGCATGTTATGTAAAACATCATCCATGGAGAAGAAACATGAGGAAAATGAGAACTTTACTAAACTGAATGATGATTGATCTGGTTGTGTCAGAAAGATACTTGTATAGGTATTATCTAATTAGGAATGGCTTCTGGATGAGAATACAGCATGCAATGGGTTTTGTGCATGTCAAGGAGCTTAGATTCTCCAAGCTCCACAGAGATACAAAGCTATTATCTGTCTAGAGATATTAAAGTTCAATTGAAAATCAATACACTAGTTTGCCACGCTAAAAAAAAATAACCTTAGTACACACTGTTAGACGAAGCATCTCTGAAGATACAAATTGCATTCAGATTTAAGCTCTGACTCAGAACAGTAGGGACTTCTGACATTTTTCTAGAAGCTTTTGTCAAAGCTGTTAGTGATAATTTGCCTCCTTTCCATAAAGCTTTCCTCTGCATTTTCACCTAATCCTTTTAACGATCTGTTTTCATGTTCCAACACATATGGCCTTTCCCACAAGTCCTTCACCAAAAAACAACCTTGTTTGAAAATTGCAATAAAAGATGATGTAGCTTAGCTCTTTCTGAAGTCTGTTATCATAATAGGTAGAATGTTCAACTTGTGCTTTTATCAACTTATCATAGAAAATGAAGCTAACAAAAAGCTCAACAATTATAGTGAACAGGAAGCTGTATTCAAAAATATATAAAAGTTCTTCCATATCTTTCAAAAGAAAGGTTAAACAAAGTCTTGCTCTATCTAGGCATTACTAAAGAACAGAAGCCAGAATGAGTATTCCTTGACCTACACAACAATAAGCAAGAACAGTTTCGTAGTGCCAGAAAGGATTTAGCTCCAGTAGAATACAGGAGACATGACCAACACAAAAATGGTACAAAACAGTAGATAAGAGATCCAGCTTTGTGGCCTGAAAACAGAAACAGAGCAGTATTTAAGACATCTTCCTTTTTCGTCCTCTTAAGTTACAGGGTGGGTAGTAATGTCAGAGACACACCTGAAAAATCGTAGGTGCTACACATGAAAGAGACCCGTCAAAGGTACACATAAATTCATCTCACATTGCTGGAAAATTATAAATTAAGTGGTTGGTTTAGATGCTAATTGAATTTTACATCAACCATCTAACTTTAGCTCCCATCCTTTAAGGAATTCGCAATGTGCGCTCAGGGCTTATTCCTTTCTCATCCTTTTTCTTTCTCTTTTACTTTTTTTTTTTTTTTTAAAATTTGGATATCAGAAAGCTGCTCTAGCAAATGCTTTCCTAATATAAAAGAAAAAATATACAAAATATAGAACACATGGACTCCTACTGTCCGCGATCCTTCCGGGAATGCTAGAGGCAGCACTGGAAAACCCAAAGTAGGCTTCCCCACCAGACCGCGAGCCTGCAGCCCATCAGCGCACTCTCCCAGCCCAACCCCGGCTCCAGAAGCAGGACAGACAGGCGGCAGTCTGGAAGTGCTGGAGATGGAGATGGAATGACCCAACAAGGCACACCTTGCCTAAATCCTCACTCCAAGCACTGGGCCACCTCCTCTCTCCATCTTGCCCAGCATAACCGCTTCTGGGGGAGCTTTCCCGACTTTCCAGGGGAAGGAGGCACAGCTCGTGCAGAGGAACAGAATCCCAGCCCACCAGAGAACATCGCTGTCTACTCACCCTCACTGCATGGGCAACCACAACAGAAGCTTTCTAACTCCCAAGTGCCTTGCTCCACTGCCTAAATTACCTTCTTCTAACATAGTATTTTTGCAGGTAATTTATCATACGTTAATTTTTTCTGAATTTAGGTTTCTTCTTCCTAAAGGCTAGTGCATTTGTAACAGTAACAAACCCATCTGTCATAAAAAGTCAAAAAAACATTTTGCAATACTCGTCCATGGAGGCTGCATGTCTTAAAGGGCAGATTCAGAATTTGCTGAAGAACACGAAGAGGAACATGAAAAGAGTCTCTTGGCCCTGCTAAAGGAAATCAGGCCGCAAATGACTTCACTGATGGCAAGATTTCTCGTATGGAGGTTTTGTTTGGAACAAGCAAGTGGTGACTCTTCCAGAAAAACAGGCAAGTCAGAGAGGTCAGCAAAGTTGGAAATTTAACAAGTCGGTTTGCAAAGGCCTCATTCAGCTTTTCCAGGAAGTTCTAGAAACTTCTGTTTCTTAGAAAATCTTTTCTTCAACCTTTAAAAACCCACATGACCTTCTAAAATGTTTGAAATAGCATTTTGTTAATGTGTTTAATATGCACACTAGTCTGTCTTATGCAACTCCTTGTACTTAACCCCCCCTTCAGTTACGATAAATGTGTGCTTGTAAACTGGCTATTGTCATCAGCTAAAAAAAAAAGTCAGAAAAGGTAAGTACTTCTTTAATTCAGAAGACATTTTTCCTAAATGTTTCAAAAAACAGTTCCTTAATCAGTTGTTTAAGAGCCTGTGGCATATTCTGTTAATTTGCTTGATTAAAGGGTGTATTACTTCAAATCAGAAATCTTGAAGCTGCTAGAAGTGATATGCCTACGCCTAACAACTCATTCCCATGCGTACATATTTTTGCTGAAATAGCCCTAGTGCAATCAGGGTTTCTTTACTCTGAAAATGGACAAGAGGTCCAAGTGATGTAAAATTTTTATGAAGAAAAAAATGCACAGAAAGAAAAAGAAACTGGTTGGCCAACTAGTATATACAATTCTGAGAATATTGAAATTATTTCCACTTCATCAATAAGCTTTTCAAAACCAGTATTTCTTTAAGAAATATTGAGTAGAGCTATAAGTACTGTTCAGTGAAGTACGTTGACACAACTTACCTTCTTTTTATCATAAAATTATACTAAAATTGTAAAATTTCGTGCAATTACTTTAAAGAGAGAAACTCTGAGAATCAGCACTCAGAAAGTAAAAAAGAAAATAAAGAAAAAAAAAGAAATTAAGAAGAAAAACACACAAATGACTGCAAGGATGAGCTTACCAAAACTAGAAATATAACCTGGCACACAAAATATGACTTCTAAACATATTATTTATGTAAAACATCAGAGAGTTTATTTTAACGAAGACATTTTTAGAAGGGTGATCACTGAAGTTTTAATGTAGACTTTATTACCTGACTGGGAAAAATTTGCATGAGCAAGGGAATGGACTCCTTGCCTCAGTAAGCAATTTCCAGCTACCACCCGTATAGTGTCCATCTCTAACAAGCAAGAATGGCACAGTGGGTATTTTGGCTAAAATGATCAGCAGTAAAAGTGAACAAACGTAACATTTAAGTTGTGGTCTTTCAACCGCAGAAACCAACAGGTCACTTTTGCTCTTTACTCCAGAAAGAGCTTTATATCAGTGTCACAAACCATCACCAGGAGAGATTCCCAAAACTCGTCTGGTACCTTCACCTTTCCTGGCTCTGCAGTCTGTCACAGTTGCATGGAGCAGAAGGGAGCTTGTTCAAAATCCTCTTAGAAAAATTATTTTATTATGTCTGCTGGGCAGAGGACCTCACCATCAAGTCTCCTTCAGGCTGAGACTATTGTAAAGTCACACCAGCTTTCCTTCAGCTGTGATGTTAACCTAACTAAGTATGGAGATGAGGAGAAATTTCTTCTCGGAAAGGGTGGTCGGGCATTGGAACAGGTTGCCCAGGGAGGTGGTGGAGTCACCGTCCCTGAGGGTGTTTAAGGAAAGGTTAGATGTGGTACTTAGGGACGTGGTTTAGTGGGTAATAGGTGGTGGGGGGATGGTTGGACTAGATGATCCTTGAGGTCACTTCCAACCTTAATGATTCTATTCTATTCTATTCTATTCTATTCTATTCTATTCTATTGCTAGAAACCAAGCGTAGATTCATTTGTTTTTAAAAAAGGTGCACTGGTATAAAAAAAATCAGTTAACCAGATGCAAGATCAATATTCAGAAAGCTCTTTCCTTCCAAATTTTCTTCACATTTCCAAAGATTATTAAAAAAAAACAAACCAAAACCAACCGAACAAACAAAAAAAAACCCCAAATCCTGAACCTAAAGTATTAACTGTTGGATCATGGAAAAATCACAAAACTATCTACAACCCTAGAATAAAACCAAGTATAGCACAGCAGAGGCATCAGCCTGCAAATAGAAATCACACTGTAAAGGTCAGGTAAATCCAGTTTCAGTGGTAGCAAACAGAAAAACAAGTATAATCTGGAACTGGGAGTCAAGGAAGAAAATGCAAGTAAGCCAAATGTGCTAGAAAACTTGTAAAAATATTTCCAGGTGGATTTATGAGGAGGCAAGAGTCACCATTAGCATAAACTCATCCTAGTGCCAGTGTGTTAACAACTCATCTTAACCTCACTCATCTGCCCCTCCAGTACTTGAGAAGTATTGACACCACCAGCCTGCAGACCCAGAGGATGCTGAAAGGGTGAGTGTGACACCAGAGAAGGCAACAGGTACTCCAAAGTCCTGGTCTTAACTGTATTATTAACTATAACGATGGGGCTGGACTAACCCAACAGCTGTATTTTGATTAGAAAGTTAAGACTTTAGGTGGGCTAAAAAGCAACTTTTATCTCCTGTCTTCCTGTAACAGGAGCAGACCACCTGCAGCCCCAGGCTGAGCACCACAGCCCTGCGTTGGGCAGAGCTACAGCAACAGACAGAAAAAACTACACTTCCAGATGCCACCACTGAGTTACAAGGTTAAGCAGGTTTTTTTTAAATTGTTTTGGCTAATCACGTCAACATCTCATCATCTTCTAGCTGCAGGCTGCTTCATTAGATACTGAGGTCTGCAAACAGGGGAAACCAGATCTGTGAGCAGTGGAGATCCAAGCTCTTGCCTTTCTACAAGCGAGTCTGTTGCAAACCCAGGCTGTAAACCAGGCGACTTGACAGCACAAAAGAGACCGCTATCAACGTGCTAAGAGCCTCTGCAACGCTTGCTCCCCATCTATTCTGATTTAACTCCGGAGCCGGAGTCACTGCTTTCGCAAGGAATTAACATTGAGTGTTATTAGCTACGCATTCATATTGGAGGTGCGTCACAAAGCAGGGAGACAGATACGGCTCCTGCCCTAGAAATTTCAAAGGCTCTTATCCCGAAAAGATTCACGTATAAGGAACTCCATTCACGCAAGTAATCCTGCAGGACTGGGATCTTATTTAGGCTTTTTTGAGAAAGTGAGCCTATACAAACAGCACACAGATAATGCCTCCACTCCTGACAGAAAGTCATTCATTTTATACCATTGTTCTACAACCAATTTAGCTGTGGTGTTGCTAAGAGGATTTCCAATATATTAAAATATTATCATTATTAAAATAATATACACAATTTGCATTTGAACAGCATATTGTCTAGTCCACAAAATAAAGGAGGAGATCCTCTCCGTGTATCAGGAAATCTCTAACTTACCACTATCAGGCAATGACGTTACCCAGCAGAGGGTATGAAATTCTGTTCAAAACCTCCTTCCTAAACCATTCTTTATGTGAGCGAGAAATTGGTTCTGGCAAGGCCAAAAAGATCTGCCTGTGGCAAGCCAAATATACATGAGTTTCTGCTGCTATAACTATTTAAAAAAAAGGTTAAAAAAAGGCAAACCAAAGATGCTTGCTATGTGACAAAGACACACAGAAAAAGTTTCTCCTTTTTGATGAAACCGCCCTTTGTTCTAGAGAATCTTCAAGCTGTTTTTGCTAGTGTTCTTCCAGAAAGCAGGTGACAACATAAACTTTGCGGACGTTAGGTCACCATCCTACCACACACTACAGCACTGGAAAACATTAAAAGACTTTATGTAACTGCCTGTCTGTGAGATGTGGTATTCCAGCCAGTGCCTTAGCGAGGAACAGGTTAGCAGCGCTCTAAACTGCAGCCACCTCATTTCTACATTACGTGAATGTCGATCAAACATAACCCCCTCTCCCCGCAAAATCATCTATTTTATAGCTACCCTCACCACCCACACACCATTTATTGACAGTTGGGCAATTAAACAAGCTTCTTGAAAAAGATGGGGATATTTAAATGCCAATCGATGTTTTGAAGGAATTAGTAAATTTTATTTCACTTTCTCCATCAAGAAGTTCCCTCCATGCCACTCACAGCTAAGTGATTTTTTCAAGCTCTGACTTCACTGATATTTGTGCATCTTTAAATTGCCATTCACTGAAGGTCAAAACTAGTCCATTAGTCACTGGATGTCAATGATCCAAAGAGCATGTTTGGACAGCACATGGACTTTGCCTATATATTATACATTAGATGCAGTAGATTTTGTGGGGTTTCCCTGTTCTAGCTGTGTCCGGGTTTGATCCCAACCCCAGATGACTCAGACTTGTGGGAACAAATGGGTTTCGTTCGCATAAGCAGTAACAGCCGGAGAAGTGAGAACACCTTGTGTACTAGTGCACGCTATTGTAAGTGCACGTCAGGAAGGAATTAGGTGGTATTTCAGTGAGGTACCAGTATTGCAGCTCAGGGTGGCACTTCCAGTATTCATGACAAAGGATGTTCTTCACCATTGACCAGAGCAATTGCTAGCACAGATATAAAAACTGCTTTCCTCTATCAGACGAAACACGTCAGGAAGTGGAAAAAATCAAAAGTTTGCTGACTCCCTCATTCTCATGTATTGTAGCACCATTATATTTACTCAGAAAGATAATTTGACAGTTTGAAAAAATTGCTGCAATAGAAGCATTTGCCGAAACGAAAAGCATCAAATCAAAAAGGTTTGCTGGAGTGGACCAAGCTCAAATGATTTATCATGGGCCTCCAAGTTTAGGTTTGTCAAAGACCTGCAAAATATTTCTGTTAGTAAAAGAAAGAAATAATCTTTTACCCTCGAGAATAATGTTAGCAAAGCGTGTTCAACCCGCTCAGGCAGAGTTATGATAAAAACCCCGTTCACCTCCAGACATGGAGACCTTCAATCCGTCACTGTAGAATTTGATAAAAACGTTCCGAGAACTGCCAAAAGGTTCAGATTTAATTATCAGTGGAATCAATAGAAAGAAAGATTGCAGAAAATTACGAGTTCTACATCATTTAAGTTTTCTGATTGCTGACTTCTGGGCTTCAGAGGCAGCCTGAATTACCTTCTAAACTCTAATTCATCTGGTCTAGAAAGCGTAATTCATTTCTACTCCAGCGAACATAAAACTGTCACCACTTCAAAGCATGTTCCACAGGCCTGGATTTACTGGGGAGAGCAAGGAGTTGCATCTGCCCCTGTTTCTATCATGCAGAACACCAATTAAACAAACGATGCAATTCTTCATTACAGGATTTTCAGCTCATCAGTGCATGCTCAAGAACTAAAAACTGATCTGGATTTAGTTCTACTTATGAAACAAGAAGGCACGTTGTATCTGCTCCTTGGGAACAACCAAACAATTTTTGGTCATGCCTTGGAAATGAAGTAGGATTACCTTAAACCTTCTGCCAGGTAGCAGGATGATAAATAATCAGTCTGAGAACTCAAACTGGAAGACAAAAAGAACCATCACTAATAATTCTGCAGTCCTCGAGGTACTAATTTGTTTCTCTAACAAAATTAGATGGGATATTCAAAATACCACTACCAAAAGTATCAAGCCCTGGGAGTAAAGGTACTACTGTTTAAACAGTATGCAATAACCTTAAAAAAAAGAAAGTATTTGGGTACTAGTCTTTATTTATCGTGCATGGCACAGAGCAGAACTTCTAAAAGCACGATACATTAAAGGTACTACATTTTTATTTGTGAAATACTGCTAAGACATTTATCACCTTTATTAAGAAAAAGTACCTGTAAAAAAAGTACAGGAAAAATGTATACTTCTAGCTGTACTAGCAAGTAAATACCCTTCTTTATATCCCACTTGTGTTTCCACATTGCTTACCAATTGAACTGTGCACAGCAAAAGAGAAAATACTTGGCATATTTTTTCTTTGCATTTCTTTAAATGCCTGTAGAGTGACATAAGTTGCTGCATGAGAAGATGACTGAAGAAGCATTACCTATGCGTGTCCTACAACTTTGCCTGCCTGCACGGCCTTAGTAAGATGTCCAGCTCCCTCCACTGCCCCACAGGATCACACACCACCCCATGGCACCTATACGTCATCTCCACGTTCTGTAAATTGCCTTCCACATAGAGTGCACCCATAACCTGCCATATATCTTGCTTAAGATCCAGACAAAGCATAGCCAGGACTGCAGAAGTGTGTGTGCTCCTGGTAGAACAGGTAACCCTCCTCCTTACCGGGGCCAGCTGCAGTCATTTTGGAAAATTGCAGCCCTTTATCAAGTTTGAATTAGAAATTGCGTGATAGCTGAGCACTCAGTACCACGGTCTGAGTCTCACTTCCTTAAAAACAGGCAAAGAAATATGCAGGATTATTTTTTTCATTAAATATTTGTCTAGAAAACTAGATACTGATGAAACTCTTACCATGTCATGGCCTTGCTTTGCCATGCTACGAACGTAAATCTCACATTTGCAGTAAATCAGCTTCTTTTGGGTTAATAAGACCAATTTACCACATTTTTTCTCTTCTCTGAAATGAATCAAATAGTGAAAATATTACTTTATGTACAATCAGTCCATTGAGCACTGAACTAAATCATCAATTCCTGTCACATGAACTACCATCTCTAAATGTCAGATATTCATCCTGGTAAGATACCGATCACTTGGGTTGGATTCAATCTGAATTCATTTCTGTTCCATTACACGCTTCCTGATCAAACTGCTCTTCCACAGAGGCAATTTTTGATGTTAAAAAGAAACGCAAAATAAAGAATGTTTCCACTAAGTCTAAAATGCCATAAATAATAAATACATCCTTTCTTTCCTTACTGCCCAGTTTCTGAGATCCCAGCTCATATTCCACGTTGAATGATTTATTGATTTTATCTTGGTGCCTACTGAACCAAAGTCTCCCCTGCAAAACCAGTACATATTCTTTCACATGGTTTGGCAGAATCGGCATTCTAGACCCAGAAAATGCTAACTTAGCTTACCATGGCATCCCTAACAGTCCATCTCCTCATTTTTCTATTAAGACTCCCTCATGGGCCTAAAAACCAAAAGTTATAAGAAACCTATTCATACATTAGGCATGCAGCCAGACCAGACCTACTCAGTAGTCTGACCTCTTGGATCCATCCGAGGGTGTGTTACACTACCGGGAGTCATCTCCCGTCTGAAGCAATACAGTAAAAGCATCAAAACAGGTATCTTAAATGTTATGGTATACAGCTGTGGACTTAGGATTAGCTCAATAATAAAAACATAAGATCCAGAATAATTGTCTGCTGATGAGACTGACCCATGCCCCAGGATAAAATAGATAGCGCTATGTAATTTTAGACCTGCCTACCTCAAAGGTGATGTTTTAATGGGTGTAGATGGAAAGAAAAAGTCCAAGGTGGATGGAAAGCATCTTTCCTTTTTCTGCAGAGCTCACAGCCACCGTTACAACTTCCCCAAACTGGAGGGAAGCGAGAAGGATGACAATGTAAGTATTATTAACTTAACTATAGGAGAGTAAATGTGGGAGGCTAACTGTGCCAAAGTTCTGATCATCTGTTTCTTGTTTTTATGACTCATAATAAACAGATTTCTCCACTGGTAAAAATAAAGCACTGAATTTTAGGATTTTGGATGACCTCAACTGACAGGGAATCACAGAATCATAGTCTGGTTTGGGTTGGAAGGAACTTGAAAGACCATCTAGTTCCAACCCCCCTGCCATGGGCAGGGATGCCACCCACTAGACCAGATTACCCAAAGCCCCATCCAACCTGGCCTTGAACATTGCCAGGGATGGGGCATCCACAGCTTCTCTGGGGAACCTGTTCCAGTGCCTCACCACTCTCACAGTAAAGTATTTCTTCCCAATAATGTCTAATTCAAATCTAACCCTTCAGCTTAAACCCATTCCCCCTGGTACTATCATTTCCTGCCCTTGTAAACAGCCGCTCTCCAACTTTCTTGTAGCCTCCCTTCAGGTACTGGAAAAAAAGCAAGATAGTCTCTCAGGGATATAAATGGGCCCATGTCATGGAAAATGAGATTAGGACTGTTAGGAGAACATTATGAGAGCCTTCCTGATTAACATTATGTAAAATCACGGAGAGCCCAGTGAGACCAGGGCTCCATCAAGCTATCTGTATCATATCGCGCAGCACATCACGGCTCAGCCTGTGGGACGCTTCCACCCAGCTCTTTTTTTCCTGATCCAGAAGATACGGAGCAGCTGTTTGAACGGCAAACAGAGCTCAAACAGTCAGATGTTCCTCTTGTGCTTGCCAATGGTCCCACACTGCACGGCTGCTGCTCGCTCTGCCAGTGCATGGCAGGAGGTGAGGTGTTTCCTTTCCCATGTCCAGACGTGGACTAGTACAACTCCACCACTGCAGCTGCTGGTGAGTCATGAAACCTGGATCCAGCACAGCCTGAGCCATTTCAAAGAGCAGGACCCAGTCCTCCCAGATTTTATAGTCAGATGAAACCAAAACAGGGAAATGACAAGTGGGAAGGAATGAAGGCACAGTGTAGTGAGATAGCTTCTTTATGTGTTTACCACAGATAGAGCACACAATTCTGATAACAATAGATGGGTATTTTCTAGCCTGTGAATCAAAAAAATTAAGAAAATTCTTATAAAGCAAATGAGAGAATAGCTGGCTTCTAGCTAGCTCTCATGCCTCACAAGGGAGATATCTTCTGACTGCTTTCAGAAGCAAGTTTATAAATTATACCAATTAACCACAATTAATTACCAACCTTGTTTTGTCTTCTGTGTCATCTATTTTATTTCTTGACCGCCATTGACAGCTATTACTTTGTTGACAGCACCATGCGTTGGGTGCCCATGAGGGAAAAAAGCCAGTTTAAACCCAGAGAACTTCCTGACCATCTACCAGGTTACAAAACCAGTATTTACCTTTATTTTGCTTTCCATCTTTTCTCCTCTTAGTAAAGATAAGGGAATACAAAATGAGAAGGAACAAGCAATAAATCATTACTGAATATTCATTTTCTCTTCTGATAAAAAAGACCTGCATCCCAAGAAAATTCATGCTTATGTCAGAAGAAAAGAAGGAAGACAGACAAGTATACAGCAAATTGTGTCCCCCCACATAAGAGAAGACACGTTTGCTGCCGTTGGAGCATCCTCAGAGTCATCCTAGTCACTACCGCTGTGGACTGCATGGCTTCTGCAGCACCTGCCAAGAAAGGAGCTCTTCCAGAGACAGCACTGTACCTTGCTCTGCCTGGCTCAGACTAGCAGCTCCTGTAGGACAGGCTCCTCCTGGGCCAAGGACCTTCGTGCCCTCTGCCTCAGCAGTTCATCAGACTCAGTAAATGCATCTCCTCTTCCACAGAGGATTGTTGAGGCAGTCCCTTTCACTGAACCAATTCCCTCCTACCTCTGAGGAGATCAGATCTCCGCTTGACAGGGAGAAAATTAAATTCCAGTCTTTGCTACAGATGTTCAAGTGCCTTTTGTCCTGGTTTCAGCTGGGAGAGAGTTAATTTTCTTCAAGAAAGTCAGTATGGGGCTGTGTTTTGGATTTGTGCTGGAAGCAGCGCTGATAGTGGAGATGTTTTAGCTGTTGTTGGGCGATGCTCACACAGAGCCAAGGCCTTTTCGGCTTCTCGCACCGACCCGCCGGCGGGATGGCTGGGGGTGCACAAGGAGTTGGGAGGGGACAGACAGGACACCTGACCCAAACTGATCAAAGGGACATTCCATACCATATGACATCATGCTCGGTTTATAAGGGGCTTGGGAGGAAGAAGAAGGGGGGGCAGCGGCATTCGGAGTGATGGCGTTTGTCTTCCCAAGTAACCATTACGCGTGACGGAGCCCTGCTGTCCTGGGGATGGCCGAACCCCTGCCTGCCGTGGGGAGCGGTGAATTAATTCCTTGTTTTGCTTTGCTTGTGCACGCGGCTTTTGCTTCACTTATTAAACTCTTGTATCTGAACCCACGAGTTTTCTCACTTTTGCTCTTCCGATTCTCTCCTCCTTTTCCGATGAGGGGGACTGAGCGCGTGTTTATGTGGTGCCCAGCCAACGGCTGGAGTAAAACCACGACACCTTTCTATGGCTCTAATAAGTCACAAAGAGTCTTCTGGTGCTTAAATCTCATAAAAAATAGGAATTAGGAAAAATAAATACTGGTTTCATGACGCGATGCTATTTATAAATTACAAGGTTCTCATACACTTGTCTACTTGTCTACTTACTTCTCGAAAGCCTGTGCCAATAAAGAACTCACTTCTCCATCTGGGGTCCGATAAGAACTTGCAAAATAGTAGCCAAATTCTGCTCTGAAAACACTGATAAAATTTCCACTGATCAAACGGGAAACGGTCTTCTGCACTAATTGTACTTCCAATCTCGGACCTCAACAGTGACCACATCCTTCTAGGCCTCCTCTTGTTTTATGAACTCAGAGAAGGTCATTCATCTTTCCATGTGACAAAAGTACTACCAGACGAGATGCACACTGCTGAGGAAACTCGTGCTCTCTCAAGCATGGTGCTTTGAACCTTGCCCTCCCCAGAAGAGTCCCCTGAAAGCAGGGAGCACATGTTTGCTCTGCATTGCAAAGCTGATGGATTCTGTCGTGCAACATCTAAATTTGATTTATCCTTTGATTCTGCATTTGTCCTTTCAGGAGCATCCATATGTCAGACATATGGTTACAATTAAAGCTAAGCCTCAAAATCAAAGGTTACATAAGACCCAATGACTTTAAAGGAAAGTTGTAATTTAATTTTAAGACTAGGTGGATGGCTTATGAAACCTGGCAATACTGCCCAAGTTAGTAGGCTAAAAGGCAAAAACAGCGTTAAAAAATAAATCGATAAATGGCCCATGTTCTAGAGATTGATGATGGACTCTGATACATGTTTACACTTCCCAAAAATTAAGTGAATTGCTTCAATGTTTAAAATGTAACTAAACGCTATTCACACTGAAGCTCCTTTGCACAACAGATATGCCGGAAGAAATCTTCTCCAGAGCCAAGACATCATATTTACTGCAAATGAGAACTGGTTCCTCCATTCTATTTCAGATCCCTCATTACTGGACTAGAAGTTAATTTCTTACATCTTTTGTTTACATGGTAATTCTCCAAAATACATCACGTGATGGAAAACAAAAAAAGTCATAAATTTTGCAATGTTTAGTTTCATCGCCCTTAACAAGTCAGCACCAAACACATTGCAAAAATGTAACTTCTCCACTTGGAGAATGAGTTTTGAGATGTAACAACTTTTTGGCAGTCAGTAAATTAAAGTGTTATGAAGGGAATTTATCCTGTGTGCTACATATTCATGGTATCAACTACTCCAGGGAGTACTCTACAGAAGTAATTTACTGTAACAGAAATGTCACTATCTGCGGGGGGCGCGGGGAGGGAATAAACCACCAGTGAAGACGATGAGGATTTTATGTGGATGAGCATTTCTAGAGGATCAAAATGGCCTACAAAATACCGTCTACAGGAAAGTGTCTGCTACAGGACCGACACAGCAAGATCCGTACAGACTGTCAGCATGCCTCTGCTTACATATTTTTAGGGATGCTGTTTAAGAAATGTTTTTGCTTTCCTTCCTGATCTACTTCCTGTAACTATGTATTTTTGATGAAAAAAAGAGGTTGAGTACACTTTTAAGGGTTTATATCTCACTTCATCACCAAAGATTACAGAGAAGGCTAAGCAACTCCCCCAAAAGGCTGGTTTCCATTTGCATGAGTGGTACAATCTGCTTGTTCTTCTATTTTTTATTTGTTTTTTATTAAGGAAACCTCAACAATCAAACCCAGCAGGACGTGCCTTTCTCACAACTAACTTCTGCTGTCCTTTTTCTTTTTAAAGCCTGGAAAACTAGGGAAGAAAACACCTCTCCAACTCCCATGACTACCTAGTACGGTTTCAAGAGAATCCTGACCAGAAACTCACTTTGCTAGACCACAGTGTTCCCTAGCAAGCAAATTACATTTCTGAAATCCACATAACTAGCTAATTGCCAAGAAAGCTATGCTTAGCAGAAAACAAATAGGAGAAAAAACTTGCTGTGATTCAGATGGACAAGGTGACAGATTCATTGCTAAAAGCAGGGCATATTCAAACGGGGAATTCTTTTAATAGATTTTTTTCACAGTTAAGTCTATTCAAATAAGTGAGACTCTAGGACAGCTGGGAACCAGAAAAAAATACAGCAAGGAACTAAAATGCTACAATCAGTTTCAATTGACACATCACAAAATCTGGAGCTCAGCTCTGTGTAGGCAATGTCATTTAAGAAAAATATTAGTATTTCATGAATTCTCATTCTTTTAGGGTTAGAATCCCTTTGCGATTGGCTCTGCTGCTTCTGCATCCTTAAGATGGAAATCCTGAACTTCTGGTCTTCTGTGTCATACTATAATCAACATCATTATTACTTAAAATTCCAAAAGAAGTGTCATCTTTCAAAACCAAAGTTATTTCAAAATTATGATTTTACTTTCAGATTAGGAAATCCACTAAGCCGCCTGGTACCTGGATAGGAAACTGATAGTCTCAAGTTAGATATTTTAGCTCTGTTTGATGCTTTAAAAGAGCTTGAGTAGCAAACGAGGTCTGGTATTCCAGGCAGTCAACTGGCTTAAGCTTTAAAACAGAGCTGCAAAAGCACAGGGTCTCAGGATTTTGCATAATCCTAGGAAAAGGAAAAACAGACGGAATAGCAGGAAATGAAAAAGGCCAAGTACAGGCTGATTTCCTAAAAAGTCAAGGTATGCGTCCTACCAGCTAATCAGTGATGAGTCAAAGCTAATTAGTGCTGGTACACCACAGCCTACTGACAGTTACTTCCCAACCCACACATCCACCGAAAAACAATTAGGGGTCTCCATCACATGGGTCGTTTCCTTTTCTGCTCCCCTAGAACGCAGTTGCCTGCAACACCATACTGCCTGGCCCGACAGGTGGTTGAGGTGCTAAGTGGCCCCGAGCACACCAGAGATAGCCATTGCTGGTGTTGCTAAAGCATCATCTTCCTCTTTCATTTTCTAATCCAAAATTCATTCTGCCCCAAATCAGAATTTCCTATGCTCATCATGAGTGATTTGGAATTGATAAAGGAAAACATCTGAAGACTTTTCTAAAGTCACTTTACTTTCAAAAACTCTTTTTCCTTTTTTTCTCACCTCAAACACTGCTTATACCAAAGTCTGTCTTGAAAATCCCCCTTGAGAGATCAGAGGTGTAGATGGGAGTTGGACTGCGCTGCATTTTTGACAGATCTAGCTAAACATCTGAAAGCATCCATAAACACTGAGGAATAATATATGGTTTTGCAGCAGTGTCTTCTTGAATGCTTTAACAGCAGAGTGTTTAACTGGCGTAGCTGCCAATTTGAACCTTCAAAAAATTGTACATAAAGTCTCCTGTGTTTTACAGAAATATACAGAACTTGCTCTTACAGAGTTCTCCAATACATGCTGAATTATTTATTGCACCTTTTAATTGCACTCTCTTGGCCATCCAAGAGATACATAACAGCGTGCATTTTAACTCCTCCCCAAGGTTAAATATATACAAATAGAACAGTTTCAGCTCAAAGAATTTTAATTTGGAACCTTAGAATTTGAATGAAATAAAAATCTCCTTTTCTTCACTGAAAATAAAATCAAATGATAAGGCAGATGGGTCTAGGTAAGAAATATTTTAGTATTTATTTTTCTTTTTCATCCTGAAAAACCTATTGGAAAAACATCCCTTTTGGTGATTTTTTTTTTTACTATTGCTACTATTTACTTTGCAAGAAAAATCTTTTAACACGTATCTTCAAACTGAAGGACTGGAAACCATTATGTCATTTTTCTCATTTATTAACCATGGGATTTTTACTGAATATTTTCCAGAGATACCAAGAGAAGCTATTTCTTTCCTGAGTAAAAGAAGACACAACACCAACATAAAGTCAGTACAAACTACTTGTAACTTCTACTTACTGTATGGATCCTCACTTATTTTCATATCTGCCCAGAGAAGCTGTGGATGCCCCCTCCCTGGAAGTGTTCACGGCCAGGTTGGATGGGGCTTTGTGAAACCTGGTCTAGTGTAGGGTGTCCCTGCCCATGGCAGGGGGGTTGGAACTAGATCATTTCTGAGGTCTCTTCCAACACAAACCACTCGATAATTCTATGATAAGTTTTTTGTAAATTTGGCTGTATGTTTTGCTTCTGATTGTGCAGGCCTTTGAAACGAACTGGTTTATGCAGCATCACTGAATGCCAAGTAGAATCTAGGAGCAAGCTCATCAGTACTTTTTAACAGCATTTTCATTAAAGGAGCAGCAATGTCTCCTGTCACCTTGTAGCATCTCTTAAGGGAAAGAAAAATAGATGCTTACGTATCACCAGAGCCTGAGAATGTAATTTGCCCTCACTATTTTCTACAAGAATGATTGTTCTCCATCTTCTTTGACTGCTCCATTGGTTTGTAGCTTGCTAAAGAAAAGCTTCCTATTTTAGACCACACCACCTTGCAAAAAACCCCCATGAATGCTGGGAATAAATAGTAACAAGAATACAGTCAGCATAGCACAATAAGTAAAAATGCACTATACATCTCTGAATTTTGACAGACAAGAGTTGAAAACTGTATTTTTGATTTAGAGAAATAATGCTAAAGTTTCTTTCAGTTTCTTGTTCAAAAGCTGTTTTTCCAACACCCCCCCCCCCCAACCGAAGTACTTCCAGGACTCTGGCATAAATCACAGAGCCCAGCTTGCAGCAGATGTNCTAAAAACTTTTTTCCCCCCCCCCCCCCCCCCAACCGAAGTACTTCCAGGACTCTGGCATAAATCACAGAGCCCAGCTTGCAGCAGATGTTAACAGCATAATATCTCCCCTCACATAAAGACTTTTGTTTACATAGCAGCTCAATAATTCAATAACAACTTCAGTGTAAAATAAATGAACTAATATGAATGAACTTACAACGTGGAGAGGGTGGCTTATAAAGACCCCAGGGCAGTTACCACATTTCTAAATCCTTCCTAGCACGTGGAGAGGAAGAAGAGCTCAGGATACCAGGAGGCACAGCTGTACGTGGAGGTGCAGCAGACGCTGTGCGGGACACTGGGCACTGGAGAGAGGCAGTGCCGGTACCTCCCCAGTGGGACAATGACACTGACTTAGGCAGGCGCCGTCAGGCAGCCAGCTCCTCTAAGGGAGAGACACACACACACCACCAACTCCCAAACCATGCTAAACATAAACACAGTGATGCTGAATCACACTTGAGGTATTGAGGTCCTTCTTCCACCAGTCCCCTTTCACATCAAAGTGGGGCCAAACTCTGGTGTCTGAACTATTTTTGATTGCTCTCCTGCGTAGCGAGTGCTACTCCAGCACTCCTACGGTTATCTTGTGCTTCCACAACGACAAGCTTTTTTACAGCAGGACATTTTACAACATTGCCCAAACCAGCACTGACAAAATATACATTATGCACATGAACAGGCTGAATCACAGGGCTGGTTCTGGCAGTTGTATGACAGTTTTATTACAGTACAACTACACCAGAGCCTAGAGGAATAAGAATGTGAGCTAGAGGAGATTTATTTTTTCTCTGTTGATATTAAATACTTTGAAATTACACAATGAAAATGATGCTTGGCTCCTCGCTGTCACTACAGATGAATGCACACATAAAAATGAAGTCCACTGGACCATGCTGTCATTTTTCGAAGCACATCAGCCAGTTTGGGAGAGGCAAGGAGGGAAGAAAGAATCATCTTCTTATTGCACTTCACACTATCAGTTTCTCACCTAGACTGACCTGAACGACCTGCTGGGATCCACAGGCTGCTCGTGGCTCCAGGATTAACCTTCATACGCTCTTTAACAGCAAAAACAATTTAAGCAATTGGCCTGTGTACATACTTTCATCCTGAAATGGAGGAAAATTTATTTCCGCTATTTTTGTTTTTATTTTCCTCCACTAAGGTAGTGGAAGCCTACGTAGCTTTAAAAAGCTAAGCTATGTTTTAATAGCTGTCATTTTTTCCACATCTTTTCATTTAAATCTGCACTGTACAGTTTATCCGAAGACATGCTTTCCTGTAATGAGATTCTACATAATAATGTGACAGTTATCAGCCACTTCTGCAAAAAGCACCTTAGTGGGGGGGTGGGGGGAACACATCAGACCGGCAACACTTGTTATTTATTAATATTCTTTTACTTCTGATTGTTCATCAAAGTAAGTATTATACTTTACATTCTGACAACATAATCTAAAAATACTACCTGTCAGTTTGGTTATAAAAGGACTTTTAAAGAATGAAAGGACAGCATACTGAATTTATGTGAAGACTAACTGAAGGAAAGTCTGCCAAGGAGAAACTGAATTTTTTGTTATGCTCCTTACTAAAGCAGAATCTTTTTTAATTAATGTAAACTCTAAGAAATATCCATTATAGCCACCTAGTATCTTGTGTCACTGTATCTAGAGAACAGCATCTTTTAAGAGCTAGACAGTTCAGGCAATGCAGCGGCTCCCACTCAAACCAAGATGCCTCCAAGGATGCCCCTGTTGCACATTACCTGTGTGATTACCTACATAACTCATGCCAGAGATACAGATGGCTGCTGACCACTGCTTACAGAAAGAAACATTTGTTTAGACAAGAATGTTTATATAATTCTAACGTATTGTGCCTAACAAATTCACAGTCATTTTGAGGATATGTGTTTCTGACGGAGTTGTCAGCATTCTGACTCATGGAAAAAACTTCTCTTATTGAACTTGGCAGTGTAGAAATGTTTTTTTTAAAAAGGATGTTGCTCAGTTATTTGACATTATCGCAGGTACATAATACAGTTGAAAATGTCTGCTTTATTTTCTGTCTCCTAGATGGACTTTGGAAATATATCAACCTCCTACCTACTTACGGACTTACTCTGTTTTTGTACTTATCTCTTACATTTCCAGCTGCATTTATTAAAAATGTATCTCTAGAAATGAGTTATTCTGGCCTTTATCGGGGGAGTAATAAGTGCACACTGATATCAGTGTACACTTTTAAACATAATTTTTAAGTATTTTAATACATTTTACTGAGTGCAAGCTTTAAGGAGAAGTAAAATGTTGATCTGTGATTAATTTTGCATTGTACCGAACAAAAAAAAGTAGCAGAAAAGATAGGCAGCATAAATCAAGACTGATTTTACAAGTATATTTCTGGTGCTGCAAGCACCATTTCAGATCCCTCCAGTGTCCAGTTTAATTCCTTTCCCCAAAATTTATTTTCCCTCCCTTTCTTTTTACACTTTTATAGTGTGAGTATGGTATCTCCTTAGGACACTCAGTATAGTCTACAGGAAGATGTGGCATCACGTTTGCCAGCTCACACCCTGCTTCCACACCACAGCCCCTTCCACCTCCGTTGCATCATAAGACCAGCAGGGCAGGGATGATTTTCACAGCTCTTGCCATGGTGCCTACAGAAATCTACTACAACACGTAATCCAGATGACTGATAAATCATTTAGACAGGCATGGTGATGCCACCCAGATTGGGGATGTACACTAAAAGGGCTGCATAACATAGGCAGCCTAACTCAACTGCTTTTTCATGTATGAACCAGGATCCAGCAGTGCCTCAAGAGTAAATGAAAATGTCAGGATGCAGCAAGTTGTCCATGCCAGTTCTGCTAGCTCTCCACAGGCTACTGCAGCTCTGCAAGTGCTTATCTCAGTGCAGAATACAAGAACTCAAATAGCAAACTCAGTGTAGCTGGTTTGGCATAGCTAACCTATGTACGCTGTTTCTCAAAGGGGTTGATTTACTTAGACACTATAGTTGTATCTAAGTTCCCATGGTGTTTCATTGCAGATGACCATCATAAGGTCATCTCTGAACAGTAGTTTTAACCCTCATTCTGATGGGCATCTAGTCAGTATAGACAGATCATAAATATACAACATACTATACAATCATTGTTTTAAAGCTTGTCTTCAATTAAGGAATAATCAGGATATACCTCATCCACTATGTGTCTTAAACATTACCCCCAGGAAGTGACCTATTTACACATAGGAACTGAACTAAACTAACATGCCTGAAGTTACATCCCAGGGCTGTGCTACAGGTGGGAATGGCACCATCTCTGCATTTGTACCCTACTGCCCTCCTCACCAGGCAACACTTGTGATGCCACTTCTGTCACATAATGACTAGCAATGCTCTAAGGTGCACCAACTGTATTACAAGAATGATATTAAAATATTTTGAAAGAGGAAAAAAAAGGATAAAGAACAAACCATACAAAACAGCAGGAAAACACACATAGATGATGCCATGCTTAAAAGTGAAGAATCTCTCTTAGTGAGAAAGCTAAGGTTCACTGGATTTTCTTTTGGCAGGCAACAACCAAATATCACTTTTGAAGCCTTATATGAACAGAAAAAATACATTAGAAACACAGAAATGGCTTTGATTTTATACAGTGGTGTGTGTACATATATGCTTTTTCATGCTTAACATGCTTAGTGATGACTGATCATCACACAGTTTCCTTTTGAAAACATAGCCTTCAGTGTGTTTTGTAGACTAACGAGATATCATGTGAATACTGCGTAAAATTCAAATACTGCAGCACTACGGTCACAAGATACATACAGCTGAACAGTGCTGGGCTGCTACATATAATTTGAATGATTTTTTTCTTATCATTTTCCTTCTCATATTCCTCTTTTCATTTTGGTTTGACACGTTAAAGCTATGTGAGATAGCATGGTGTCATTTACATTTGCAGGCTGCATAGTCCAAGTATTTCTCGCTTATTTTGCATCTTTCAGCGTGCGTGTGTGAGCCTTGTTCGAGGACCTGACATCCAGTAGCTTTTCAAGGAGTAAGATGGTTTACAGAAATTCACACCAACATGTTTGTGTGCTTTTTTTTGGTTGTTCATGCTTCCCACCCCTTTCTCTAGTGCACTCAGGAAGACGAATGAAACAACAAATACAGGGCAAACTCTCTATACAGAAAATATAGCCTGTCAAGCAGTGAAAGAGAAATTTTCCATTTAAAGGCATGATTGGAATAAATGGTATTCTGAAAACCATGTGTGGTATTTTAAATGAGCTGTTTTTCCTAAAATGCAATAGAAATTACAAAAAAAACCAAAGCAAATGATAGATAATACTAAATAACAAAAACTTTCCAGTAATGTCATGTAAGAAGGTAGGAAAATGGAAGCAATTGCAATCCTGAAACATTCGACTTGACATTCCTTAAGCTCTTTGGGAATTCATGTCTCGGACCTTCTTTTCAGTCCTGTTTCAATCTTCTCTATGTGGCTGGAGTATTTGATTGTTTACCAGTCTTAGCATTCACAAAAGCCATAGTCTGCAACATGACTTGCAGCCAAACACACTCTTTGACAACACCTGTAAACATAATGCCCAATGACTTAGTTGGCTCGAAAAAAAATAAAGATCCCCTTCCATTTTATTATGGTCCAAAAGCTCTTTACAATAACCTGTCCTTTGAAGACCTCAAAAAAGTGAAAATGGTAATTTGTAGCAAAACGACACAATGACCGGCAATTTTTCCTTCTTCTTCTAGATAGCCAAAGCCTTCCATTCAGTAGGCTTTTCCTTTGTAAGTGTTGGTGCAGGCATTTCTTGGGTGATGAAGAACTGAACGGCATTCAACCAATTCCAGCATAACCAGGTTTTACATTGCAGATAGTCAAACACGAGTGCTGATCACAGGCCCTGGGGTCTGCTTCCCACACAGCCGGAGCTGGCGCCTCTTGCCTGAGACATGACTTGGGGAAGAGAGCAGGCTTTAGAATAGACTGTTATTAAATGCAAAGCCTCTGGTATCTTATGAGCAGCATATTTAAAACATATGATCAGACATATCTTACTACTATAAAGTTAAGGATTCTTTACAGATTTGTACACAGGATAACTAGACGGCATAGGCAAGAGAAGCAAATACTTAGATCTCAGCACACATAAAGGACAATGCCAAGGTGAGCAGAGGATGCTTGAGTTTCACTCCAGAGCAACACCACAATGGCAGATTTTACAGATCTCTAAGGCAGCTTTCTTTACATAGAAGTGGATTATCTCTGTCAGAGTTGTTTCTCTTATGAGTAAGGAAGGAACACAGGGTCTTTTGAAGTTTTCCATGCAGTTCTGGGTCCCCATTTCTGGTGCTGCTGTCACAGCAAGGGCAGAAGCAGCTGGCAGTGAAGGCCAAGTGTTGTGCAGCCGGGTGAACTTTCAGTCTCATACACTGAATCTTACGCTTTTTGGGCATCTGTTTTGTTACGATCCCAAACCAAAAGCTGTGGCTAAATGAAGGGCAAGAATATTAAAACCATGTAGCTGACTCCCAAGAATGAAATAGTAACATCAGAGAACTCTTACCTTTGGTCATGAAGAGACTGATCAAAACCTATCGTAAATCTGAAACCGAATCATATTTTTACTGCGCAGAGAATTGATCAGCAACATAAAACTAGGACAGCAAAACAGTAATTTTTTCTCCATTACAGGGATTGTATCACCCAAAATAAACAACTTCTTCATATCCACCAGCTGCATGTAAGAGTTATTTCCAAGGCTGACAACTGCCTGCACAATTTATGTAATTTAGAAGTCTGAAGTATTTATGCTATTAAAATCCAGCATGTGGTAGAGATCTGGTTTTGTTTGGACAGGTCCAAGCCACAGATTAGACCAAGATGATTTTTTTTTTTTCTAACAACAGTGGAAAAATATTACTTTATTGAATTTCTAGCAAGTAATTCTTTTACTGAAAATAACATCTCAGGAAGCATGGATAGGATTCATCTGATAGCAAGACAAATCAATTTTACAAAAATTCTTTCTAGATAAATTAAAAGCCACTGTAAATTTCTTATTCTAGTTGATCTTCCTTAGTCATCTGTTGTTGTTCTTATCTGTGTACCTTTTTTAAAATGTACAGTAATTATTTCCAACTCAAAACACTTTAAGAAAATTAGTGAAGCAGCATAGTCTAACTGAATCCTTTAAGCGCAGATTGGCTAAAAAAGGATATTATCAGTTTCATATTCAGAGGGACACATTTTGCAACCTTCTTCACATTTTAGTCATTTTTTAATTAAAAAAAAACCACAGAACTTTGGTATTGCTATTTTATATAAAACATAAGAGTGAACTTATTATTTTGCAATGCAAGTTTACTGTTGTGCCAGAAATACTACAGCTTTATTATTTACTTTTCTGCCTGACCTTATCAAACATTCCGTCAAACACCCTGTTTCCAAATCTGACCATGTTGTTAGCAACTTTGGAGGGATGGAGAGAATCAGAGAGGTGATAAATCTTCTCATTTCATCTAGTTTGCTGTCCGATCTCACTGAATGTAGAGAACTCATCCTCTTTTTCTACGGTTCACGAGAAGAGGGTAAACTGTAAATCCAACACATAACATTTGTGGTTGTGCCTGTTGTCCAAAATGAATTTTCATTATTAACTATATAAGAGTTTCCCCTTCTGGCTTCAAGAAGCTAGGTTAAAAGATGCATCTCCAAAGGAGATACATAAATGCGTATGTGTGTGCGTGTACTGTACTTACCTGCACTTCTAAAGAGTTGAAGACCAGTAACTGCTGAAAGCATAAGCATCTTAGATAACAGACATCTCGACTCTCAAATCATTTAGAGATACTGACAGAGTATTTGGGATCAACGCTTCTATTATTTTAGTCAGAAACACCTCTTAAGACACTCTTTCAAAACTGACAAATGATAAACTGTAATACAAATCTCAAAGGTAAGAAGTCTGGGCCTGGAAGACGCACAGAAAAGTTAGCTACAGCATACAGTTTACAAAATAAAGAGAGCATCTCCATCAGTAAGTACTTTTTCAAAATCATATTTAGAATCTCTAAACTCAACCATCTGCATTTTGATTCTGCATGTTTAGAAGTGAAGCATAAATTTGGTCCAGTGAAAGCAGTCTTACTTAAAACTGGTAAGTCACACATCATCCTCGTTTACACATAAGAACGCTCAACGTGTCTAAAATGTTTCCATGTACTCACATGCAAATTATTAAAACTTGTGTGAGATTAAATGCCAGTGCTTTCATGGTTAATTGACATGTATTATCTAACATTTATTTCCGTAATTTCGTTTTGCTCTATTCCCTGCTCATTTTGCATTCTGAAGCAGAGAATGGCAGTTTTTCAGCTGACCTAATGAAAACGCTGCCACGACAAATGAGAAACCAACCTGTGTGCAGTGGAGTCCAGCTGGAGAGAATGCTAATTCTCTGCCTCAATACTGCCTTCAAAGAGATTATTCAAGCCTCTCTCTGACATGGAACACAGTGATCAGCCAGCAAATGCTAGAGATGAAAATAACCTTTATCTGTTTTAACAAAAAGGTGAACTAAAAAAAGCAGTCATGCCCTGAATGTTTACTATTAGCAATAAACAAAGTGACTTTATTTAGTGCTCATTCAATAACTTTCATTGATAGGTTTGTTACTGTAGTTTTTTGATTTATTAAATCAATATAATTTATCTATATAAGGCAAAAGGAGGAATAAAATAAGCAATAGGAACCTGCTGTTTAAAAAAAAATTAAAATTACCTGTTACTGAGATCTAGCAAACGCCTAAGAAATCTGGGAAAGAGATATAACTACACACACCGAAGCTCTGAATTTACTATCTCTGTAAAGCAGGGAGAGTGATTTACAGAATTCAGGTATCAAACACTCAAAAGCATGAGGATAATTCAAATGAAAAAAACGTGGCTCAGCCCCAATCTATCAAAGACATGTCAATGAACCAAAGCCAGCAAATTAATCAAAAGACTAAGCATAATGAAAACCTTGTTACGGTGACAAAATGTACCACTGGAGAAATGACTTAAGACTTCTGAATTTTTACCTGAAGAAAAACAAACTATCAAAAGCGATGCACAATAAGTAGCCTACACTACCATGAATGCACCTAACTCATTAATAAATACTAACTTTTGCTCATGAACAGAATCCTTAACGTATTTTAAACTTACACTAATTAGTAACATAGAGAAGTCAATATATTTTGTCTTAGTCTAATTAAATCAAAAAATATCTTAATGAAAGCAGGCTGATATTATTTGCTGTACAAATATTTATAAATAAAATCATGACTACAGCATCCTCTGAGTGAAGCAGAGTATCAACCAGTAATAATCAAACCTGGCAGTGCCTTCCATGACTTATGAGTACATAATGATATTAATACCAAGCTTTCATGTAGTGTTTTCTATCAGCAATATCAAAGCACTTTAGAAAAAAAGAGAAATATCAGTATTTCCATTTTACATACTGGGAAGTCAGACAAAATGACCTGACTGAGTTTAACATCAAGAAAAGACAAATGCCATCTCTCTGCACTGAAGCATTTCGGTAGTTATAGGCAACTGTTCATCAAATTTTATACGCATTTGATCGCTTGTAAGAAAACAAAAAACTAATTAAAAAAAAAAGATTTGAGGTATTGAACATGGACAATCTAATGGCAAATTTTAAGGTGCATTAGCATCTGAGAGTAGCATTTTTAAATGATACTTGCATTTCTTTGGTTGCTCATGATAAATCACAAACACTGAAAATTATGAAAATTGTGCTACAATTACACTGAACTTTCTTGTGGGGTGCTACTGCACAGAAACGTCATGTGCACCTAGAAACAAGGGCACAGACTTCTAGTGAGATTTTTTAATTTTATCCCTAGAAGTGATGTTATTTGGAGTAGTACAATTGTGATGCATTACTTTCAGCATCGTAATATGGGGCTTAAAAAACATCTGTGTGACTAGTTGTATCAGTGGCAACTTGGGTGCCACTGGCCATTCACGTGGCATTGCATTTTCAGTGCTCGTTGGCTCTGACACAGACTTCGAGCTGTCAAGCAGTAATCATCACCCCATCGCAAGGAGTGAACTGGAGAACTTCTGGAGGTTTCAAGTTTATTCCACTCTGTAAATATTGTAGCCAACGTTGGGGAAAGCAGGAGTACACATAATGATGCAACTAAGCAGTTTAGTCAACTCAAATCACTTCTTGGGAAAATAGTATTTTTCAGTACAGGGTGCTGGAAATAGATTATTTATACACACAGACATATATGTATTTCCTGACAGGTGCACTGCAGAAAATTCCCTTTTCTTAAGGAAAAAGAAATAATCTTAGCCTGGAAAAGAAGTAGGGGAAGAAAGAAAACAAAACATAGAGCTTCATCTGGTTTGTGATTTGTAAATTAAAAGACAAACCTTTTCAAAGCTTTCTGTTAATAAGCAATGACTAAAATTTCATTCTGATTAACAGAAAAGGTATCCACACACAGAGAATTCTAAAAAGACAATCTGTTTATAGAAAGCAGCACCTATCAATGGTGGAACACAAGAGAAGGCAATGTGTCACCTTCCTCCATTATCATTACCCAACCAAGATGGACCTGGAAAGCTCTCCTGAAGGTCATCACATTAATTTTTCATCAAACCAGCATTACATATCCATTGCTGGAGCTCCAAATTTAAGACAATGTCTGCCCCTTCTGAGAACTGAATCTTAAAGCAGGACACTCCTGTGACAATCCTACTAGAAAGAATAGGTTTGCATATGTCTAAAATTGCTGAAGTCATTTAAGTATCTGACAGGGAAAAACCACGTTGGCAGCTTTGCACAGGACACACTTCAAGGACAAAACTGAAAACAACATTTATGGATTGTGCAGATACAGCAGTTCCAAAAAAGATTTTAATGAAGTCTTACTACCTACAGGAAAGGGCTTGGAAAACCTGCTTAGTCCACCTTACTTTTAAACGCATTGAATCAAACTCCAGAAATTACGCAGTTCTTACAGTCTCGGATATAAGGTGTATCAAATGGTTTAGGAGATTGCCAACTCGTTTCATCAGCCAGATACAGGTAGTGAACTCCATAGCTCAGTTGTACTTAGTAACGTCCTTTCCTCAGGGCACACAATTCTTGGTGCTGCTGTAGGTATTAGAAAAACACTGAAACAACTGACCTGGCAGCTGCTGTTAACTGTCCCCCAAAATGGCAGAGAGAGAGGGTACATGTGGTTCCTCAGCAGATTCCCTACAGCAAGGCATCCTGCCATGTCATACAGTATGTGTCTGCTTCCGTACATTTCTGGAGTTTATTTCTCCAGACCATTCTTATGCTCTGTCATCCTAAAAATGATAACCATATGTGATGGGGTTCTGGTCCAAGTTCACTGATTTCACATTCTGTATTACAATGAGCAGGAGATAAAGTCTTTAAAACCCCTGAAGTGGACAACTGGTTATTGATGCATTCCCAGGAACTACTTTCCAATCCAAGACGATTATTAGCTAACCGATGCCAGAGCTCTGCAACAATTCCGTCCTCTGTATCTTCAGCCTGACGATCATAAATGTCAGACAGCATTTACTAGTCATTATTTATCCCTCATTACTTTTTCCCTCAGTGGTATTTGTGTCACTTAGTTCCGCCAGTTTATTGTGCACTAGTTTCAAAGGTGATAATTTTTAATCATCATTTTTAGTTTGATGATTTGTAGTTTCCTCTGACTATTCCTTCTATTACAGTTATGAGAAGAAAGAGGTAAAAGCACTACCCTTTCTATTGCTATTTGTTATCTGCGTAGCTTCACATCAGCATTATATCATCTCTGTCTTGCCTAAATAGTCTGAAGAGGTATTGAACCAAGTGCTTTGGTATCTGCTAAATGTTCTTTTTACATTATTCATGGGTAACTGTCAAAGCACCAACAGTGCTAGTAAATCTTCCTGCACCTGTATGAAAAACTGAAAGCTACAAGACACACACAGCACAGGGGGAAGGTGAAAACTGTTTTCTAGGTAGAAGATTTACATTTTGGATTTGCCAAGGTGGATGTACATGTTTCGAGGATGATGTGGAACAGTCGCCATAGCCCTGCTGGCTTGCTTGCCCCTCGCAGCAGTGTTGGTGTTAGCCATGGCACCCACAGCACTGGAGAGACACCTGAGCTGTCCCATGTGGCCGGAGAGGTACCGGCTGCCCAGTTTCACAGTAACGGAAAGGGCAGATACAGTGGGGTGCGGAGGCTTCTTCTCAGGTACGGGTAAAGCAACCCAAAGGCACCTTGAGGAAAATGCTCTTTGGCCTTTTCATGTCAGCAGAACTAGATTTCATCATCCGAAAAAGATGACATTCACAAGACTCACTGTAACACAGGTCATGTAAATAATCCTTCTGCTTCCAACCACCTACACCTTTCAGAAACAACTAACAGAAGTATTTAGTCTACAAAGGCCCATCCCATCCTGTTTCCTGCTCATTTACTTTCTCAGCTTTTTAGGACCAGATGTTGCTCACTGCCTCTGTCTTAGGCCGCAGTAAAATAGACACTAATGCTTCCTTACTCACATATCTTATACAGGGAAGTACTACAGCAACGCTACGTCATGGGAGGTCCCTTCCTCTCTGACACTTTCAGTGGTTGGAAAACTCACCCGTTTCTCTTCTCATTCACAAAGAACCTGAGTCTGCCGTGAATAAGCATCCTCAGGATAGGATTGCTGTCACTCTGCTCCTGAACAGGCATTTTTTTCTGCATGAGGCAGCCAAAAAATTTCGTACGGGGTACAGAAAGAGATCAAAATAACTTGGACATAGATTCAAAAAGCAGTAAGAAAGACTGATCATGGTAAGCAGAGGTGAGACAAAACCCACTAGTTTTAATTTTTAATGGACATATAGATAATTAGGCAGGAGAGGAGAACGAAAACCAGGCAGTGTCTTTTGAGAAGGGAGGTAACTTCACTTCATGCAAAGTTGGTTTGGGCAGGGCTGGCACGGGGCCCTAAGGGACCAAGGGGGAGTGCTCACTCTCACTAGAAATACTCAAAAGCAGCGACATACTGAAATCATGTTGCCCTTATTATTCCCTGTATTATTTGCAGTATCTTATCGAAGAGCAATCACACATTATCACACCCACAATCTCAGTGTCTGCTAATTATGCAGATCATTTCATGGTGGACATCAGCCTTCACCAGGAATTAGCACATTATCTGTTTTCCTCTTAAATACGAATGAGGCAATAGAGTTGAATCATTCACATGATCTCTCTGGATCTACATTATCCAACTGATGACGTTTAAACAGTTGATCTAAATGTCTAAATTTAGACATTTAAATGCCTTTGTTAGGCTCCAACTACCATTTATGCTGTAGTAGGTGAAGCAGCTCCACCATACCAAACAGCAACACAGAAAATTGGTGATCCAGCTCTCTCTGTTTTACCTTCCATCTGGCACTCAGCTGTTGAGCATGCTTGTAATTCACTATGTGCACAAACCTAATTCTATAGAAAATGAGAGTTACGGTCATTCGGCTTCAAAAGTGCTCAGGAATGTTCCCTGTGCTCCCGGCAAGCCTGTGAAAATGACAGCAACTTCATACAAGTTTCCTGTTTCTTTCTGTGTAATACAGGGTTTGTAGTATTCTGAAAGCGTAACACCAAGCACAAATTACTAACTGACTTCTTGACTCCTGGCTGACAGCATGGGCTATTTCTATTAAATTAGACCGTGATTGGAAGAAAGAGGTAAGAAATAAAACCAGGATTAGATGTTCAAAAGTCAGTCACCCTGTCTTCTCTATAATTTAGGTTACAGATCTTAACCTACTCTCAAGACTTGCTTGGCAGTCAGATTTCTCACACTTCATACTCCATCCTTAAGTGTGAAATTTGCTATGGGAACTTCACAGCATTACCTAGAAATTCATTTGCATTGCCATGTTGCACACTACATATTCCCATCCAAGAAACGCATGCACTCATCATTTGAGAAGACACAGCAGGGCCTCACATGTTCTTTTAAGCGGACTATTTTTGACTCAATGACATGTCTTCAAAACTGGGAGTCACCCTCCTCCCCCCCATTTTAGCTTACAGCATAGCAGGTAGGGAACTGAAAACTCAACTCCATCGGGCTGAAAGTCAGGTCTTCCAGTTCTTGGGTGACTGCTCTACAGCAAATGCGAAGTACCCCATCCTCTGACTGAATCTTAAAAAGAACCAACAGCTGAGACCATTTTGCCACAGGTCTGCTCTTACACAGATGTATGAGAAGTTCATTCTCTGAATGCATGCAGGAGACTGAACTTCTTCAGAGGACTTAAGTGAAGCAACACTTAAGCCAGGACTCATCCCATCTAATCACAGCATTTCACAGAGCGGTCCAAGTTACAAGCACAATCACTCTGTGTAGGTTCATTACATAGAGACACACCGGCACCTTCAGGCTGTGATTCACATGTTAGGTACGTATCTGGCTGCTGAGAATGGGGATGTTTGAAGATGGAACAAAATCAGTGTAGGAACCCAGGGAATTATTCATCAAACTGAGAAAATGCCCACTGTATTAGAAACCTTCTGGTCGATGCTAGAGGTTTACTGGTGATTTGGACTTTGGTACCTAAAGTTAGCCCAAGCCCTAATTTAGGCAAAACTCTCATTTGGATCTGTTTTTTTGCCTATTTCCTAAGGTATTTTTAAAAGTACAAGAAATATAGTAAGTACCCAGTGCTTGGGCTCTCTACTAATTCCTAACATTGTGCCAAGCCTTTAAAGTTTTGAGGACAAATATCAAAACTGAAATATCTTATTCTGCCTGCTGTATGTCATCTCTTTACTGCTAAATTAATAGTTATTGTTCCACAAAAACAGTTGCAAAATGCAACCACCCATTTGAAATTGTTTTTTAGGAGTTATGAGTAATGACAGGTACAAAATACAATAAAAACTTATGGTCAAAAGCCCTTAAGGTGGAATGACAGTATTTCAGAGTGTAATTGTGAGAAAGAGTAAACCTTTAACAACATATCGGGTGGGATTTCAAAAAATAATTGGTTCCTGGCTACCTGCATCTTCCTCAACTTTTCCTGTGCCAACTTTCTTTAGACACACTATTATGTATTAAAAAATCTTGGCAAAATATGCTCTTATTCAACTATAAAATAGTAACTTCCTCTACACTGAGCAACATATGCAACACTGGCAAATGATAACCGGCTCAAAGACTCCAGAATAGGAATCCATTAATAGCTCCTAAGCATGAATTATTAATCCTTTTCTTTTCCAGTTCATAAATCATTCTGACTGCATACTTGTGGACTGAAACAGAGGAATGCACACTCCACAATATTTTTTTTTTCTCAAAATCTGATATAAGTACCTAGTACTGATATCTATGTAGTCACTAATCAAAATATTAATTCTAATTAGCTCAGCTAGGATACAGTTGCATTCAGTGCAAGGAAACAGCACTGTTTTTACAAAATTATCTCTAGAACAGAATGATAGCTCCATGAGCACAACTTCGCTAAACTGTTTTTCTGAGAGGCTGTTAACAAATTCCCTTTTTTTGTCACTTGCTGATCAGTTGAATGAGTTAGAGATTTACAAAGTCAAAATTAGAATTCCTCAAGAAAGGGAAGTATTAAAACTGCCAAGATCAGGACTGAAAGAGTGAGACACAACATGGCTCTGATTTAAATGTTGCTGCCTAAAAAAAGTTAGATGTCAGGTTAGTCATCCAAGTCAGTCATCTGCACTGTTGAACATTTGGAGAACAGTTTCTGTTTGGGGGCGCCTCCTCTCTGCTCACAGAGAAAGCAGAGATCAGGACTTTAACTGGACATAAGCCTTTAGATGACTAAAATTATCTTAAACGTCTAGATGAGTCACCGGTTGCCACCAGCATCACTGGCTTTTTTCTGATTGGTTTTTCTTTTTAACTGCATCAATTCAATGGTTCGAATCATTGTAAGGGCTTCCAAACCCTAAATACCAACATGAGCCAGAGGACCAGAAGACCCAGTTCAGAGCAAGAAGAATGCCAGACCTTCTCTTTTGATGGCGGAGCAGATTTATAGCAGAATAAAGAATACTGCCTCTCACAGTACAAAGGATGCTATTATTTTCTCTGTGTGTTGTTAGAGCAGAAATCCTTTTTGCTTGTGCAAGTAGGGAATTCACTGAGTAGTGTTTCCACTTAGAAGTACAAAATTCTCCTTCTCAGAGTGATTTCTAGTCATTAATTTTTCTGATGTTTATTTTAGCTAATTAGCTAAAAATATGAAACAGTATTTCATGCCAAAAACACTCAGCCAAATCCCATGATTTTACTTGATTGTGATCAGTGATCTATAAATACTTAGACACTCTTTGATATTACTGTTTTGCATGTGAAAAGAAGTTATTCAACTTTATAGTTCTAGAAAACAAACTTTGAAATTCCAGAAATCACCACCATCAGATATAGGAATCACCAGTATCAGATATGGGAGCACGAATCTTGGAGCTGTAAGCAGGCAAATCTATTAAAATGACACTGAAGACCCTAAGGGAGTTTGGGACACTGAAGAAACAGCCTCAGTGAATACGCAGCCTTACACAGGCACCGTCTATCAGCTAGGACAGGTACAATGAAATGCTGCAAGGTTGTTTCTCTGTAATTTCAGAAGCAAAAGGCAAAATATTTAATGATATGCTAAAGAAATTATGAAATCTGAAATGCTTGTGAATAGCAACACTATAAGTAGCAGTTCAAACAACAACTGGCACAGGATTAGTAGTAACACAACGGAGGCAGAAGGTGGCAAGAGTAAGATTCTTCACAAACTGCAGCTGAACAGGAACTGCCAACATCGCACGCATTTATTAAACAGCCTAAAGTGCAATGCGGTCCCGGCTCTGAGACAGGGCTTCTACCAGGGTCCCAGATGCTGACTCCTCACAGACAGAATAGAAAGGAGAGGTGGTAGGGGAAGCTTGCAATAGGTCAAGGAGTGCTATGAAGGCTTGAAAAGGGAGCTGTGCAACTGCTGTCAACTAGCTTAACTGATAAATATTGTGTACTTGACTGGTAAACAGGATGTCTTCAAGGCAGTCAAAGACTAAAACTCTCTAACAGAAACTCCTGTTTCTGTCCAAATGTACCATTTAAAGACAGACATCCTCAACTGAAAACACTGCTCTTTACATCTATGTAGAATCATGGAATCATGGAATAACATGAGTTGGAAGTGACCTGTTGGAAGGGACCCGTAAGAATCATCGAGTTCAACTCCCGGCTCCACACAGGACCAGCCCAATAAGAGCAGATGACTGAGAGTATCATCCAGATGCTTCTTGAACTCAGCCAAGCTCAGTGCTGTGACCACCTCCCTGGGGAGCCTGTTCCAGTGCCTGACCATCCTCTCGGTGAAGAACCTTTTCCTGATCTCCAACCTAAACCTCCCATGACACAGCTTCATGCCATTCCCACAGGTTCTGTTGATGGTCACCAGAGAGAGGACATGAGCAACCTGCCCCTTTGCTCCCACTCTTGAGGACGCTGTAGGCCGCGATGAGGTCACCCCTCAGCCTTCTCTTCTCCAGGCTGAACAAACCAAGGGACTTCAGCCTCTCTTAATTCATCTTCCTCTCTAGACCCTTCATCATCTTAGTTGCCCTCCTTTGAACACTCTCCAATAGCTTTATGTCTTTCCTGCACTGTGGCACCCAAAACTGTACACCGTACTTGAGACGAGGCTGCACCAGCACAGTGTAGAGTGCGACAGTCACCTCCCTAGACCTGCTGGCAATGCCGTGCTTGATGCACCCAGGGCACAGTTGGCCTCCCTGGTAGCCTGGGCACACTGTTGGCTCATGTTCATCTTGGCATCAACCAAGACCCCCAGATCCATTTCAGTGTGGCCACTCTCCAGCGCATCATCCCCCGGTCTGTATGTACAGCCAGGGTTGCCCCTACCCAGGTGCAGAATCCTGCACTTGGTCTTGTTAAACTTCATTCGGTTGGTGATTGCCCAGTTCTCTCATCTGTCCAGGTCTCTCTGCAAGGCCTCACAATCCTCAATGGAGTCCACAGCTCCTCCCAATTTAGTATCATCTGCAAACTTGCTCATGACTCCTTCTAGTTCCACATCCAAGTCGTTTATGAAAATGTTAAAAAGAACTGGCCCTAAAATGGAGCCCTGAGGCACCCCACTAGTGACTGGCTGTCAGCCTTGTGTAACTCCATCAATTATAGCTCTTTGGTTACAACCTGTCAGCCAATTACTCACTCATCATATTATGTTTTTGCCTAACTGTATGCTGGCCATTTTGCCCAGAAGGATACTGTGAGAAATGGGATTGAAAGCTTTACTGAAATCCAAAAAGACAACATCAACTGGCTTCCCTTTGTCAATTAGATGGGTGACCTTGTCATAAAAAGAAATTAAGTTGGTTAAGCAGGACCCTCGCCTCATGAACCCAAGTTGGCTGTGACCAATGACTGCGTTGTCCTTCAGGTGTTTTTCAGTAACTCCCAGCATAATTTTCTCCATAATTTTACCAAGCACTGAAGTGAGACTCACAGGCCTGTAATTTCCAGGGTCTTCTTTCTTGCCCTTCTTGAAAACTGGAACCACATTTGCCAGCTTCCAGTCAACTGGGACCTCTCCAGATTCCCAAGACCGTTGAAAAATAATTGAGAGAGGTCTCGCGATGACATCAGCCAGCTTTTATATCAGTTTTCCGCAATGTACTTATTTTACAGGAAAGGGAATTAGCCGGTTGAAAAAGTACGGTACCCAAGACACCAACTGCCAGGTGGTGCATGACACAGAACATAAAGAACCAATCCAAATATACATAAAGGAGAAGCAGAGGTCAGATACAGGCCACTAGACAGCTAGGCCCCACTGAGCAGCTCTTCAGCTGTGGGGACATAGTGTGAAGCTATCAACTTGTCCTAGATAAAGAAGCTTTTGTGACAAATCCCATGACAAACCCAGTTACATTTCTGGCCAAAGTTGAACAAGGAAGGTAGGGGCCTGCAAACAAAGCATGGAATGGCTGACTGCAGCTAGTAAAGGCGCAGCACATCAGAGCACCAGCAGTGGAGTGTGGCCCCGGCACGGCTGGCAGCAGCCAGCAGGACAGACAGTAGGGCCAGCTGGAAAGACAAGCTCTGGAGGGCACAGCCAGGACAACAGTTCTCTAAACTCTGCAAACAAGCTCATCTCCACCAACGGCCAGTGCCAAAACTAGATGCCAAACTAGATGGTAGATACAGCTGACTCACTCTGAACCTTAAAATCTGGGGTAACATAGATGACTTTGCTGGATCTGCACAGTGAACACTCCCCTTTCTTTACACTTTGAGAAGCAGCAAAACAGAGAAAAAGGATGATAAAACCAGCAATGGAGTCAACATCCCCCAAAAGGTTGTTGAGGCAGCTTTGCATATCTAGTTTCAGATGCTTAGCAAGCATGATACCATCAGTTGTATCTAGTTCACATTTTAAAATACTGAGAGCCTGTGGAACAAGTAGCATCTTGGGAATGGTATTCTACATAACACACTGCACAGCAAGACAATTTCTTCAAGGAATTGCTCTCTCTCCAAAGAAGATCCAAAACAAGATACTCTAGCCTCAGTATCCTGACCGTCTAAGCAAAGAATAGCAAGCAATTAACACAGGGTGGTTTCCTCAGTCTAGTAAGAGAGCTCAAAAAAACACATAGATACTGTCACTGGTGTAAACCTTCAGTTTCCCAGTCATACTTAATTCTCTACCTGTTCTGACCTCCACTTGATTCAAAAGTTTCAAAGGAGAGAAAGCCAAGGAAAGCAACTCCCCCTCTTCCCAGGAGTGTGGCCTCCCCTCCACAGCCCTGGGTTCCTTTCCTATGGAAACACAACTACCAATCTCATCCTCAGTGACCGGAAAAGTCGCGTGTCAGCTCTGCCTCCATAAACCCCATTCTGCCTTCCATCGTTAGAGCCTGGATGTTTATCTTTTCAGCTCAATAAAAGGATTTATTACCTTCCCACTTCAACAAATTGAAGAGTATATTTGCACTACTCCAAAGTGCCAGAGGGCAACCAGGAGTGCCTGGGGAGCAAAAAGACATCACACCCTTATCTCCTGTCTAAGCCAGTGACCATACATCAGGGGTGATCATGCTGCAGGGAAGATGCTACTTTTTATCCCTGCTAGGGAATTTAACTTTCTCAATTTCATTCTGAGGCTCCTCTTAATTAATGGTTTTCCTTAAATTCATAGATTCTGCTATTTTTCATGCCACCACGTGAGTGAGAAAATGTAGGGTAGCAAAGAATCCGGTTCCACATAATCTGTTTGCTGGGGAGAAAGGTGATTACACAACATCCTTATACCACTAAAAAAACATACCCCATTTGCTTCATTTTGTAATAATGCAAATGCATTAAATTAATAATATATGAAAAAGCACTGACTAATTTTCACAACAATTGATTAATTATAAAAATGTCTAATCTCCACAGCATCTGCTATACTTAAAAAATAGCAGTGGGGTACATTTCCCTCACCACTAGCTGAGTGGTGCTGAGCTGGAAGTTTAATTAGTTAAATGGTAAGTTATCTAATTTTAGCATTTTTTTTCCAGAGGAGATAAGATACATGTGAATGATTTTTCCAGTCTTATGTATGCTACTAAAATAAAAGTGAATCTAGTCTGGGAAAATCTGTATCCTTCTCATACCCCTTACCAAGCCCTGAGGCACATACCGAAAGTAAATAGGTTTGAAAAACTATTTTGTTTTTAAAAACCATTTCTTTTTCAATTGATTATGACTTCATATTTAGTAAAGTCATAATTTAAAATCCTACATGGTCAGTTTTAGACAGTAATTAGTTCTAAATAAAACCTAATAGCCATACTGAACATAATGACATTATCACTTCAGATCACAAATTGAATTGTGAAGATTAGCACAGCTGTTTAATAACTTCTCTGAGCAGAGACAACACATCTCAGAGAATGTTATTCTACCATTAACTTCTTGTTTATTATATAAGCAAATAGATGACAGCCGCTCATCTTAAATGAAAGAACAAAAAATAGCTGCTGTATTTATCTTCGCATTGTGTATTAGCTTCTGTCAGTAAACAAAGATGTAAACATGCAGGTTTTTTAGCTTATTATGTACATAACATTTAACCTGAGGCACCTGATACTTACCTTGGTTAGGTGAGTACCTTTTGTTCATTTATGATTTTGGCATTTTTTCTATTCGACACAAGAAACTGATGAGGAAGACAAATGCATTATTCTGTTATAAGCAACTTCTTACAGCATTGCCCATTTATTATTTTTTAAAAATTCCTACTCTTGAACAGCTTTACCAGGTAGCACACAGTCTGACATATTTTTAGCTAAACAAACCCTTGATCATTGCTGTTTGACCTAATTTATTTCAGATCTCACATGGAAAATTCCTAAAAGCACAGCAAGAAAAAAAATTTTAGGAGAAGACTATTGCAAAAGTAACATTTTAACTTCACTCTTTTCTCAGCAAAACACTACTGTATATAATTAAAAATTCAAATGAAAAATCAAAGAACTTTAATTAAATTCTCTAAACTATCTGAATTTATTTCAAAAGTGGTTCCTCAGTGGCCTGAAACTCTGGATCATCAATGTGCTAAGACAAATAACTAGAATTTCAATGCTAATAAAATCACATAAAAAGAACACACAAAAAGTAAAGAGTTTAAGGGCTCTGAGAAGACTCAGCATTTAATACCTAAGTCTTTCTATTTTTTCCTCAAAAATGCCAATTAATTTACTGACAAAAGTATTTCTAATAAAATACTACACTTCTACACATACTGAATTTCTTGCAGTAAGTACACTTATCTACTTACAAATCATAGCACTACATTGCTACATTTTCAATATGATTTCAAAGCACTCCAGAAATAAATAGCTAAAACCTCCTACATGAAAACTAGCAAAGTTTTTCCATGTGAGGAGATAACTAGGAAGAATTTCACCATGCAGATCTCTGTTCATCTCATACTTTAAATAAATAAGTAAATAAAAGTATGAAGTCCATCCAGCATGGTACCTTAAGTATAAGCACCAGCAGCCTCATACACACACAGAAAAGTGGTAAGGATGTGTTTTAGCAGATCACAGAGAAAAAATTCTGATCATCTTTTTTTGTCAAATCACATTTTAAATTTCATTAACCACACAACGTAAAGAGAGCCAGTGAGCAAAGATCAGTGGTAAAGCAGAAGTATTTCTTACTGCTAACACAGTCATATGTCATTTTGTGCTAACTGAAATCTTCAGTCAAAAACCCAGAGGAGGAGAGGCAGTGAGGAGGGCAGCAACAAAGCTGCGGACTGCAGTGAAGGAATGTGCCCGTGTCACGGTGCCCAGATCTCCCAAACCGAGCCAGGGAATTCTCCTGAAATGGCAAGGCAAGGCGACTGGAAACACCACGCAAAGCAGGGCAAAAATCAGACGTTTAGCATGCTAGGGCTCTCAGATCAAAAGTTGCGTTTTCCTGCCGAGCTCTCTGCACAGCAAGTCAAGGGCAGCTCTATCTACGAGGTACACTGTGCGAGCAGAAGGCTCTCCTTCACACCGTGCTGCTCGGAATCAATGGAGTAAATTCAGGACAAGCTACACAGCACGACAGCATGGACTATGGACTAATTACCATAAAACAAAGCCATCGCTGGCACCAGCAGCTCATCATTTACAAACATGTGACTAACATGAACATAGTAATGTCTTTGTTCTCATTCTGAACCAGTTATCAAAGAAGATTCAACGTGGAAAACTGACATAAAAGCACATGCAAGTAGAAAACTCTTCATAGGGTTCAGCCGAACAGAGGCTTCAAAGATTGGAGTTTCTCATTTAGGAACTTTGTATCAGTATCAAAAAGAATAAAGTCCAAACCGCTTCACTGCTCTGAATCCCTGGAACGGTACCGAACTTGCTTTGAAAGGCATAAAATAGAAATATACATTTATTTGACTTTTATAATAATACTGATTTAGGAAATAGGAAAAGTGTGACTGTTACAACATCATAACACTGTTATGATGTTAACCATTTCAGGAAGAAAATTTAAACATTGGCTTTCATTTGGGAAGTAAGTTTAAAATTTTAAATTAAAAAATCAGCAGAAACTGATTTGTGACATCACAGTATCAAAATATTACATCACTCCCCTGCTTCACTAACTTCTAAGGCTCACTTAGGAAAGAAGTGTAACCCATCTGCAGCTCAGATCTTTATTTCAGAAGGAAAAATACTTCAGCAGTGAGGCGAAAGGTGTTATTCACACACCCATATGCAGAAGAGAGCAGCCCAACAAACTGCACTTTCCTCAGCCGGCCCCTGGGAACATGGAACATCGGACAGTTACACCCCCCATCTACAGAAAGAGCTCTACGGTTGACTTGCTACAGTCATTCTTGTGCATGATGAAAAGCGAACCTGGGTTTGCCACCCACCTGCTGAACTTAGTTAAAAGTGTTAGAGTTTATCAGAAGGTAGTATCAGGCTATACGAACTGGCATGTACTCTGCAATGCGTACCAGGTAAGTACACTGCCCTAAGAGAGGGCCGATAATAACAGAAAATGGAGTGGGACGTGTAATCCATGCAGAGATCTTTTTCCCTCCCTTACGCCCTCACCAATGTAAAATAAAAAAATATTTCTGCCAACATATTGTTTTGTGTCAAACAAAAACTGAACACATTTGAGGATATGGTCTTTGGTGTTTATGCCTCATGGTCAGAAAACTAGCCCCCGTTTCATTATTCTGAATATAAAAAGATTTAAATTTTTAAACCTGAAGTGAAAAGTGTGCATCTAATGCTTGGAGCTGTGTTTTACCTACGGAACACCTTGCATCCTGTTTGTGCCCTAGGGATTGAATTTTATTATTTTCAACAGAATTAGCATAGTTTTTACAGGGGAAAGAAGTAGACTGTATTAAGTTTTTAATGCTGAAATATATCTGGTATGCAATATCAGCATGCAAGAGTCTATACTCCATTTGAGTTTATTTTCAGCATACCATTCCAGAAACACTTTTTTAAATGGCCACAGTGTTAATATTTAGGTTACATTTAATACATCCATATTGAATGGTTCCTGAATGTTCAAAGTAAATTAAACGCATTCATTTTTCTGTACTTAAAATTGAGAATTTCATTGTGCAGCAGCAGGCATTAAAAAAAACCCAAACAACTGATTTTTTTTATGGGCCGGGGGGATTTTAGGAACAAATATAGTAATACTTTTGCAAGTGAAAATCTCCTACATTCCACTACAGGATTAAGACCATAGCCAAATCCATCTAAAAGTTTCTTCAAGACAGGCACAATTTTGGAATGATCATGCAAATACCTACAGACACACCCACACATCAACCAAAGCCCATTTTCAGCTTTCCAAGCATACCTTCCCCGCTGTGTGCCGCGCTTAGCGTTGCACAACTGTCACTCCAAAGACCTTTCTGCCTACTTTCAGCCTAACAAACAGTCTGAATAAACTGAACAGATTAAGGAGTACGTTGGAATATTTAAGCACATTTATCACCTGCTAGTACCAACTTACTTCCTGCAGCACCCCTCTTTTGGAGAAAGGTTGTTTCCAGTTCAGTTTCTTATTCTAAATGACACGCTGGCGTAGTCCCTCTCTCCCTTTTGACAACAGTGGGCAGTGAAGAGTATCATCCAGTTAAATTTTATGGCAAACCTGGGCTAAACTGGAGTGATGTGAATATCGTTACCATGCATCTCCACTTCGTGTAGTTTGAGAGATGATATCAAAACATAAGGTTAAAAAAGAAAAAATAATTCCCCTGATTTAGTCTTCGATGTTTATTTTTTTAAATACCTGGGTCTGACCCAGGCACTTACGCTCACTTCATATTCAGAGAGAACTAGGTTAAACGAATCATTATGTAAATATGTCTACTTCTCTTCCTCAGTGATTAACTCAGACACAAATATCTACCTTTTAGATGGCTAAATTGGGTTAGATGAATGTCAGCAAAATATTTAAGAAAGCATTCTGAGGGATCATGAAAACATCCAAGACTTCCCAAGGCCTGAGCAGGGAAAAGCTAGCAGCAATGGCAAGCTAGCACCAACGGCTCCGTGCTGTGGACGCTGGCCAGATTTTCCCAGCTCCTACCAAAAAGAAAATCCTTCGCATTTGAGATTCAGCCTATGCAACTCTTTTGTCTGTTAAGAAGATGAAATCAGCTAAGTGAACTAATTATGGAAAGGAATTGCTGTGTAATAATTGAAGTAACCTTTTCTGACTTTCCCAGTTAGACACAGTAAAAATACTTCACAACATTTCCAAGGAATTAACACAATTTGTTTCCAAAGTGTTTACAGAGTATTATTCTCAAGAGATTACGTTTAATGAGCAAGGCTATGTCTAAAAGGAAAGGAAATACGGATAAAAGGAAAGCAAGTGAGCTCTTCTAGACATTCTGAAGGTACTTGACAGTGTAGCTCTCTAGCAATCAAGCATATGAAAAGATTTAATAGGCATGGAAAGCTGGAGGTCAATGAATACTGGAGAAGGCATTTTTATTCAGTCGAGTGAAATACAGTGCACCATAAGCGTAACTTGATTGGGATTCACGTAGCTTATTTTGTAGTTTTTAAAGCACAAATGCTTTTCCTTTCTCATTAAATTAAGCACTTCAACTCTAAAGGAGTTTAATGTTCCTTCAAGAACTCAGGTGAAATTTATGAACTCATCTGATTCTATTTTGAAAACTTCTCAAGAGCTGCTACCACTTATTGTTCACTGTAACATCATGCCAAGAACAACACTTTAAAGGACGTGGGTTAAAGGCTTTGTCTAGCTACTGTGAAATGATCTACTTTTATTCTGGTATTTGCTGTGTCATGCTAATTGTACTATGCTGAGGATGTTGCATACTGTCACTGTTTGTTTAACTACTGGGAAATTGCCAATAGAAAGAAAAATGGGAAATTGTTTTAATGAAGTGGCTTTCTGAACAGTCTTGGAGGAAAATTCCCTTTCCATATGACTCTTGAGCAGCACCTCTATCTAACACTTCATCTGTATACTTCTGTAGTCTCTTACATCTAAGGATCTCAGAGCTTTTGCCAATATTTATTACACTTCATGGCAATCTTTTAAGGAAAGAAAACAACCATATTACCCTGTGATAAACAAACAATGCAAATGTTGTAAACTAAGACAACATTATAATGGATTTCAAAATATTCCAGTCAAAAAAAAAAAAAAATCTAGGTTGCTTGGTGTTAGCGTTTCTTTTCCATACAGTATAGATCACTCATTTATACACAGTTTTACGCTTCTGAGAAATTAAAATTTTTCCAAACCTGATTTTCTATTTGGACTAACACCCTTCTAAGGTTAGTTCTTTTCTCCCTATGTCTCAGCTACTAGGCAACATGCTACTACTCTCATTTTGCCAATATACTCCCATAATATATGACGAGAAGCCACATATGCCAGGGCCAGAGAGAGGTTTTCAGTGATACAAAATGTAGTTAACTCTTAAGGACAATAAACCACAAATTATACTTTTAGCTTCCTGCAATAGCAAAACGAAGCAACGACAGTACCGCTAGGACATGCGCGTGAAAAAGATTCTATGACCAAAAAGCCCACAGTAACAGTTTAGTCTGATCTGCCATATAATACATGTCACAAACCATCATCAATAATTCTTGCATCTGGTCTAATAACTTGTGATAACACTAAAACACAGCTTTTATGAAATAGTCCATCTTGGCTAAGGCTGATCTAAGAGTAAGAAAGTCTCACCTTGAATAAATATTTTTTAACAGTATTTACTGTAACTTTTTGCATTTGCAAATTCCATCTTTATGGTCCTGCGGTATCTTTGTCTGTCAAATAAAAGGTCTCTCTAACAAGCTCTCTCTTCCCAGTGCAGGTAGTTACAATCTTTGATCAAATCGCCTCTGAACTCCTCTTTATAAACAAAATTTCCGTCAGCCACTGCAAGGTGTATTTGCTAGACCATGAAGCATTCTTGTAATGAGCTCTGTGTCTTCAGTTCTTTCACAGTTGTGAAGATAGGGAAGAAACGGCAAACCATCAGTCTTTCCAAACTCGAATTCCTTTACCTCTGAATATATGTGAAAGAACTAGAACAAAATACCCACATAACTTTCTAATAAAATTAACATTATTTCATATGATAGATAAATGAATTCTGAGACTTCTTATATGGGTATATGTTACAGAAGTGGTACATCAGCCAATACGTACCATGCTATCACAGAAAAATCCATCACCTCTACAGTAAGTGCTCCTGCCTACGAGATACTCCAAAAGAAATTTGCCCACTCTCATGATTATTTAAGGACTTGGAGAACCACAGTGCAGTTATGTCTACCCCTTTCCAGCAGCTGTTATATTCTTTCGTTTCTTAACGAACCTCGTAATTCTTTATGCTTAATTTCTGAAATTATTCAGGAATTGGACAAAGACACAAGACGTAGTATTTCAAAATTCCCCATTCTGTTTTAAAGCAAAGACAAAGAGACTAAGTAAAACATTAACTAACCCACAATCAGTAAATATTTAGACAAACCATAAGTTCAACAAGTGCCTATGTGAAAAATGAATTAGCGGCAAAATAATCAGTCAAAATAAGAGAGAGACCTGCCAGCTAATCAAAGGACATTTATGTGCAAGATTTAAGATTTTCATCTTAGTAAATATTTACTCAGAATATATAGGGAGATCATTTAAAAATAAATTAAAAAAAAAAAAAAACAAACCCAAAAGATGTGCTAGACAAAAGTTGAAACTTCTATTTGCCTTTTTTTTTTCTTCCCAAAACCCACATTATTTTATGTTAGAATAAGCTTCCTGAGGGTTGCAGGACTTTAGCAATAATTATGGCTATTATTTACATTGGCATTTTTTTTTAACATATGCTAAAATTAGTCACTACATAGAAGCAAATGCCAATACCCTTCATGTTCTGCTGCTTGGTAATTTTTGCCATTACTGTTGCTTACACCAACCCAAGCAACTCCTGACTCGGAGAAAAAAAAAAAACAAAACAAAAAAAACAAAACAAACCCAAACTGCTAAGATGCAAAACACATCTCTGATTTGGGTGAGACAGGATTATTCAGTCACTAGCATCAGGAATCAATCCCAGTAACAAGAAGAAAAAAATTACTCACGTGTGCTTCATGGGTGTTTTCCTTCACCCATCTGGGTGGCACTGATATCAAGATTAGCACATTTGCCTTAGAGGCTAATTCCTAAGTAGCTAAACTAGACGGAGAGTAATGGAAATAAACAGAGAGTACTTCCAATCCAAAATGTTTCACTGCTTCTACTGGCCTGCAAATCTCATGTTAATATCAGCCTGCGCTCAGCTCATTAACAACCATGTGGAACTCGAGCCATCTGCATTAAGTGGATCTATGTGATTCTTGTCAAAGGGGCAGGAATGTGCAGGGAATAGTCATTCAAGAAACATCCAGCTTCAGTCTAAATACGTTAACTTAAACTGTCTTCCCCCTATTCTTTGTCCTAAATATCAAACAAACTTCACCTCCACTGCATAAAAAATAATTGTAGGACAGCTTTAAATACTGTTAAAACTTCCAAAGGAATGGTCTGCATACTTTAATTAAACTTGAAAAAGAATACTTATGGAACAGCTTTTGAAACTGATGATCAAAGGAGTTCAAACAGTAGTATGAGCCTATGAATTATACTTACCCAATGAGAGGATATACATTCCAAGCATCTATCTGCTTAAACAGATCATAAAAAATGTATTGTTAAGACAAAGTAAGTGACTAACAAGCATCTAACTGGCTAAACCCCCTCAGCATTATAGGTAGCCTGATGATTTCAAAAAGGAACCACCAACCTGTGAAAATCATTCTCTGCTTGTGGAATTATTAAGTGCCTCAGCCAGCTTCCATCTTTCTTTCCCCTATTTGTAAAATACACCATGAATTATTTATCTAAGTTCTGGTCAAGAGAGAATAGAACCAGTGTGTACGGAGAATATCAAGGGATTACTCACAGTCTCTTTCATGAGCTTGTATACACAGAATCAAAGTAGGAAAACCTAGAATCACAAATCATTTATGTTGGAAAAGTCCTTTAAGATCATCAAGTCCAACCATAAACCTAACACTGCCAAGTCCACCACTAAACCATGCCCCTAAGCACCACATCTTTTAAACGGGCAGAACTTGAGGCCGTTTTCTCTGGTCCTATCTCTTGTTGCTTGGCAAAAGAGATCGACACCCACCAGGCTACCACCTCCTTTTGGGTAGCTGTAGAAAGCAATGAGGTCTCCCTCCTTTCCAATTTGCAAAACTCAACTTGAAGCCTTACAGGTTACTCTGCTTTCATGACCAAATCTTTTGTAAAATAAAAAGAGATCATAAAAAATGTCTTAAGACGAAGTAAGTGACTAACAAGCATCTAACTAGCTAAACCCCCTCAGCATTATAGGTAGCCTGATGATTTCAAAAAGGAACCACCAACCTGTGAAAATCATTCTCTGCTTGTGGAATTAAGTGCCTCAGCCAGCTTCCATCTTTCTTTCTCCTATTTGTAAAAAACACCATATTTTGTAAAATAAAAAGATTTGGTTTCAAGTTACACTGAATAAGTAATTTTACACACACAGAGAGAAAATCTGTATTTTTATACCAAATTATTTTATTATTTCTGACAAAAGATATCACATTGTCCCTCTGATTTTCATGGGCTTAACCTTCACAACCTAGTACTTAATCCAAAAAGCATCAAACTCCATGACATTCTGATTAACATCACATGAATATATACTCCCACACACACTCTTCCTGTTTAACTGTGCCCATTCAATGATTTAACTTTTGTAATAACTTTAGGATTACTGCTATTCAAGTAATAATTACATTTCAACACACAACATATCACATTTCTTCTCTGTCAAGGAAATCCTAAGGCTCTTTCATTTAATAGATTTATGGAGTATTAAATGCCATTAATGGAGTTCCCTTTAGCTGAAGAATCACATTTCCACAGGATTAGCAAACTTGAAATTGTATTAAATCAACAAAAGCATTAGTCATGTTCATCTACCTATATCTTTTCTAATGTTTTTTGTCATGTGATGACATTCTAATTCACCATTCATTTCCAAAAGAAACATGAATTACACTTTTGTGGGCACATTAAGTCATCATAATATTTACTTTATAAATGTTGCTTTATTAATAAGCACTTAGCTGTATGCTTGTATGGAGCCAAAATTAAGTCATTTTCACAGCTGTCAACATGCCACACAATTCTACCGCACCAGATAAATTCATAATCACTTTGCTGATTGTCAGCAAAACTATAATGGGCAGTATTATCACTGCTGGCAAACAAATGTCACAGAGTCCTCCGAGAGTCCATGACTGCAGCATGCAACACCGGCAAATCATATTTCTAGAAGGGTTAACTACTACTCCCAGGCCTGTCGTTCTATAAAGTATCCTACCAAAGACTGAAGGCCACATAAAAAAATAGATAATTGGCAATTAAAGCGTTGGAAGATTGTAAGTGGTTCAGTCGTTACTGGGCTTGATCCAAGTCTGAAAGAAATCACTGAAAGACTCCCCCTGATGATGCAGGCTGTAAATAAAGCTATTAAAATAAATTCTATTCAAGTATAGGCCTGAAGTTGTGTTCTATATTTTTACACATTTATAACTACCAAGAACAGCAAATTGCTCCCACTTATCAGTTTTATTTTTAGCACATATCCCTCTGAAATACGTAATTAGGTAATCTAATGTTCCACTTTACTATGACATTTAGCTGTGCAGAGACACCAATAAATGGTACACAAATTAAATGCATAGCAAGGCTGAAGTATTTTATGACACTTCTTCTCAATTCAAAAGACACAATAAACATCAACCAGTTCACAAAATAATCAAATACTGAGACTCCAACAATAAACCAGGGCATCTAATACAACTGGCAATGAAATTAATGGGAACTAATACACCAAAAATGTCCATCATTGCTGCCTGTGTCATTTCTTATCTGCTTTGTCTTTCCATCCTTTTTCATTCTTCTTTGTTGTGAGTAAATGGCTTATTTTAGGGGTCATCAGGGATTCTCCATGAGAGCAACCAATGTTTTACCTGTTTTAAATGCTAGTGCTTTCACTTAGAATAAATGTTACTTTCTGGAACAATTTCTCCAGGACCAAACAGTGTGTTTTTCTTTAGTACCAGTTACATTAGGCCTTCCTGAGTAGTCTTTGTTCAAACATATGCTTCAAGGTCACTGCTTTAGAAAATCTTTTTACCCTAAGAAAGTGGAAAAGTTAGTGTGACCTACTTTACAATACTTGTACGCTGACACTGCCTTCAAATGAACATCTAATTCATAAGATTAATGATACAGCTGAACAGTTTAATGGGATATGGGAATTATTTACCCTGAACTAAATGGAAAAAAAAACCAAACCACCCCACACTCTATAGATGCAGGAAGGAGAGGTGTGTGTTACTGGGTAAGGGAGGTGAGGCATGCATGAACTAATGACAAAGCCTGGAACCCTGTTACTCCACAATGTGCATTTGTAGCTTCCCCATAATTTTTCTAAGGCTTAATTCTGCAGGCTAACAGGATTTGCCTCCTCCTTAACATTAGTGTATACCATCAAGATCCCCATGCGGCCCTGTCCAAGTTATCATAGTTCTTAACCTGAACTGAAGATGAAGACAAAATAAAAGCATTAGTTTATGGCAAAAACAACCTGCTTTGGCTGAAAGACATCCTTTCATAACAAACCAACGCTTTGATTTTATGGTGCCACTTCCAAAACTACTTATGCGATTTATGGGAAATTATAATTGCAGCATATTTACAGCATCTAGGTGCAGTGTTGACAGTAACATCAGTGTGGCAGCATGAGAGAAACTGTTGCTTAATTGCTCAAGAATTTGCCCATAAGGCCAGGCACACTTTGCAGCTATTGTTGCGCCCCATTCTCCTAGACTGCCTTCTTAGCAATTAACCCAATTAAGTGAGTTTAAAGTTATCTCATGCATGTTTACAAGTGCTAATAATAACGTTTCTGATGGTGGAAGAGGCACCTGCTGTTCAGCATCTATATTGTCCTGAGTTTCAGTGGGATTTAGTTTGCTTTGAATTTTTTTCCCCAAAACTAGGATGACAACTTCCTAAATCAAGAGGACCACCAGCTGTAGCTCTCGAGGAGCTATACATTTTCAGGATAGTAAACCCTAGGCAATGAATGACTGGCTTTGAGATAAACTACTGAATTAGAGAACCAGGGGAGGGGAGCAGGGGAGGAGAACAAGAAACTGAAATGGAATTAAATGACCAAGTGCAATTCTATTTTATCCACAAATACATGCATAAATCTTATGACCAGCATGTGGGCAATCAGCTACACTCCATTCAAGTTGGAGAATATTAAGGATGCTTGATGTAGTCTACAGCTGTGCTGAGAAAAGAAATGTGGTCCATACAGATCAGAAGGCAGCCATTCCTTTTTCCTCACAGCTTGGATGTGCCATTTTACCAAGCAAAGTGTGTGCTTGGCCATCAGTCTCACTGAATCTAAATAGTAAGCAACATGATGTCATTTTTTTAGATTTCATTAAAGATTTCGATACTGCCCCTCACAGTACCCTTCTGGACAAAATGTCCAGCACATAGCTTGACAAAAACATAATGCGATGGGTGAGCCACTGGCTGGGGGGTCGGGCCCAAAGAGTTATGGTAAACGGGGTTGCAGCAGGCTGGCGGCCAGTCACTAGTGGGGTTCCCCAGGGCTCTGTATTAGGGTCAGTTCTTTTTAATGTTTTCATAAATGACGTGGATGTAGGACTAGAAGGAGTTGTAAGCAAGTCTGCAGATGACACCAAATTGGGGGGAGCTGCGGATTCCCTTGAGGGTGGAGAGGCCTTGCAGAGAGATCTGGACAGATTAGAGAACTGGGCAATCACCAACTGCATGAAGTTTAACAAAAGCAAGGGCTGGATTCTGCACCTGGGAAGAGGCAACCCCGGCTGTACATATGGACTGGGGGATGAGATGCTGGACACCAGCCATGCTGAGAAGGACTTGGGGGTCTTGGTTGACAGCAAGCTGAACATGAGCCAGCAGTGTGCCCAGGCTGCCAGGAAGGCCAACTGTATCCTGGGGTGCATCAAGCACAGCATTGCCAGCNTCTAGAAGGGAAAATGTATGAGGGGAGGCTGAAGTCCCTTGGCTTGTTCAGCCTGGAGAAGAGGAGACTGAGGGGAGACCTCACCATGGCCTACAGCTTCCTCATGAGGAGGAAAAAGGTGCAGGCGCTGATCTCCTCCCTCTGGTGACCAGTCATAGAACCTGAGGGAACGGCATGAAGCTGCGACAGGGGAGGGTTAGGTTGGAGAGCAGGAAAAGGTTCTTCACCGAGAGGGTGGTCGGGCACTGGAAGAGGCTCCTGAGGGCAGTGGTCACCGCACTGAGTTTGTCTGAGCTCAAGAAGCATCTAGAAGATGCTTTCAGTCATCTGCTCTGATTGGACTGGTCCTGTGTGGAGTCAGGAGTTGGACTCGATGATCCTTATGGGTCCCTTCCAACTCCGGATATTCTGTGATTCTTTGATTCTATGATCTGTATAGCTCTATCTACCCATATATATTATGGAAACATATAGAATATATATTCCTATATGGAAATATATAGGAAAGATGCAGTGCTGACATAGAGTCAATCCACAGTGAGTCACTACAACTTTCTTTAGCTTCAGGACAAAGTCCCAAGGAGAAACATGATTAGCAGGTTGCTAGCACTGATGAATCCACACTCACCTGGGCTCAGGGATTTTGTCTGGAATCAGAGGGAATAACGCTCTGCCTCAACGCTTAACCTGGAGCAATCTCAGGTGGCCCAGTATATTCGATATGAGTTTATAAACCAATGAATCCAAATGAATGCCTTCTGTAGAATAAGGTAGGGCCCAGTTACTGATAAAAATTTTCCAGACTAAAATGGATCGATGTGATCTCAGCACAGAGATGCTAGCTGAGTTTGTATGATACCCACCTTGCCTCAGTATGGTCAACACACCTGAAAATGGGAGATGCTCTTGCTGACAGTGCTGAGGCTGCCTTAAAGCTATACAGCATCTGGAAATAGTAAGCATGCAATTTTCACATGACAAGCATAAAATGGCCATATTAATTCTTAGTTGTTAGAAAAAGAAGCTAACATTTGAATTACTAACTGCAATGGCTTTACAAATAAAGAACATTAGCAGCAAAGAACCATATATTTGGATCCCCACACTAAAGCCACTGTGCTCTGTATAGACTCCTTTCTCACATGTATTGTTCCCAAGGTACGAAGTCATCCTCTGGTTCCAGGCTACCTTCTCTGTTGACAAAACATCCACCCACAGTCACATCTTTACAAAAGAACCATTTTTTAATTACTAAATGTCACTTCAAACACGACAGTCTTTTTGGTCTTTCCACAGCAAAACCCAAAAATAGTATGGATGTTAGAAAGAAGAATCAGTAAGAAGTATAACAGGAACCAAGCCATGTTTTCAGTTACCAGCAAAGCAAAAGAAACTAACATTTTGAGATAATTATTGAAGTACTTCCCTTCAACCTCACTTATGCAGCAAACCATTAAGACTTATGGTTTATAACAGCTAGTAAGAGCTGGCATGTCCAAAGGAAACACTGCAATTTTCTTTGTAAATTCATACAGCACTTAAATAAATAAATCCAACTACAAAACAAAACTTAGATATTATAAATAAGAATAGAGTAAGTTTGAGGTTTTCGGTAATTATTTTTTTAATGGAAAAGCAAAATTACATTGCTGCTGAACAAAGTGAAAAAGCCCTGCATCAGAATGAAATAAAACCACTGTTATAACTTTGTTCTACATGGAAATCAATCAAACTAAAAGTCTCTTTAGAAGGTAACTTTTCATGTTAGTCATTCCACAGAAAGGGGGAAAGGCATTCAAAAGATCCGTATTATGCTGCTACTGTCATGAAGTTTATACCACATTAATGAAAGCAAGTACTACAGTAAATTTAATTTATTTTTTTAAAGATAAACCATTTGACAGTAAGTCAAGTTTGACATGGCATTTTTCAATAAAAAAGTTTTCTTCTCTCTTGGATGGAGGAATATGGCATTCCAACATTGCACTATGACTCATCTATCTGACCAGAATGCACTAGAATAATTTGCCTCCATTTATTACAAGCAGCATATTGAGGCAATTATGATCAATTTAGCTGTATCTCATGTCTTAAGCTCCTCTGGAACATTCTTCTTGAGGAGTCTTTTTTACTAGAAATGTCACAGGGGCAATGAGAGGGAAAAAAGTAGTAATATTGCCTGGATTAGTATTAGTAGTAATATTGCCTCCAGTATTTGAAGGACTGATTATATGAAATTAAACTACAAAATGCAACAACAACAGAAAAACAACCTTGTCTGCTAAACCTTTAACAGCCAGCAGAACTCTATGAAACCAAACCACTTATTTAAAGAGACAGCTATTTTTCTGCATTTGTTTTGGCCCAAATCTTGGCTATAATGGAGCTGAAAGCACTAGTGGCCTGGTGTTACAGAATCAATGCTTCTAAACGATAAGGCAGAAAAGGTTGCAGAACATTTACGTGTAACCGAGATATTAATCTATATAATCACTCAGTTCTCCATTTCCATGGCAACCATTAGAGAAGAGTTTTCACCCTGAAGGAATTTTTCTTTCACAATATTACTGGAAAGCTGCCACTGGAACAGCATTGGTTATTTGTTGCCCAGAGCAGAGGAAATTCAAGGCCAGGTATAACAACACTCTAACCTCAAGAGAGGCCAAGCCCATCAAGACCAGAAGTGAAAGTTAGGCAGATCCGCACAGACTGGAGTATCTAACCCCGCATTCCCTTTCACTTCCCCTCTCTCCAAACGTCCCACAAACGGAAATAGGTCCACACAAGTTAGATTTGTTTCACATGAATGAGAAAATCATAACGAAGAGGCAACAAATTTGAAAAAATGGAAGCGACTGCATGTAAGAAATATTTGGTATCACCTAACAGGACACCACAGCCTCACATTTGAAGCCTGTTTGCGTAGGACCCCGAGAGGAGAGCGCTGCTGCGGGCGGCCTGCAGCTGCCCAGCCCCACGGGGGTTCCTGACCATGGTGCTGGTGCTCAGGAGGCTCGGGGAGATTGGGTGCCACTCTGCTTGTGGTCTGGGCAGCCAGCTTGTGGACTGAACAGCCTGAAGGAGCCAATGTTACCCTCACAAATAACACCATTCCCTCCACCAGTGGGAATTTTTCATTCTTCCTTCCTGACATTACTCATCATCACCCTATTAGCTTCATGATTTCTGTGTAACAAAAGCCTAGCCTGGCGACCTAATCTACTTTGTTGAAATACAAGTCAAAAAAATCCCATTAATTTGGTAGAGAAGATTGAAACTACACATAGCAAAGCATGTAACAATTCCAAAAAGATATGTGTCCAAAAGGTATATATATGATACTACAGAATAGAGCAGGCCACCGTTTTTTGTTAGTTGTTTTGCTGGTTTTGTTGTTGGTTTGATTTTTTTTCAGTAATCACTAAGTAGAGGAGCTGACAAAAATAAAACAGTTTATGAAACAGAAAATGTATAAGGCCTAACGCTTACTTGGCACTACTTGGGAATGACTCAAACAGCATACTATTCACACATGGGGTATTTAAAAAAAACAAACAAAAAAAAAACCACAAAAAACCCCCAACCATTTTCTGTAAATACATGCTTTCAGTGCATTTAAAGGAATTGAGACTTGCAGAAATATTAAAGAACTGTATTTCCAGAATGAAAAACTGTGATTTAAGATAAGACTATTTTAAAGTAGACAAGCTGTTCCTAGGAAGTCTCCCAGGAATATGCCCTATGCTCTACCATAGTAAAATGTAGATCCCACAGGCATCTTTCTTAAGGACAACCCCTGCCGGCACCCCTTTTCCTGAAACACCTCCCAGACTTTATCCTACCTCTTGAAAGCCTTCCCATAGCCTCTCATGGCCTGAATTACCAGCAGGGCAAGAGGTAGGTCTGAGCTATCTACTGATGCCTGCCAGCAGATCAAAGAAGACAGGTAACTATTCTCAGGTTAAACTTTTCCCAAAGAAAACATGACAAAATTGGTGCCTCAGATACTCTATAAGAAAGGCCGGCAGACAGGGCTACTTATTAAAGCCAACTGTGATATCTGCACATGGCAGAGCAGTACTTAACAAACCAGTGCAGAACCTGCACTCCCATTTTTTGAGGCAGATCACCAGCTTTCATTATGGAACAGAAATCATAACTACAGATTATTACTATTCTCACACTGAAGAGGAAACAAACACATCAGTAACATGAGCTTTTAACCCATAATCCTATTATTCTATTAAAAAAGAAAAAAAATTATATTATTAAAGGATCATTTTCCAGAACTATTCAAAACAGCAGGACAGCTCAAAGGAAGGCACGCTATCACGCTGATATGCTCGGAGTTTCATTAGGAATGCGTATTTTAATCTCTTGCCAATTATGTGTGATAAAAAATACCAAATTTCTGTCTATTAGTGTGCTGTAACTGGTACACTACTACGGCAATATGCGACTCTGAGTAAGCGATATAACTTCTAGCTTAACACTATGACAAAATAATAGTTTTATTAGAAGCATAAAGTGGTAACTCAGATACACAAACTTGCATTTAAACATGGTAGTGGCAGTCAACAAACAGTAGCACTAGTTATTGTAAGTACTTACCTACCAAATAATGCAATCACCAAAAAGTCTCTTACCAGACAGCTCACCTGGTTGTGAAGGTCAGCATCTCTGGCAGTTGCATCCATAGCAGTATTCCAGTATTTTGGAATACAGGATTAGCAGTATGCAGAAGTCTTTCGGGGGTTTTGTATCTTCAAATTCCTTTTTTCCCTCCCTGCCTAAACAAGCTTCCATTATGGTCTCTTTGATTCTAAGATTACTTTGGATGATCAGATAGAAAATTAGCTGATATTACTGTGTGTTCAGTAAATCGTCCCGTTGCTAGGTGACAACATACTTTGGTGAAAATAAATCTGTTTGTTTGGCATGCCTGCTACCTGCAACAGCAGATGGAGAACGTCAAATCAAAATACTTAAAAGTTCTCAATTACAAAAACTGGAAAATTTACAATCTTTAATAATATATATATGGATATTTTTCTAAAATGAGCAATATATGATTAGTATCTTTCGTTGACCTACAAATTTAGTATGTGAAAGCATTATTTGTCACATAATCTTCTACTCATCTTTTCCTTACACCTTTGTCTTGCTAAATGAAAGTGAAACAAACTATCAGTACGCCACAGATGGGAATAATTCATTATTTTTTCAGTCAACTAATTTTTATGAATGTTTTATTTGATAATTTTATGGTACTTCTTGGTAAATCCCACCAGAACCCACAAACAATATCTGTAAACAGAATTTAACTTCTCGGCATTCAGCAGGACAGAAATATATCTCCAAGGAGCTGAAATAATGTCAAACCTATTGGCTTCCCTTTTACCAAAAACATAAGTTGACTAAATTTCAAAATCTTCCACACAAATACTTAAAAAGAATGTAAAATTTGAATAAAAATACTTTAATAACACCATTATGCACCCATTTTGATTCAATGGGAGACGTTTTGTGCCTCAGGACTTGTAGACTCTTGATTGTTCAGACAGCTCACTCAGATTTATTTGTATCAACAAAAATCATTTAAGCATTCCAGAAGGGGGTTTTTGTTTGTTCTAAGAGATATCTAACTGAGATGCAAAAGAATGATTCTGATTAAAAGATGTACTAAGTGACAGGGTTTTTACGTGATTTTAATGCATTCTTCCTAGAATTTACCAAGTCATTAAAAAGATGATCTGTTTTAAAAATTAAATTCTTCAGAGACAAATAAACTAAAACCAGTTCCACATCTACACAGAGGGAAAAAAATCAAGGGCAAATCCCACTTCTGTTTGACTAGAATCATACACAAATTCAAGTTGAAACGTCATCATTACCTCTTTTCTCATGAAATCCAGTCAGGGAAATATTTAATCAGTGACCTGCCAAACTCCACCTCATGACAGTATCAGCACCAGCAAATGATGCCCAGAGGTTTCAATATGCATTGACTTTTCTATTACTCCATTTAGTGATAAACTCAAAAATAGAACATAAAACGTGACCTACTTCTTCCATCTTACAGTATTCATTTACTGCCTCTAGTGACAACCAGAAGACTACTCTTCAGGGGCCACATCAGCATCTGAATCAGCGAGGGAAAATGAACATAATCCCCAACTCTCAACAGCCAAAGCTGAAATTCAGTCCCAGAGAAAAGAACACACACATATTGTACAGGACAACCATCTGTCCGAATGTGTTGGTAGGGAATGCTCGTTTGAACTGCTACCAAAATCCCAAAACAGAATGTAAAGCTTACTCAAAATTAAACATGAGTATTCTAAAACTCCCAACCTATTGCATTATGAGAAAAAACACCCAACCAGAAAAAACAAAACCACCACTACTTATGAATTTAAGTAATTGAATTTCAAATAGATCATCTTGTCATCAAGCAATGAAATTCAGTAGAGTTCTTCCTCCCTTGCACCTACGATAATTATTCAAACTTCGTTCTATTCTTTGACTCTGCTTACACCTTTCAATAGTACTGGGAAAAGGGGAAAAAATAGGACTATAATAAAAGTGTATCAGCAAAACCAGCATGCTCACAAACCTCCATCCAAACATCTAAAGGCGTTAAGTACCAGAAACTCGTATCAAATAGGTTCACAGGAGATAAAACACTGTGCCTGGAAAGATAACAAACACAAGCACTGTCTTTCGGGGATTATCTGGTGAGACTGTGCATGTCTGTGAGCTAAACTAAGCTACAGAGGCAACTGAAAGGAGATAAATGACACTGGCAAATGGTTTCAGGAAACTCGCTTTTAAAGGACCACTGAGATTTGCACTGTTCAGACAGTAATTGTGGGGTCAGTGTGTTCTTCTCAATTCTCCTGAAAGTGTTGCTTTTTTTTTCCAGCCAAGGACTCAGAGTTCTTCCAAATTAAATGGTGCAATCGGGTACTTCCATTGAAATATTGAAAAAAAAACCCCAAAATTAAACTGCAAGGAAGTTGACATTTTGAGAAAAAGAGGTTGGCAAGGTTGAGTCTGTTCACATTAAAAAGCAAAAATAAATTAGACACTCAAAAGCAGGGAAAAAATAGCCCCTTGAAGGGTTAAAAGCTATTCTTTGTCACCTCCCTCTTCTGCTGCTGCTCCTTATATGAAGTACTATGTCGACTAACTGCTCATACAAGAGTTTTAGAAATCCTGTTCTAAACAATCACTATTTAATAAAACTCGTATATTTAAGTAGGACACAACAACTTTTACATTTTTCAGGAGCTCATCTACTAAAAAGTATATAATTACTGTCTGCTTTTTCTCATAATGAATATATTGCTTCTGTGGCAAGCAACAGATGAAATCATCTGGGGTATCACTCATTCCCTTGATCTATTAATATAGTTCAATAGACAAACTAACTCAAAGAGCCATGAAATAGGTATTCAAACCTTTGCTGAAAATGCTTCATTTTTTCCACCCCAAACCTTACTCGTTTAAAAACAACATATTCAAGTGAATGGATAATTTGAGTAAATACAATTTCTGCATCTTTATGACAGCAAAAATCAGAATAAAAATCTTTAGGATTAATAACTCATATGAAAAGAGTTAGAAGAAAGCAGAATGGCTACACTACAATGAGGAATTGCATTATCAGCAACCAAAGCTCAAAAATACTGCAAAATGATCCAAAAATGAAATGCTACCAAAAACTCTCTTCCCTCTCTGCTCCTAACTATTCGGTGCTGTGTCTACACATCAGTCAATAAATTCAGGGGAACACAGGCACTATCTGGTATCTGACAGCCACTACTTTTTCTCTCGTGTGTCATTAAGCAGTAACAATATAAAAATGGTTGAAATACTTTAAAGCTAGGCCTTGACTCACTCTATTTTAAATCAGTGTTAATTTTATCTATTTGGAGAGCTAAGAACTGTTACATACAAAGTAGATATCACAAAATAACAATAGCCTTTTTTTAATTAATGTCACAGTAGCCTTAGATAAACATCACTTATGTGATATTTTGTTAGTCTATAAAATAATAAACTTAAATTTTAGTTACTACAAACTGAAGTATTCAAATATTTATACATAACTTCTTAATATTAACAGTGGTGGCAAATTCAAAATGTTAGGTTACATTACCATAATCATTCAGAACAAAAATGATAACAAAAGATAGCCACAGGTATTAATTTCCTGTGAGAACACTGGTTTTAGGTAATTTTAATTAAAATTAATTGTTTAATTTACTTGCAGGTTCTTAGAAAATTATCTCAAGACTCAGAGTTATAAATATGCTATTTAAAAATACAGTTTAATAATTCCTAAAGAACCTCAATTAATTTTTTTTAAGAATGAATGGAATTCACAATTCACTGTAGAGTTACAAAGTATGGAAGGCCGCCATAATTGTTGTGCTATTCATCACATAAAATTGACAACCCCACATAGTGAAACCATCAAGTGAACACTCTGCAGCCAATATGCTCGAAGGTACATATCAGAGCCAAATCAAATGTTCAGGTAATTAAGAGTTTTGAAATTAAATTAAAACATTGCTCTATGTTGGAATCCATATCTAAAGGATATATGAAATGCTGAGCACCCACAGACACCAAAAAGTAGAGAAATAACCTACCTGACTTATACAACGGTAAATCCAACTAGCTTCATGTCTAATGCCAATGCTCACAGGAGATTCAATTTTTTCACAGGTGAAAAGCACAACCTAAATTTACCCACATTCTGAAGTATTTGAGACGCTTTAGCAAACATCAGAAATTAAATGTATTAGATCAGAGGCAGCATTTAAAACTGCTACTTCAAATACAGTTATTCCATTTGCAGACAAATCAACAAAAACAGAGGTAGTAAAATTACTTTTGGAAAGCGATAAACTTAATTTCATCCTTGTTCTACATATCTACCCATGGAAAGCAATAGGGTGCTACACAAGGAAATTCAGAGATCGACTGATGAGATATGGCCACTACAAGTTCTGTACAATCTAATGCCAACATTGCCTGAAAATCTTCATAGGTACCTTCAAGCAGCTAAGGCAGTAGGTTATAAGGGAAACCTCATAGGAGGGGGTTCAGATATTGTTCAGGTATGCAGAAATACATTAAAAGACTTTTATGTAGTAAAACTTGTGGATAGAACAATATCGAATAGCATTGATAGAACAGTAATTGTAGTGGTCCTACATTTCCAGGTCAGATCTTTCCATCTTACTTGCAGGAAACAAATAGTACTCTAAGAGCTGTCCAATTAATAGCAGCTAAAAAGCTGAATTCGTCTACTCTTTTGTGGACAAAATAAGATGTTATGTAAATTACTTTTCATCTTCAAAGTTGTCTGCAGATAAAGCTCATTAAAATCAGTTTAATGTTAGTGCCACTCCCTTGACGTCAGCTACATTATTCCCAACGTATACTTCCACATGTATAATTAATGTCAGAACTAATAACCAGCTAATCACAGTGGAAATCATAATGCTTTCTCCTGTTTCTTTCTAAAAATTACAGGAACTGCCGAGGGTGCGATGTACCTTCAAGTTGTGGCAAACCACTAGATTAAACTTCTTTCCACTTCCAGCAACAACTAGAAAGTTTCACAGTAACACAAGCTTCAAGAGTAGCATTTTGAATTATAAAATATTTGTAAAACTAAAGTTGTTAATATTTGTGATTGTGAAAGGGGAAGAACAATGTTGAACAAGGATGACCTACAGAAATAGTTCACTCAGCTATAATAAAAATATTTGCCATTGGAATTCCATAAAAGAAGTTAGAGAAAATTGTCATGAAATGCATTTATGTAACATGTTTTTCACTACTATTTTCATAAGAATTGAAAAATGGGCTTGAACGTGCTCCCACTGGAACCAATAAGAAAAATTCCATAGAAGTGCACTAGAATATAAAAAGAAAATTCAAAATTCAAATTGACTGCAGTTCAATTCCAAATGTAGAACTAAGACTGAAAGTTGAAAAAAGTGTTTCACAGGTTAATGACTTCCCATTGCAGTTTCACAGAATCACACAGAATCACAGAATCATAGAGGTTGGAAGGGACCTCGAAAGATCATCTAGTCCAACCCCCCTGCCAAGGCAGGGCCACCTAGAGCACATCACTCAGGAACGTGTCCAGTCGCGTTTTGAATGTCTCCAGAGAAGGAGACTCCACAACCTCTCTGGGCAGCCTGTTCCAGTGCTCTGTCACCCTCACAGTGAAAACGTTTTTCCTTATGTTAACCCGGAACCTCCTATGCTCTAGCTTGAACCCACTGCCCCTTGTCCTGTCACTTAATGAGACCGAGAAGAGCCTGGCTCCGTCTTCCTGACACTCACCCTTAACATATTTATAAACATTGATGAGGTCACCCCTCAGCCTCCTCTTCTCCAAGCTAAAGAGACCCAGCTCCCTCAGCCTTTCCTCATAGGGGAGATGTTCCACTCCCTTGATCGTCTTTGTGGCTCTGCGCTGGACTCTCTCTAGCAGTTTCATGCTGAAGTACCAGTTGTCCATGAGTTGTGTTGTCATAAAAACCCTGTCACTGATAATGTCTATAAACGGACTTTACAGGTGTGGATGAGTAAGTCACCAGAAAGCAGGAGGCTAGAAAGAGCAAACATACCTGTTGAGAAGAAGGATGTAAAAGTCTACAAACACTAACAAGCTCTGGGGAACTGTCATCTTGTTGCATTTTCAAGGAATGAAAGATGACCCAGGCTCTGCTGAGCATGTGTGAGGCCAGCAGGACGTGCTGGCACCAACCAAGGGCTGTGCAAGTCAGACCACATCCAAGGTGGCAGAGGCAGCTGCACACTGTCAGAGGCACCAGGACCTCACGTGCTGCTGAGGAAACAAGGGACACGGTGAGGGACTCTGCACACCTGCCTCGAAGCCACTGCCACGCCGGTGCAGCTCTGGCTGTGAGTAAGCAGGTGGGCTGGCCTCCACCCCGGTGGCTGTGAGCGACTGCGTGCGTGGCAGCGTCTGCGTCATAGTGTGTACCTCTGGGTGAGAACACTGGGGGGAAGTAAGAAAATGTACCGTGTGAATAATTGCTTTAAAAATACTGGCTTGATTCTATTCATAATAAGAGTTTAATTAATAGAAGCTGTTCTAATAAATTTTCATTGGGATCTGTCTCTCACTGCCCTATCAGGCAAAGGAAAATTTACAAGCATGTTTGGATGCCCTAAATGAGATCAGGACCTCAGCTCCTATGCACTGACATGCACTACAATAACTTCAGAATAATGTATTTTTTTCAACACGTGGTTTTGTTCTTCATGCAATTAAAAGTTCTCTCTGAAAATCTACTCAAAGAAATTATTTATTAAGAGTTAGAAGAAAAGTTATTACAAACTCCAGCACATTACCAGCTCAGATCCTGTATGTGATGCATGAAGGGGCTCCACTAGGCTCATGGAATGCCAGATTTCTGTGAATTCTGTTAATTCTTACTTGAAGTGCTCTGCGATTTGTACCCATGCACACTGCCAATATCTTCAATAACTGTTAAAAGTAAGATATACTTTTAAATTTCTTTCAGCAGTAATAACCTGCAAAACAACTCACCGTTAACCCTACTGTTGCTTCATTTAAAAAAAAAAATTATAAATGCAACTCATATTACATAAGCCTCATTGCTAAATCATCTGTAAAGTCTGAAATGGCAATACTCCTAAAAAATACTGTGTTGACAAACACAATTCTTATGTAATTAACAAGCTTCAAGTGTGACTAAAATACAACTGTACTATAGAAGTATATTTACACAGCTAGCTATATAAAATATGAACAAAATAAGTTGTATAATTGCTGTATCAACGTTTTATTGCTAAAAAGTATGGGGAGGTTCTTCTTTCAGATGAGTAAGACTATGATTCTCTGACCCAAAGTAACAAGAGTAATATAGGCTTAAAAGGAGAGAATAAAGTATTGGCACCAAAGATGTATAAAATTAGAAAGCAAGACGCTTGTGAAGTCAGAGAGATTTACAAAGACAGTCTAGCATTTGCTGATACCACTTTCAAGATAAACCCTTTACAGTCAGAAATACACAGAATTACATTTTTTTAAACAAAGGGTAAAGACAGAAGTTGTATTTTATTAGAAATTCCTTAATGGCTTCAAATATTATATAAAGAACAATTACTCATCCTTCCTAAAAATCATGTAATTCTTGAAAGAAAATTCCTTGTACCATGAAGTTAAAGGAGGAGCTGGAGTGTTCAATGGGGAAGACACGAAGATAATTTCCTGCTTTCCACACATTCCTTAATATTTTTAACTGTACCATTTTCACTTTCCAGTCTTTCACCAGGTTACTATACCTACTTACTGGACCTTATTATTGCTATTCATACAATGAATGTTTGCACAGCAGCCTGATTCAGAGTGACAGACAGAAGTGCTGCTACAATGAAAATTAATTTACAAGCATATTCCTAACGAATCATCTTAACAATACAAATAACCTGCAATAGAATCTCAGAATAATATTTTCCCCTCTAATTTGCAGAAAGAGAACTTTTCTTCCTCATTTTGCAGTAAGTGGGAAGAAAACAGAAGGAGCAAATAATCATTATTTTCAGATGCATGGTATAGAAATGTTATTTTTAATGGAGGCAAAAAAAGGAGCCATTATTTGTGTAACCACAAACTGGCAACGTGTTTTTTTTTTCCTTTATACAGGATTATCTTTTGTCACTCAGTTCACACAGGTACTCCTAAAGTTTTTTCCAACTGGCAACCACTTCAACTGTCAAACATTCTTAAACTGTTTTTCAAAAATATTGGTGAGACTGAGCTGTCAACTCTTAGTTGGTTCAGCAACACACAAGTGACTCTGAGGACAAATACTTCTTCCTCATGCTGCCTACATGTATGCACTCTTTCTTAGAGAAAACTGAATAATGGCTTATTTTCTCTAGAAAAAGAAAAGAAAAAGAACCTGTCTGAAAAAGACTATATTGTAACATAAGAGAAGGAGGCAATTTCCTTACCCAACTTCTATGCCAATTACCAAGCTGTGCAGCTTACAGCTCTCACTTATTGGAAGCCAGCACCTGCCAACTGTCACTAGACTAACAGAACGAAAAAAAAAGACACAGAAATGTTTATGCACAAGTCTGCAGTCAGAATGAACAAAAAAAAATAAAAAAATTAAAAAAAATCCACTATTTGCAACTGCCTGTAAAACCATAAGAGAGTATTTCTAAAAATCTGCAACAAATATTTCTGCTTGTACATCACACTCAACTGAGAAAATATTTAAACCCAAAGCTCTGGATGAGCAATTTGAGAAACTGATCTATAAAGGATTCCTTCATTGCTTCCAGCTGTCTTCTACGGCAGCCTTCTAGGTCTGATTAGCTGAAAAACAAGAATACAGATGCTTCTACTTACCTACATGCAATAATGCAAAACTTTGCAACTAAAAAGTTCATCCTTATAAGTGTCCATGTCTTCCTACAAACCAACTGAAATATAAATTAATTGGCAGACTATGACTCCTCCCTCACAAGTGGTGCAATTATATACAGTAAGTGACAAACGCACACACGAATATGTGTAGTATGCCAACTTCCTTTTGTTGGACCTGGGGGTGTTGATTGATGCTCGCCTGGACATGAGCCGGCAGTGTGCCCAGGTGGTCAAGAAGGCCAACAGCATCCTGGCCTGTATCAGGAATAGTGTGGCCAGCAGGAGCAGGGAGGTGATCGTCCCCCTGTACTCAGCCCTGGTGAGGCCACACCTCGAGTACTGTGTCCAGTTTTGGGCCCCTCACCACAAGAAAGACATCGAGGCCCTGGAGCGTGTCCAGAGAAGGACAGTGAAACTGGTGAAGGGGCTGGAGCACAGGTCTTATGAGGAGCGGCTGAAGGAACTGGGCTTGTTTAGTCTGGAGAAGAGGAGGCTCAGGGCAGACCTTATTGCCCTCTACAACTACCTGAAAGGAAGTTGTGGTGAGCTGGGGGTCGGCCTCTTCTCGCAGATAACTAGTGACAGGACAAGGGGGAACGGCTGCAAGTTGCGCCAGGGGAGGTTTAGGTTGGAGATGAGGAGAAATTTCTTCTCGGAAAGGGGGGGCAGGCATTGGAACAGGTTGCCCAGGGACGTGGTGGAGTCACTGTCCCTGCAGGGGTTTAAGGAAAGGTTAGACGCAGTACTGAAGGACATGGTTTAGTGGGTAATAGGTGGTGGGGGGACGGTTGGACTGGATGATCCTTGAGGTCTCTTCCAACCTTAATGATTCTACTCTATTCTATTCTATTCTATTCTAAACCCTTAAATATTATTATTCTATACTATGGTAAACGTCTTCAGCCAAAGAGTGTTCAGTGCAGCCCAGAACTTGCGTCTGGATCATAAAGGTTAAAGGCCTAATGCTAACAGCTAATAAAAAATCCTCTCATTTAAATCCACCTATATTTAACTCTGAAAAGCCCTTAATGAATTTTGTGTTGTGACAAAACTTTCAGATGAGTAAGACAAAATGACTAGCAAAAAATTGTTGGGAATGTGCATTTAACAACTGATTCTCCGGAAGCAGGCAAGAAGTAGCCCCTGGACTCTCTGGAATGATGACTTGTGGTTTATGAAGCTGAACTGGAATTACCCTGCCAGTTAACCAAAAGTTCAAAAATGCAGTTTATTAGCTATACAAATAACCATACTTTCCCTTGAATTATTTTATTATTTTAGATTACACTGTCTCCAAGTCAACCCACCAAATAACTGCTCTTTGGCTCCTTGCATACCCCATTAAATAACACAGTATCTAGCTCGTATCCACACAATAAATGTTTTCCCCTTGTATAAAACAAGTTTGGTATCTATAAAAAAGATTAATTCCTCATTAATTATGACAATACTTGAAAAACAAGCCAAGAATATTCTAAATGCTTGGAGTGTTTTAGTTTAGACAGTCACAAACAAGTATCAAAACAGTTCTACCTAGAAGCGTGCCGATCTGAGCAAGGAGCTGTCTACAGACAGGTGCTAAACTGTTGAAATAAAAATGGCATTTCAAGGTGCTCCATATCATTCACTGCACTTCCATCAGTTTTTCTTCAGGCTAGTCTGCAAAGAATCTCTGCAAGCTGATTAGTTCTGTAGTACAGAATCATAGAATTTTTAAGGCTGGAAAAGACCTTTAGGATCATCAAGTCCAACCGTGAACCTAACACCACGTCTACTAAACCATGTCCCAAAGTGCCACATCTACGAGTTTTTTTGAACACCTCCAGGTACTGTGACTCCACCACCTCTCTGGGGAGCCTGTTACAATGCCCGACCACTCTTTCCGTTAAAAAATTTTTCCTAATACCCAATCTAAACCTCCCCTGGAGCAATTTGAGGCCGTTTCCTCTTGTCCTGTCACTTGTTACTTGGAAGAAGATACCAACACCCACCTGGCTACAACCTCCTTTCAGGTAGTTGTAGAGAGTGATAAGGTCTCCCCTGAGCCTCCTCTTCTCCAGATTAAACAAGCCCAGTTCCCTCAGCCGCTCCTCATAAGACCTGTGCTCCAGACCCTTCACCAGTTTTGTTGCCCTTCTCTGGACACACTCCAGCACCTCAATGTCCTTCTTGTAGAGAGAGGCCCAAAACTGGACACAGTACTCGAGGTGTGGCCTCACCAGAGCTGAGTACTGCTTCCCTACTCCTGCTGACCACTCTGTTCCTGATGCAAGCCAGGATGCTGTTGGCCTTCTTGGCCACTTGGGCACACTGCCAGCTCATGTTCAGCTGCCTGTCAACTGGCACCCCCAGGTCCTTTTCCTCCACACAGCTTTCCAGCCACCCAACCCTCAGCCTGTAGCGCTGCCTGGGGTTGTTGTTGCCAAAGTGCAGGACCCGGTACTTTGCCACATTGAACCTCATCCCACTGGCCTCTGCCCAGCGATCCAACCTGTGCAGGCCCCTCTGCAGAGCATTCCTGCCCTCACGCAGACCAACACTCCCACTCAACTTCATGTCATCTACAAGCTTACTGAGGGCGCACTCGATCCCATCATCCTGATCATTGATAAAGACATTAAACAAGACCTGTCCCATGACTGAGCCCTGAAGAATACCACTTGTGATGGGCCACAAATTTGATTTAACTCCATTCACCACTACTCTCTGGGCTCAGCCTTCCAGCCAGTTTTTTACCCAGAGAAGAGTGCACCTCTCTAAGCCATGAGCCACCAGCTTCTCTAGCAGAATGCTGTGGGAGACCATTGTCGAAGGCTTTACTAAAGTCTAGGTAGATGACATCCACAGCTTTTCCCTCATCCACTAGGCAGGTCACCTAGATCATAGATCTAGACAGGTCACTTAGATCACCAGATCATAGAAGGAGATCAGGCTGGTCAAGCAGGACCTGCCTTTCATAAACCCATGCTGACTGAGCCTCATCCCCTGGTTGTCTTGCACATGCTCATGACTGCACCCAAGATGAACCGTTCCATAATCTTCCCCAGCAATGAGGTCAGGCTGACAGGCCTGTAGTTTCCTGGATCCTCCTTCAGGCCCTTCTTGTAGACGGGTGTCACATTCGCAAGCCTCCAGTCATCTGGGACCTCCCCCGTAAACCAAGTCTTGATAAATGATGGAAGTGGCTCAACAAGCTCATCCACCAGCTCCTTCAGTACTCTCAGGTGGATCCCATCCAGCCTCATGGACTCGTGAGTGTCCAGGTGGCATAGTAGGTTGTTAAGTGCTTCCTCCTGGATTATGGGGGGGTTTATTCTGCTCTCTGTCCCTGTCTTCCAGCTCAGGAGGCTGAATGCTCCAGGGGCAGCTGGTCTGACTATTAAAGACTGAGGCCAAGAAAGCATTAAGTACCTTAGCCTCTTCTTCATCCTTGATGGCCATGTTCTCCTCTGCATCCAGTAAAGGATGGAGATTCTCATTGGTCCTCTTTTTGTTCTTAATGTACTCATAAAAATATTTTGTGTTATCCCTTACAACAGTGGCCAGACTGAGCTCTAGCTGTCATTTTGCCTTTGCATGACCTAGCGAGATCCCTGTATTCTTCTTGAGTTGCATGCCCCTCCTTCCAGAGTGGTAAATTCTCCATTTTTCCCAGAGTCCCAGCAGAAGCTCCCTGTTCAGCCAGGCCAGTCATCTTCCCCACTGGGGAAGTACATGGGGACAGTCTGCTCCTGCACCTTTATGGCTTCCTTCTTGAAGAATGCCCAGCCCTCCTGGACCCCTTTGCTCTTCAGCACTGTTTCCCATGGGACTCTCTCAACCAGTGTCCTGAGCAGGCCAAAGTCTGCCCTCTGGAAGTCCATCGCAGTGGTTTTGCTGACCCCCTTCCTTACTTCACCAAGAATCAAAAACTCTGTCATTTCATGGTCACTAAGCCCAAGACAGCCTCCGACCACCACATCTCCCACCAGTCCTCCTCTGTCTGTAAACAGCAGGTCAAGCGAGGCACCTCCCCTGGTAGGCTCACTTACCAGCTGTGTCAGGAAGTTATCTTCCACACGCTCCAGAAACCTCCTAGACTGTTTCCTCTCTGCTATGTTGGATTTCCAGCAGACAGCCAGTAAGCTGAAGTCCCAACATAAAATACTGTAGGTGCTTTGATAGTATTAATTAATAACACCACAGTAAATTATGACCTGTTTGCATTGGTTTATGTGGTATATTAGAATTTTTTTGACAGGGGTCAAAGAAGCACATATCTTCCTTCCACATTTTCCTTTCTTCTCCTGTCACACCAGTACCAGTAAACGCTAGCATAGATGTGGAAAAAGTGCTTGGTGTTTGGTGGTTTTGTATTGGGGGTTTTTGTCTTGTTTTGGGGTTTTTGTTTGTTTGGGTTTTTTTAAACAAAATTAAACAAAAAAAGAAAACCCACAAAACCCCACAGAGGAAACCTTACTTACTACTTGGAGGCTTTATCTGATCACTGTCAGGTCAAATACCATCAGTTAGCAACACTGGCAAGGATAAGATCAGCTAAAAATATTCAGTAGGTCACAAAAGCTTGCTACATGAATGTAAATAAAATTGAGGTAATATATAAGTATATGGTAATACACTAAAGCATGGTTCTTTCAGAGTTGCCCTAGTTAAAAAAAAAGAAAAGAAGAAAAACCATCCCAAGCCTCCGTGCTTCCTTCCAGTATATGCGTAGGCAAAGTCTGAATGATACGAAGCTGCTGTAACTTCAGATACAAACATCACATTAGAGTGGAGTTAATCAGTCTGAAGAAAAAACAAGTCTTTATATCTTTTGAACGCTTCAAATAAGATCTCACAGAAATGAGACAAAACAGGTTTTATGGTTCAGCCGCTTTTAAGACTGGGTCAGCTGGTCTGTAGAGAACCGACAGAACGTATTACAATAAAGGAATGTGAGCGGAAATGGGAACAGCTGTGTTCTTACAAACCTGGGACTGTTTTAACTACAAAACTTTCTTTATGCCTTTAAATTTCTGTAGGAGATTCTGCCATTCTGAGCAGTAGATTCATAACTCCCATCTCCACAACAAAATACTTGGTTTAGTCAGATTTATCTTTTCCTGTATCTCACCTTTACAGCTAAGTGCAAATTAATCTTTCTTCTCAGACATTCTACTTTCCTCCATACCCCAAAATCACATTTTCCAATCACACAGCCTAATAATAAATGAACCACCAAATTGCTGGTAATGAAAATGCAATCAAGCCTTTTTCATTCAAAAGCCTTTAGTCATTTCAAATGTTCTTAGCTAATAAAATGCAGATCACCATCACGTTAAAAACAAAAAGCTATTTAACATTTTTAAAACAATTATTCACTCCACTATCCCAGAGGGAGAGTTTACACTGGTTTTGCTCGTGATTCATATTCAATATGATTTTTCCAAGAAGAAACAGAGAGAAATACTTCAGTTCATGAAAATCCCTCAAGTAATGACTCATTTTTGCACATATTGGCAGGTCCCCAGAAGAATAAAAAGAATCCATTATCAAGTAAGTATACTTTGTTTTTCATGTTAGTTTTATTAATACACTGCAAGTACCTCAAAGTACTGTTTACACTGACATTTTTAAAATGCAATTAGTAACTTCTAAACTAATTTCTTAAAAGTCATTGTACTTGAGATCATCCGCCTCTCTTTTATTATTTTTGGGGTATATATTAAAGATAACTTTCTTCTTCATTCCACTGTCTTCAAATATAAGTGCATTGGGTAAAAAAAAAAAGATGATGCATATAAATATGTTTGTGTAGGTATACAAATATATGTTAATGTCATGGTAACTGGATGAGGCCAGCTCAATGCGTCAGATGAGACAGGTTTTTTCCATATTTTTCCATTATTCAAATTTTTTAATAATTTTAATTAGCTTTTGTCAATGCTTTTCAGATTTTTATTTTGTGAATACCAGGTACGTAAAAGAAAATTAATTCATCTAAACTGCTAATACCATGCTTACACAAATAAAATGTTTATGAAAGTAATTTTGAAATAAATTGATTGCAATAGGAATTATTCACCATATACTGTAATGTTCCAGTTAATGTATCAGTAAATATTGCAAAAATCTACTTTTCAATGGGGCAGATCAAAATCAAGAAAGTAAAGAGGCAACAAACTGTGACAATGAGCAAAGAACTGAGGATCTTAGTCAGAATTTCCTCCATAACTCTGAGGATAAACCTTTTCTCCTACACTGACCTAAAAAAACAAACCCAGAAAAAAACAAAAAAACCACACAAAACAAAGAAAAAGAAAAAAAAACCAAACAAAACAAAAACAAGCCCCCAAAGCCTCCATCTGACAAGACCTAATGCAAAACTGAAATGGAAGATGTTTAAATAACAAAGCATAACTGAGTTAGCACCCCAGTTGTTTAGAATAGAAGTCAGCATTAGCACTATTCCACTAGCTTTTCTTTACTGTTTTTTATGCAATAGCCGGCACAGTTCTTATGTGTTATATAAAGAGTCAAGAAAGACATGAAAGCAATCAAAAAGAAATTTATACATATTTTTTTAAGCTCAGATAACACTGAACTTTCACCTTCATCAGTCTTTAGTTTGAGAATTTCAAAAACAACGTATTACAGTCAAGCTGTAGACTAATTTTTCCATTGCAATGGCCTGGTTATGGCTTTCACAGGGATATCATTGCTACACGTAGTGTAGGGCAGAATCGGATGCTTTTTCAAAATATTAATATGCTAAAAAAAATTGAAAAGTTAAAAGCAAAGTCAAAAGGAAAAGATATGATAAAAATCAAGAGTGAAGAGAGTTCAGGAATCGACAAGAAGGAGAAAAAGGAGCTTTTCAGAATGCCTAGCTTCCCAAGATCTGTTTCAACAGCAGCTGGTGTCCCTTGGAGCTTCTTTATAACAAAAATTTGAAGTGGAAACTGTTCAATATTCCAAAGTTCATTTTTATGAAAGAACTAAACTGTAGACAGCTGATGAAAGGGGATCTGGGCTTCTGGCAATAGTACAAAAGAGTGATGGCCTTATTCTTCACAAGGAGAAATACAGAAAACAAAAGAAGTTATATTTCTAGCTGCTCTTTCTCATTTATCTTAATCCTTATTATCTTCTTTTTGCTTTGCTCAAAAATGTTCATAGTAAAAAAAAATGCAGTACTTTAGCTGAAGTACTAATAGCAACAGCAATGAGTCTTCCAACTTGCAGAAAGAGCAAGGCTTATCAACAAATGAGTTATCACACTAAGCACTTTTAGTTCACTAATAATGGCTGGTAAAGAAAGACACAGGTTTGATCTCCAACATATTGAGACGTTTAATTTCTTTTCAACATTATTTTGCATCTTGCCAGTAAGTAGTTGGCAAGACAACTGACTGCCTCTATCAAAACAAAGTCAGCTTTATTTCAAGTTTCAAAGAAAGCACATTAGTTGGAAATCTGCTTATCTAGAAGGGAGTCTTCATTAAGAAACGTTTAGGGTATAAGGCTGCTCCTCTTTCCACACACAAGAAGCAAAATAAATTATTTTATTTCTCCTAAGCTGTGATTAGATAGGCTTGAACATGAAAAGCCTGAAGAAAAGACATAGTGAAAAACAAAACTATACGTGATAGGTGAATTTACTACATACAAAAAATCAATTTCCAAAAAATCAAGTATTCATCACAGCATCACGTATTATTTGAACTATAAGCAAGCACTCAAAAAAATCAGTGGGTTTACAGAACACAGAAGTTTAAAATGATATGGACTTCTTTCCCAGCTGAGGTAAATCCTAAATTCCCGTCTCACTGCAGCGGATGTGTTAGAACCAGTCACTCTTCTCTTGTCCCAGCCCTCTGCTGGAGACAGGGCACCAAGTTATGTCCTTCATGCAGCACGCACTGATCATTCCCAGGAAGATTAGCACCTTAACTATGCACAACATTAAGACAACATTAACAGCCTGTTCCAGTTATCAACATCAGGTGTTTGTTTTAAATATTTACATTTAGATTAAGTGTGTGAGATTTTGTTTGAAAAACGTTAAGTTTCATAACAGAAAACAGCTGTATTGAAGGGGATAAAAGCAATCCTTTCTTCTGATGAAACCAAAGGTATCATTTCTTCAGTATTACAACTCGTTACAACCTACCAATGTTAACTGACCAAGCTACTGAATCCTATTATCAGCTATAAAACAGACCTATAAATATAATGCCAAGCCCACCTAATGCACACAGCATGTTTAGCAGTCCACTGAAATACAACTACCAATGAAAACTAAAACCGGGATTTGGTCTGTAACATTAAATATTTCATTCAGACATTAAACATTTTGCCTGTTGGCACAGCTATCCTGACCCTTTCAAAAAGTACTATTCAGACTACATATTGATGTCTCTCCTTTACACAGAATGACACGATAACGTTATGGGAGAGTCTGCGTTGTAAAGGACATCAGGAGGTTTCTAGATCAACCTCCTGCTCAAAGCAGGGTCAGCTAAGACATCAGATCAGGTGGCTGGGGTTTTATTCATCTGAGTCTTGAAAAATTTGAAGGTGGGAACTGCACAACCTCTCTAAGTAATCTGTTCCAATGCTTCAAACAAATTAAATTTAGCACTGGTTAAGATGAAGTGCATTACTCAAATTTTATGGATAAGAAAAACAATTTAATAAAGAAACTAATACAGCAGTAAATTCAAGTACATGCCTAACAACTTTGAGGACTGGCTTGACCAGGAATCAACAGCAAGTTACACTTATACTTGTGTTCAAATGTTTGGCTCAACTGAAGTAAATTGAATTGTTTACGGTAAAGCAGAATGTTTCCCATAAAGCTATACAAAGAAAACCCATATCGTGAGTAAACCATGATCTCTATGCTACAAGCTAACTCCTTTGCATGGCAACAACACATAACCTGACCACTATGCGTCTGCAATAAAAGCATTACATAAATACAAGCGAATAACTTGTCCAATATATACATTTACATTTCCTCATTTCAACACTGCACTGCTCGTATGAGCTTTTAAGAAGATTCCACAGATATGAAAATGTTTTTAGGTATTGTCTCACATTAATTATAGTATTCATTCTGTGGTGCAAACCATAAGTCATCCATGTCCCCCACTTGAGACCAGACTGGACTGATGTAGCAAATCAAGAAGAGGAAGCTCTAGGGAATAAAGAAAAATAAATTGAAGGAATGCTGACATGCAAAAAGGAGAGACACAGCTGACTAAGAAAAGAAACTGAAGACCAGCAATACCTAAAAAATGAAGACTAGGACTGGCTACAGGAGGATGAGATGACTGTCATTAGGAAACAAGCATAAACGACGAAGTGAAAAGGACTGCGCTTGCAGGGCACTGGCAAAAGAGCTCTCATCCACCATGATACGTTCTGTCTAAAGCCTACAACAGAAAGAACTCCAGTCTTTCACCACTGCTCCACTATTAGAAGTACCTGTGCAAATGCACTACAAACACGCCATTCTGCTTTATCACTGGTGTATATAAAGGGGACTGCACTTTCATAATGCTATCACTCATAATGCCAGAAGTTCAAGAGCTATTGCAAATGATTCAACTTTTCCAATCCTGTTGAAAACCACTGTGGGTCCAGTACAGTAACACAAGCAGAAATTTAATTTGAGAGTTGAAATTTTTCTGTGTTTTCTTTTCATTTTTAGATCTTTTTTAATTCTTTCAAGTTTAAGTTTCTAAGTTTCAAGAAAGTATATGGGACATATACATGCATTTTACCCCACAAACAACATGAAAATAATATTAAGGTTACTAAATCAACCGCTCATAAAATAACGCACTGTTGTCTGTGCAACGATAATTCCCTTCCCTTGAGTGTGCACATTTTTATACAATATTTAAATAAATATTTACTGCTTCTTCAAAGTTACCTTGCCCTATTCAGTGCCCAGGATGAACAGGCACAGAAGATGATACAGAACCTAATGCAGGTAGGACTTTGGCCTTACCCATTGAAGAATAGGAATATGTGTAGTGAATGAGGCAGCGCCTGCAGAAAGAAAAAGGGACAGGGGTTCTGTAATATGCCACGAAGACTTCAACAATTAAAAGCTGTCCTTTCTGCAGTTTCCCCCATTTCTCTTATTGTCACGCACACCATTTCACAAATTTCCATAGTTTGCAGTTAAATGTGAATTCTTCTTTTTCCTATCCACTCGCAGACACATTTGCAGATGTGTGGAGCGCTCAGGACTGTTACTAATAGTTGTAACTTGAGCAAGTATTATTTATAAAAATCATAGAAATTTCAGATTGGATACCAAAATATGAATGAATACTTTTCCCTTAACCCTCTTTGTGCCTCTGTCCACTGCCTGTAAAAATCTATTCTCATCTTAGGTAGTGTTTGATAAACTAATAACTATTTGTGAGTCATTCTGATCACGTAACGATAAGCACTTTAGCAAAGCCCTTTAGCAAAGCCCATACACATGTCATCAGTTCTGTCTTCAAAGCCGAGTTGAGTCATGTGGAGTAAATAAATCATGGGCTCACATAGTGATCAATGAGAATGATAAACAAAAGCAAAATACTGAGTGAGCTCCATCCATCCCGTTCGCTGAATGAGACAGGGTTCCTGTAGGAAAAAAATTGTGTATGATAATATAGTTATGACTGTATCAGAAAGACATACTCACTTACAAGCTCTTTGTTCCATAACCTTAGTAATGCGTAATTACTTTTACAGAAGGTGTTTGAGATACTTGATTTAAGATTCTATGAAATCAAGTCAGTTCTTGCATTATCATGCAGCTGTGCTGAAGATGCATTACTTTTTGGTGTCTGTCAGACGTAAAATTGGAAACCTTATTGGTTTAGAACAACATGGAAGATAATACAAACATGGACGAGGACTGAAGTGTTTTCCTTAGCTGCTTATTTTTACTTCTTGCAAAATATAGGGATGGATAAGGTATATGTTGATGCAATGTCAACTATCACTAAGCACAAATACAAAAACTAAGCAACGGATGCCGATAATACACATTCAGAGGTAAGCAAACAAACAAAAGTTCCATACTACCAACAGGCTCCTGCAACATTAAGGAAGGCTCCCATTAAAGTAATTTTGGTCGATTATTATTATTTATGCAATATGAGCCAAAGATTGTCCTTTCAGAGGGATTTGTACAATGTTTGCACTGCAAGAAAGCCATTTAAAAGTTACTAACGGTAGAAGGGAAAAATAAAGAATTTTTATAACTTCAGGTGATTTCAAAAAGTTTTCCTCTGCTCTTACGCAATTTCAAATAATGTGTTTATTATTTTTACTGGTTTACAAGTAATTTTATACAAAAGACTGATACTGAGTAAAGTATATCTGTTAACACCTCCTTTGATACAGCCACTATGCACAGGTGGCTGCATTTCCAGACATTTTTTTGCCTAAGTTGTACACACCAGTAATTACATAATGGTTTATTTTTAAAACCTTAAAGAACCTTTTGAATGTTTTTATAGGCTTTAATATAATAACCATTGAAAACATTCTCAGCTCACAGGTCACAGTCTACTTTCATTACTAAATGGAGCATAGTTGATTAACTGCATAGATAATCTCCAGTAGGTTTTATAAGCAGCATTAAACAGCGCTTCACAGAGCAGATGGAATTCCTAAAGAGCCCCTCACTCGGTCTGCAGCCCGGGCACAGCATCGCTGGCCCGGCTCAGCCCCTTCAGGTGACTTTAGGCAGAGCTCAGCAATGGCAATGTCCGCAAGCGGCGTTTCTGTTCTCACCAGCAGGTGTTACTACAGCCAGCCTGAATTACTGCCATTTACCGAGAAGTGACACAGAAAAGGAGGATAATTAGCATTTTACAAGGGGAAAACAAAGTGAAACACTGTTATTTTTACTGCAAGAAGGTGCAAACCCCGTTATAGCTGATCCCCACAACATACACGCAGAACGCAAACCAGTAACGCGACGGAGCAGGGCTGCCTCCGGGCGTGCGGGCTGCTCTGCCAGACAACCTGCGCAGCCACCGCGGTGGGAAATGCTGTAAGAGCGCAGCACGGACACACGTTCCAACGCGGTGCCCAAATCCGTGCGTGCGCCAGCGAGAACCAGAGGCGAAACGGAGAGCCGGGTTTTCCCTGCGGCACCCCCCAGCCAGCCGCCCGGCAGGCGCAGCGCGGCGGCACGGCAGCTCCCGCCCGCCCCCGCGGAGCCCGCGATCGCGAGGGGACA
>VWZZ01005925.1:489732-564852 GCA_013399095.1 Psophia crepitans
GGGGACGCGGGCGGGTTTCCGCGTCCCTCCATCCGCGCCTGTCCCGCTCGCCGTGACACATGGCTGCAGGTGGAACAGCGCTCCGCGCTGCCCAGTGGGCATGTGCAGCACCGACGCTCACTCACACTCGCTCTCGCTCTGGCACACACGCTTCCACACTCACACACACTCTCCCGCACTCCCTCCGCTCATGCCCAAAGAGGGGCTGACACCCAGAGGCAGCTGCTGCCCGCGCCCGGGACGTGTCCCCCCGCCGCGCCCCTTCCACTGGCACCAGAAGAAGAGGCGGGAGACGAGGCGGACCTCAAGGGTGAGCTGGGCAAGAGGCGTGGCGCTCGGGATCTGCGAGAGATGTGCCCAGTAACGCCAGGTCCAAACTTTCCATTAATGCCTTCCTCCCAGGTTAGGAAAATTTCAGCACTTTTCTTAAACCTCAATTTCTGGACTTTGCATCTTCTACGCAGGGTCATATTTCTTCTGCATTACAGCAGAGGCTAAATACTTATTTTTAAACCCTCTACCCCTCCCTTCAGCCCAAGTCCTGTGGTATTTCCCACTTTGTGAATTGCTGCAGGAATCAAAACTCCCAGAGGGAAAAAAAAGACTAAAGTGCTGTGGGAGTGCACGGGCAGGAGCATGCCGTCCCAAAATAAGCACGGGGCTTGCTGCGTACCTGCCTGGAGGAGAGCACACAGGGCCAGAGTGGCAGGTAACACACAGTTATTTGGCAGAGCACAGATAAAACTTGACTGGGTTACGACACCTGCATGGCAGTAAGGACCAGAGAATCGGAAACTTCAGCTAGTCCAAGGCCTGACATCCTGAGGCCCCTCGCTGCTCCTTTCTGTTGGGTGTGTCACCAAAGTGTATGGGCTTCCCCATATGAGAAATGAGGTTTCTGCAGTAGAGAGGCATCTGGAGTACTTTTTTTCAGCAAGTTGAGGAAAGGAGGGGCAGGAGGAAATAAGTCAAGACTGCTTCACTTGGATCCATCATCTTGGGTAGTTCTTGTATGTCTGAAAGGATTTGAACTCACTCCTCTAAAACACAAAATACCACTGACTGTATGGCTTTACAGTCTGCAGTGGATACCATTATGTCAATTAAAGTGAGATCATACTTCTGCAACCATACAGGTCAGAAGCTTGTTGTTCAAGGATAATAAAGGTAGTTCATAAAAAAAAAAACCCTAACAGATTCTCATTTAATCATTCCAGAGTTGGAGATTTAGGCTTGGGTCTTTAAATCCTTTGTCTTAATCCAATACTGAGCATTGTATGCGTACACAAACATGCAGAAGAGAAGAGCTGTCACTGTGGGTGTGCTCTCAAAGCAACAGGGACAGAGGTTGCATGCCAGGGAAAAAACTGAGTCATACCATAGCTGTAACAAAAACAAAAGAAAAGGAAATTGAATAGTAGAGCATATTAGGGTAAAGAGGTTAGGTCATACATGTTGGGAAACAGTAGATAGTATGAACAGAAGGCATTTAAAATATTAGTGTTTTGAAACTGGTGGATTGACCCTGGCTGGAGGCCAGGTGCCCCCAAGGCTGCTCTGTCACTGCCCTCCTTAGCTGGGCAGGGGGAGAAAATGTAACGAAAGGCTCATGGGCTGAGGTAAGGGCAGGGAGAGATCACTCACCAGTTACCGTCACGGGCAGAACAGACTCAACTTGTGAAAATTAATGTTATTTCAAATTAATAACAGTAGGATAATGAGAAACAAACCGAAATCTTAAAATACCTCTCCCCCCCCCTCCCTTCTTGCTGGGCCCAACTTCAATCCCTAATTCTCTACCTCCTCCTCCCAGTGGCACAGGGGGACAGGGAATGGGGGTTGTGGTCAGTTCATCACACATTGTCTCTGCTGCTCTTTCCTCCTCAGGGGGAGGGCTCCTCACACTCTGCCCCTGCCCCAGTGTGAGGTCCCTCCCATGGGAGACAGTCCTCCACCAACTTTTTCAATGCGAGTCTTTCCCATGGGCTGCAGTTCTTCACAAACTGCTCCAGCGTGGGTCCCTTCCATGGGGTGCAGACCTTCAGGAACAGACTGCTCCAGCGTGGATCCCCCNGGATGGGTCCCTCATGGGGTCACAAGTCCTGCCAGCAAACCTGCTCTGGCATGGGCTTCTTCCTCTGTGGGGCCACAGGTCCTGCCAGGAGCCTGCTCCAATGCGGGCTTTCCACAGGGTCACAGTGTTCTTCAGGCATCCACCTACTCTGGCATAGGGTCCTCCGGGGGCTGCAGGGGGACAGCCTGCCTCACCGTGGTCTTCTCCATAGGCTGCAGGGGAATCTCTGCTCCAGTGCCTACAGCACCTCCTGCCCCTCCTTCTTCAGTGGCCTTGGTGTCTGCAGAGGCATTCCTCTCACATCTTCTCCCTCCTCTCTCTGGCTGCTGTTGCACAGTAATTTTTCCCCTTCTTAAATACGTTATCCCAGAGGTGCTACCACCATCGCTGATGGGCTCGGCCTTGGCCAGCAGTGGGTCTGTCTCGGAGCCGGCTGGCACTGGCTCTGTCAGACGTGGGGGAAGCTTCTAGCAGCTTCTCGCAGCAGCCACCCCTGTAGTGCCCCCGCTACAGAAACCTTGCCATGCAAACCCAGTACGGAAACGCTGGCACAGACGCCATCTGAATTGCAGTTTTTAGACACCTTAACTGCTTTCTTACTGTGAGGACCATAAACCATTTCAGCCCTTGGCATGGTTCAGAGCCAACTTAGGACTGCTCTGAATGGCGTTCGGTTCCAGAATTGCCTTAGGCTGCATTTTGCAGCGAGAAGCACTAACCCACGAAAGTCGTCTTTCGGATGATTTGCTGAAGGCAGTGCTAGGCTGCTCGGCGTGTCCGCTCAGATGTACAGCACAGGCAGCTGTATACTGCTGCGGTGTATTTAACATTTAGGGTACTCTCTGAAGGATGCTTTTCCATAACATTCAGTAATTTCAGTTTCCGATTTCATTGCCAGAAGTTAAGATGGCTGTCATACACGTTTCGAGGCAGAGTAATTTTTTACTTAAATATACCAGTGGGTGTCTCTGCACTGCACAGAACATCCCTGTCTCTCCCGTTGCTTGATTTAAACATCCTTCGCTAGAGGCGGGCCTCAGCAAAGCAAAACAGGAGCAGAAAACATGCAAAAAGCAGAAGCAGAGTGCATTCAACACCCTGTGCGTAATCATTAGCTGCCTGTTATTCTGCAACACCCTCTTCTTATGATCAGTTTACAGCTGTAGCTCACACACACCTATGTCCCTGGGTACTTGATTCCTGTGAGGAATTTGCTCCCTGGAAAGAAGCAGAAGTCATTTAGAATCCAACCGTAAGGATGAGAGGGGCATAGCTGCAGCCTGCGACACTCATGGAGGAATAGCAACCGCTGACCTCACTTCATATTTCCTACAACAAACACTCAGCATCCANAGAGGGAGGGCGGGGGAATAAGGAGCGGGGACAACAGCTTTCTGTTATTGTAATAAAATGGAGACACAGGCCAGCATGAGCTTTATATACCCCTACCCAGTCTCGGCAATCTTTTAGAGGATTAATAAGATTAGAAGCCCCTATTGTTTTGCTAATGGCTGTTTATTTGAAAAATGGCTTTTCTAGTAAACATACAGAAATCACCATATGTTACTCCATACTCCAGTGCTGCCTGGGAATACTGCTAAAAGGAAGGAATGAAAATCATGTTCCAACTGCAAATTTTGAAAAAAAGAAACAATTTGCCCTTCAACTCTGCTGCTGCGCAGTCATACCTGGTTGAGGGTAATGCATTAACATGGCTTGAGTGCTCTCTCTTTGCAAAATCGTGCTGCAGCTTATACTGCTGTAAGAAGGCTAACAATGCTAACAATCCATTTCAAAGTCCACAGTTATTTGAATTCCAGATGTATATTTGCAGAGATAATTTGACTGTATCCAAGCCTATCGTCCATAAAACTGATGCCTGCAAGTCCCTTTTCATTGCTCCCAAATGATTCAAAATATTTCTCATTATATTGAAAGTTTTCAAATGAAAATAAGAGTTTTAGAGTCTGATACCACTCAGCTGAACACTACTCCTGTTGAACTCCAAACTCTCCAAAGTGAACAAAACGCGTCAGAAAGGTAATTTTAATTTTTCTAACTGTGTCTTTGAATGGGATTACTGTTCCTGCATCCCTCCACAGGAGGGAGTAGGAACTTGAGATCTGGATAAAAAGGTAGCTTGGAGCTCAGAGATTTTACTGTACAGACAAAGGTATTCATGTCTGACAAAGAACCAGAGCAGGAGAGAAAGTAAAAGGATGACATGAGGGTATGATTACACTCTGCTGATCACTGGCTGGGACTTGGGCTCTATATACCAGTCCAGAGCTTCTAACTTTGGACTTTGGGTTACTCTAAGTGACACTGGCATTTAGTTCGGAAGCAGTGATGGGCTGGGTGAACATGAAATTAGCTTTTCCTCTCAGTAAGCAGATTTCAATTTTGCCTTGAATCTAGTCCTACAAATGAAAATGTTTAACTTTTCCATGAAATTGTTTTCTCTATATGCTATTCCCAGGATATCATGTTTGTAGCACAAAAGATGAGTGACTCTAGTGTCGCATCAGAGGAGCAGAAGTTGCCCAGATTCTCTCGAGTCAACAACACAATCTCTCACCAGTCCAGTCCACACTCCGTGGATGTATATACTGAGATGCATGTAGCTGCCTAGACTCGCAAGGCCACAGCCTTGCCATACCAAAACACAGGAGAAAACCAAAATAAATTTAAAAGCCAATTGCATGATTGTGTATTGGCTGTTTCTCACACAGGATGATCACAGAATCACAGAATCTTAGAGGTTGGAAGGGACCTCGAAAGATCATCTAGTCCAACCCCCCTGCCAAGGCAGGGCCACCTAGAGCACATCACTCAGGAACGTGTCCAGTCGCGTTTTGAATGTCTCCAGAGAAGGAGACTCCACAATCTCTCTGGGCAGCCTGTGCCAGTGCTCTGTCACTCTCACAGTGAAAAAGTTTTTCCTTACATTAACACGGAATCTCCGATGCTCCAGCTTGGACCCATTGCCCCTTGTCCTATCGCTTAGTGAGGCCGAGAAGAGCCTGGCTCCATCTTCCTGACACTCACCCTTAACATATTTATAAACATTGATGAGGTCACCCCTCAGTCTCCTCTTCTCCAAGCTAAAGAGACCCAGCTCCCTCAGCCTTTCCTCATAGGGGAGATGTTCCACTTCCTTGATCATCTTCGTGGCTCTGCACTGGACTCTCTCTAGCAGTTCCCTGTCCTTCTTGAAATGATACCTATTGATGCCAACAGTTACTCATTCAGCCCAAGTGAGAGACGATCATGTGAACACGAAATTCCTCAATTCACTGACAGTTTTACACATTGGGAATATGTTTCATTTTTCCTTGAGTATATATGAAAATCAGCATAAACACTGTGCAAAAAGGATACTTGTACTTAACTGCAGTAGCAAGGTTTAAATTTAAGAATTACCATGTTACCTTAGTTTTATCCCCCTACTCTTTTGTGTTATGTGAATGTTTACATGAGCTCAGTGTTTTTTACTATGAATTCCTGTCTCATTCAGTATAAAAGGTGAATATATATGATACAGCACCTCCGCAATATTTCTTTATGTTCTTACCAATCAATCAATGCAGATGTAATTTACAGCTAAATGGTGCTAAATAAAAACTCATGTTCTTTTTTTCATTGTGCCGATGAGTGCAGTTCCCACGAGTCCTCCAGGGTTCCTGGCTTTGAAACTTCTATTCCAAAAACACAGGTAGGAAAAGATTATAATCTCTTCAGTATATGCAACTGAGATACAAAATGACATGTGGAAATTCCTAAAAATATTGCAAGTATCTCAGCAACTAAATGTCCAACTCAAAATATTAATAGCCTAGGTTTATTTTTTTCAGAAATGCTGAATTTTTTCTACTATCTTTGAAAAAAAAAAGACTGAAGTGACTTGCACCGTAACACATCATCTGTGGGGGATGTGGAGCTTAGTTCTGTATTGCTGACTTGTTCTAAGCACTTTCTGCTATTTGAAATCACACAGTTTAAGGCTTTCACAAGAAAATACATAGAAGATTCAAAGAAAATCTCTTTATTCAAACCTCAGTAATAATGCACACATAATCTTTACTGTGGCTTTTGGGTTTTGCTGTTCTTTTAGCATCATTTTTGGAGGGAATGATGTAATGCATATTTGTATGCTGCTTTTTATTTGCTTTTTAAAAATTAAATATTCATTATATACAAAAACAAAGTGTTAATTTACTTCAAAGGAGAAAAATTGTTGTGCCATAGGGTTCAGCATATCTACAGAGGCTACAGCATGGTCCAGATTGCTGAAGATTATTGAGCTACTGTTTGATAATATTTTCATAAGCCCTTTTAGAAGGAGCATTTCTGCTGGAAGACTCTCAGTCACAGTAGGTATTTGGATATTAAGTACTTGGCCTTAGCTGTTAGATACTTTCCACTCTGGTGTGACAGACACCTTGGACTTTTAGCACACGTATTTTTATGTTCATTAGCCCGCTAGGTATATTAGCAACTTGGGATTTAACCTCTCTTGTTTCCTAAATCTTATCTGAAATTAGCCTGCCAGGACAAGGTACAGGAACAGATACAGCCCCTGCCTGCTTGTGGGAGGGAATGGGAAGGAGAGATCAGCCCTAAAATTGTATGGCTGCTGTCATCTGTGCTGTCAGTCACCAGCAAGGTCAGTAATAGGTGCCTTCCTTGTTACTGCTGTTCAGCTGGGGAATATGGGCCTGTCTGTGTCGAGGCTGGAGTGCTGCAGGGCTAGCAGAGCTGCTGTGAGAAGACATCGCCATTCAAACTTCTTGTACAAAACAACCACGACATCAGCTGGATGGTAAAGGCGAGGCCAAGTTTACTGCATGCTAGCACAACCTGAACACATTTTTCTGATGATCATCAGTACAGGAGATAAGGTGTATCAAAATGATGTACTGGTGGTAAGGAATTTGGAACAGCATCAAAATACATCCCCAAGGACTACCATCATCATTTAGTTTTAATTCTTAGTTCATAAGCAGAACAACCCTGCTTAAGCAACACATCCTCTCTGTATCTTTGTTTTCTTAATATCCTGCCTTAAGTTGCCTAACCCCAGCTTTATCAGGTTCATCACTTGTACTATATCTAGTACAGATTTTCTTTCCTTCTATCCTGATAAGATTGTACATTGTGTGAATGCTGTGGTGAGCTTTTATATGAGCCGTGTACATTCTCCAAAGCACGCTCGAGTCCTACGGCTACAACATAAGTGACCTGGGAATTTGTCATATACCTACTAGTGCTAATAAGAAGGCTAAAACTCTGAAACCTCCATACCTGAAATGTTTCCTCACCTTGACTTGACTGCATGTGCATATAGATAGATCAATATAGGTACAGATACAGACATAGATATAGATAGATACAGATGTAGATGTAGATGTAGCTGTACATACAGATGTAGATGTAGATATAGATATATAGATGTAGATTTAGATGTAGATATAGATACAGATATAGATATAGATATAGATGTAGACAGAGAGAGAGAGATAGATAGGTAGATACGGATATATACATACATGTGTGCATACCCTTATGCCCTGGTGAATTTAGAACAGTTTTCATCAGGAAGAAAATAGTGAAAAGGACTACGTCCTAATTTTTACCTAATACAGTTTTTTCTTTTAAAGCTCCAAAAAGTCTTTAATCTTCTCAGCAATGTACAGCTAAACTTAATTTAAAGAATTCTCATGGGACTGACACAAATTGGTTGCTCAGCAGTCAAGATCATCTAATAAAAAGCTAATCTTTAAACTACAAAGACCAAGGACTTCCACTTCAAAAGATTATACTCTTTTCACTCACACTGCTTTTTCAAGCAAGGTGTTTTCCTTCTAAAGGGATGCAAAAGTAAAGCAATAAAGGGAGATGTAACAAAATGCATAATTTAAAAGGTTTTTCAATACATGTTATAATTAATTTCAATGAATTTGTTTTAATGAATGTTATCTGTGGATTGGAAGAGATTACCAGTGAGAAAGATACTGAGAAAAAAATTCTCAAACCTTTGATTATGTGAAAGTTTAACTGACATTCATAAAGTTCTTTGCAAAACTACAGTCATAATTATTCTGGTGTATTTTGCATAATGTCTTCCAAATTTTCAGGTTTCAAATATTTTATTGTTAAGAACCATTTCGACCAGAACCTGACACAACTGTCAGCAGCAGCCAGCAAAGAGGACCAGCAGCGTCCGGGGCTGCATCAGGAAGAGCGCTGAGGGAGGTGATCCTTCCCCTCTGCTCAGCACTGGTGAGACACACCTGGAGTGCTGCGTCCAGTGCTGAGCTCCCCAGTACAAGTGAGACATGGACATACTGAAGCAGGTCTAATGAAAGACCAAGAAGATGATTAAAGAACTGGGGCATCTGACCTAAGAGAGGGCTCTGATGGTTGGGATGTTTTAGCCTGGAGAAGAGAAGGCTCAAGGGGGGTCTCATGAATGTGTATAAATACCTGCTGGGGGCTCAGTAAGGCAGACAGAGCCAGGCCCTTCTTAGCGGTGCCCGGTACAGTAACATGATGAGAAGCAATGGGCACACATTAGAATACAAGAAAGTCCATTAAGTATTAAAATCCCCTTTGTTACTGTGGTGGTGGTCAAATATTGGGACAAGTTGTCCCCAGACGCTGTGGAGGCTCCATCCTTAGAGATACTTAAAAATTGACAGGACACGTCCCCCAGCAACCTTCTCTAGCTGACTCTGCTTGAGCATGTAGTTGGACCAGGTGATTTCCATAAATCCTTTCCAACTTCAGGGGCTCCGTGATCAGGATATTGTCCTGTATGTGGTTTTATGCAGAAAATTCCAACTTTTAAAATGTAATTAATACAATTTTGCAGTCTCTACATGTTCAGGACATGAGACTTTTCCACATAATTTCATGACTTGGCTCATACAGTACATTCAATACAGATATATTTAAGAATTTTTTCTTAACACAGTGACATTTTAAAAGAAATATATGCATGTGCACACATACGTATGTACAGTATAATGAAACATCAAAGACATTCCTTATTTTTCAAAAGGAACTAAGATCTTATATAGGTTAAATACCTCCATAAGTCTTTGCAAAACAGAGGATTTGATTTCCTTTTAGGTATTATAATGCCTTCATTACAGACATATGTAATATTTCTACAGATTGCATAACTTAATTGTTCTCTGAAATGCACCTTCTCTTCTGAGTGGAATATGTCATGACAAGCAACTCTAAACTATAAAAACTACACAATTAATTTCAGAAGCAAGCAGAAAAATCATATATTTTTACAGACATACACAATTCCAAGTGCCTGAGCATTAGTCACGTTCTTGATCTTCCCCTTTCTTTTTGCAGAGTACATGGTGCTTGAATCTTTTCATCGTTCACTGACTGTGTATATTAGGAAGTGTTTTGTGGCTTGCTGCATATGATGGCATGATTGGATGCTATATGGACCACTTCAAAGTAGACATAAACTGTCTCTTTTCTGCCATTCAAAAGGAGTGGAGTTGGTCCATGCGATCTCTTACAGCCTCATGTTCCTTCTAGAAGTCTTCACTTTCTGCTAACGTCATATTTGCTAATTCTAAGAACTATCTGAGTCTCATCTTTTGAATAGAAGATCGCTAACATGGGTAAAAGTTCTCATAAAGTTAGTCAACATGGATTATAGGCACATCAAGTTTTCAGTGTGGTGGTTTCTTACCTCCACTCTTTAGGACTTCAGAGTGAAAGTCAATATTGATCATTTTAGACTGGCAGAATTTCTTTCCTTAAGGTAAATCTTTTCAGGGGCTCTAGGAATAACAGTGTCAGCCTTATTTATCTACCTCACAACTTTTTAATCCTTTTTGATAGAAGTGATGCTTTTATACTTACACTGTACGTGTTTCCATCACACTGTCCATGTGACCATTTGAAGAGCTCCGAACCTGTTGGCCAAATTTGAAATACTGAAATGTCAGAACAAAATTCTTAAACGTTTAGTGAAGACAGGACAGAGAAGAAATACTTTGCAAGTGGCTTGATTTAAGGAAAAGCTGCATTCTGTTAAAGACCATAAAATCTGCACGAGACAGAGTGCTCCTATAGAAGTCCCAAATTCAACATAAAGTGCTCCAAGGCTAACTCATTAAGCTTATCCACAAGAAAAAAACTGCCTCCAGTCCTGTAAGGTTAGTGTAGTACTAACTCAAAACTGAGATTTTTCATAAAGTAAAACCCAGGGGAAAAGCCTGGTTTTAGATGATCCAGTCTGCTTGGGACATAAACCATACTGAATTGGTGTCTGAGATTTGCTCCACCACTACCTGGCTTTCTGGTTACACATTGGTGCTTGCATGCTTTTCTTCTTGATTACAAGTTAACCGTGACAGACCAAACCCAATAAACACAACAGAAATAAAAATTCCAACACAAATACAGTATTATCTATATAACATTTCATTTAATGCCAACAAGGCTATAAAAATGAGTGAAGTCAGAAATTACAGCTCCAGTGAGGTGAGTATTTTTTTCTTGGTGGTTTGTTGCTTTTTGTGTTTAGCAGATGCTGTACCTCAGGCGAAAAAAAGAAACAAACAAAACCAACAAAAAACAATTACAGTTTACAATTAATGCCTCTGTAGTTCCTACCATTTTAGTGACTAATCACAAACCGCATCATTACACTGCAGTAGGCGCAACGCCTCTGTTAAAAGGCTAGTTTATAAAGAGAGATCTAAGTTCAGCCTGACATACATTTGTTTTTTTTTCATCCAGTGACATTCTAATGGAAAATACAGAAACCATTCTGAACAGTGACCAGAACTGGAAGGTCCCTATCCCAGATGAACGACATAATTTCTTCTTCTTCATATCTCTCCCATTAAATCTTCATTTATTTTCCGGGTATCTTCAGGTACAGACTCTTAATCCTGCTGGTATTTAAGAACTAAATGTTACTGGGGTACAGACTGCATCTGGGAAAATACACGCTTCCTAGAAGAAACGTAAAACCCAGGGAATTTGTATTATTAGAAGCAACGTGTTTTGAGGATATGGGTCTTTGATATCTGAAATGATAGTTAGGTGGCACTTAAGTCCTTTTGCTAACCTCCTTGTCTGCTTCTTTGCAGATACGTCAAGACCAAATTGTATCAGGCCAGTTCAGGCTCCTCATACAACAGCCTAACTGGTCTTGTGGACAGATAAAAGGCAGTAGATGTCAAATACCAGGATTTTTTTCAGGTTTCTCATAACAGACTCTGAGCAATTTGGGGAAGATGGTTTAGACAAAAATGCTATTGCCTGGCTAGAAAAGCTGTTGGAAAGTTTTCAGGGTAATTAGCACTGACTCAGAGTCAAAATGGAGAGGTGCTCTCAGAGGTGTTTGTCAAGGGCCTGTCCTGGCATGGTATTGTTTAATATTGGCATTGCTGAGAGAAGTGATAGGAGAGACTACATAGCTCATTAAAATCAAAGATGGCCTAGATGGAAGGCAGCTAGCTTGCCAGAGGACAGGTTTTAGTTCAAATGGAGTCTTGCAAGCGGAGATTCAATCTGAATGAAAGTTGTGTACTGTAGGAAAGGTTCTGCGCATTATCCAGGATGATTCCTGAGCACAGGCACATGGCGTCGTATTGCTGCAAGAAACTCAAACATCAAACTGGGTCTTATAAACAGCAGCATGAAGGTGCAGAACACATGAGCTGGTCCTTTGTCCTGTTTGGGTCTGGAGAGGCCTTATTACAGTACCGTGTCCAGTTTTGGGTGTGACAGCAAATGGATGTGGAGCAGTTGGACAGAACTGAGACATGCTGAGAAGAGTCCCTGTGCCGTACGGAAAAATCAGACAAAACAAGGTTGTTTAGCCTTGAGAGTAAAGTACTGGGTGGTGACATCACAGCAGTCTACTAAGTAAAACGATGTAAGAGAGGGACATTTGTAGAGAAGACAAGAAGTAATGGCTGTAAATTACACCAAGGAAGCATCAGCTTAGGTAATAGTGGTTTGAAGTCTCAAACTTCAAAGGATTTTTGTAAAAGCAAGAACAATCTCACTAAAGATGATCTTGCCTCAGGAATTTGGCTGCACTAGGTGATTTCTTTAAAGCTCCTTCAGCCCTTTGATGGATTCTCTTACTGATGTCTAAATCTCAACTCAAATCAATATCTAAGTCTCAACTAGACTGTTTGCCTGTAGCAAAAGCTTCAAGCAATAGGAAAACTGAGTCCTAAATATCTTCAGTGTCATTTTTAGGTTATCCAGACAGTAGCAATATTGCGTTCTGAAGCTGAAAAAGATTACTGTGCTCGTATTACTCCGCATTAACTGAATGATGATGGGAACACCTGCTGCTCTCTGTAAGAAGGTGTTGCAACATAGGCAGTGGGTACTTCATTTATTGCCCTGCCTGGGACCTGCTCAGCCATAGCGTAACCGGTCAGTTACGAAACGGAGAGACCTACTGAACGTGCCAAGGCAGTGGCCAGATTCATCTCACCTACCTTCTTATGTCTACAGTATGAATGTCTACAACTGCACCACTCATGCTAATCTCTATTCATGGTCAACAGAGAAAACTAGGCAATTTTAGAATGCAATTCGTTTGACTTATTTTAGATGTCTATATTAGGATGAGATGAACAGAAGTGCTTATTTTTCTCCATTGACTAGATGCAGACTAGATTAATAGCTCAGATGGGGAAATCTGCATGGCAAATATCCTCATTTTCTAAGATAAATTCTATCTGGTGTGTTGATTCCAGAGTCCAACAGGGTCCACATGATGATATTAGATACAACAGAGCTGACTAGCAGCTGTTTGAAAGAGAAGGTAATAGAGAGAGAAGACCTCACTCCACCTCTCAATTAACTCTTGTGGCTGTTAACAGCAGATAAAGCTAGGAGGTAGAGGTTGTAAAGAAAGCGACTCCATAGGAATGGAGTATGATCATGCAAATTATGTTAAAACCAGAGAATTAATGTGTAAAATCAAGGCCAATATCTTCCAGCTGAAGAGCCTATTGATTAAAACTGCTGTGTACATGGCTGCAGTGCACTGGTGTTTATTTTGAATTAGAACTACCGTTTATGTTGAAAAGCACAGTATTTCTTCCCTTGGGCCCTCCGGACCAAGTGTTAAGATCAGATTCTTGCTACAGCTGGAGTTACATATTCATTATCAGATTATTATACTTGCAACCATTAAAAATATATTTAAAAGGGAGAAACAATTCACCTCACTTCCAGCCCTAAGATTTTTGCTGGCAGCTCTTCCTATTTCAGTATTTTCAGTAAAACACTTCTGTAATGAAGAAAATAGCAGAATGCACTCTTTAGCCTCAGTCTTTGGGTGTTTAACCCTGCCTTCCTCTACAAGATCAGGTAGTCTTCTTTTTCGGTGGACTAAACAACCATGTTAAATAGAATAAAAATGAAATCTTACCAAATATCCAGGTTTTTACCAGTGCCTCCCTTGAGGGGCCAGTCATTCTGACTGGTTCCATAGTCCCCAACTCTTCTACCTCATCCTTCTTCCCTCTTTTCACCTCCTCCCACTTCAGCATTTGCCCCCAGTATATTTCTCTCTCCTTATATTTATCCTAGTGTTCTGTTCTGGGATTGCCTATGGCAGCCAGCCCTCATGCTAAAGGTCACAGTGTATGTAAACAATTAGCAGGAGCATTTAATTGCCAGGTTCCATTCTGAACATTGCTTTGCATAATGCTGGAGTCACTTTCAGACTTGCAGGAGAAAAATGGAAGAAAGCTCTTAGCTATGGGGCTGCTAGAGACAACGTTTTCTCAAGTCCATACGGGGCTGATTGTTGGTTGATTGCTTGAGGATCCAGAAAACGGGAGCAGATCAAGACGGACAAAGATCATCCTCTAGACACGTTCCCCATGAGCCCCTGAAAATATGCACAGCATTGTTTTTCATTGTCTTCTTAAAAAACCATCGAGTTTTGCAGAAAATAGTCTGCACATAAACCAGAATAAGTGTCCTGATGGAGTAACCAGGGGTTGCATGAAGATTTCTAAGAATTCAATGTATATTAGTCAGAGGCCTGAAAAATTAGGCTGAAGGACCTTTCTCTGAACAACAGGGGGTGATGCAGCAGTCCTTGGAGCTTCATTATAAACGTGTTTTTAGATAGCTCCTTGGGACTGGTGCTGAGATGGAAAAAGACTGTGCGGATAAAGCAATATTAGTTAATTCCACTCGTAATGGCTACAAAACTTTCTTGTTCTTCACCAGGAAATTCTGAATCCCCAAGAAAAGTTTTCATGGATCTTCCAAGGTAAAACCCCATAATCTTTCTCAAGGTGAATAAAATCAAACTACTAAGCTTTGTAAAAATATTAAATATTTTTGCCCTTCGGAGCGTTTGTAAATATGGCATGCAACACCGTTGCATGGTGACTTCACCATTACACGCCTGTATTCACTAAGCATCCACAGCGTATCTTAAACAGTAACACACTGAATGTGGCTTTGCTGAAATGCATCACAAATAAAAATGTTGTGTTTCCCTGAAGTTAACTGCTAGGCACCGAAATTCAGACATTCCTAGCGAAATTTGCTCATTTCTAAATCACATTCATTTCACTGTCACACACAAAGATTGAAAAAACCCTCGCACACAAAGGCTGCCATCGCTGATGAGGTCAATGAAACTACCTACACGGTGAAGCTTGCTGGATCAAGCTTTTAATTTCCTGCTTAGCCTTTTAAATACTGTAGGAAAAATGATCCATCAATATTTTATGTGCATATTTACTTATTTTCCAGTGACCTCCAGAAAACTGGTATGTTGCAGACTGCAGTGACTGAAATTGCGTTATAAATAAACAATATGGACAGGAGAAGCCAAAGGCACAGGTGGGTAGATAAGCAGATTCCAGAATGCCACATGGTTATCGCTCTCTGGAGTTAACGCTGAGAATGAAGCTGCAATCCCTTGCTGTGATTTAGATTGTCTTCTATAAAGAAGCAGGTGCTCCAGGCTAGAGAACCCAAACACCTGTGAGATATTCCCTAATGCAGTAGAAATACCAACCAGACAAATAAAAGATCAGAGAATAGATTGGGTGCAAACGAGAAAGGAGCGCAATAGGCGCTGCTTATCTGCCCAGAGCCTGGCTTAGGTTAGAGCAGCCTTCAAACTGTCAGTGTGTGGGGAAGCACGGACTCCCTCAGAAGCAGATGATGAAGATGGCTCCTGCCTGCGGCCGGGCTGCTCCTGGCCTGGGCTTGTACGAGCGTTGGGTGGAGAACCCCACCACACCATGCAGCTGCACCTAAAGCAGGTGCCACAGGGGTCAGGGCCGCAGGTAGTGAGTAAGATCATACGTCGTTTTTCCCTCCAGGTTCTGTTTTCAAGCAGAATCTGAACTTCTGGTGGCGAGTAAGTCCAACTGCATTAAGGGCTTTGAAGCGCCCGAGGGTCGGTTTCAGGCGTCGGCAATGACACCCTCCCGCTGTTAGGCGATCCTTTCCGGCAGACCCAGTAATCTCTGCAAAATGCCGCAGCTGTGCGCCAGAAAGGCTCCTTCCATGCACACATCTGGTATCAGTAAAGCGTGAAAGATGGAATTGCCAGTAATGATTGCATAGCAAATGAGAATCTTTATGCCATATAGAAAGCAAGCAAAAAGCCAAGACCAGAAAAAGCCGCTGTTAGGTAATTTAAAAAAAAAATTAGATAAAAAATCCACCAAGCTGGCAGCCTGGCAGCAGTCTTTTTTGAGCTCCGTACTGATTTTCAGCTCATAGCTGTGAAGCCCCGGCTGCGCACACCTTGCGTGGCAGCCCACGTGCTCTTCCTGCGGCTTTCCCATGGCCACGCTTGGTGAGCTGGCCTTTAAGAGAGATGCTGGGGAGGGAACACGACCTTTCCTGCCCGACCACGAGGGCGGTAAAGCCACTGAGAATCGTTTGCGGCTTTGATGTATCCCAGATAGAGAGGACTAGAGGTCTGCTGGAGAGAACAGGCGATCTGGTTGCACCACAGGTTAAACATCGCTGCAGCTGATGAGCTGCTCTGCTGGTGGAACTAAGAAAAGTAAATCTCATCTCTGCAGCATTACTGCGCCTTATGCGAAGGAGCTGTTTACACATGTCACTAGTGGAGTCACTTTGTCAATGTCACTTCATGCTTTGCGTTAGGAAAATTTGTTCAACTGGCTTATATTTTTTTTCAAAACTAAGAGTTCTTTTTCAGGCATATGGCTGTCAAGCCATTTTCCACCCCTAACTGCCCAGAATAGAGTCTTCAGTGATTTCCTAACTAGCCAATTTTCCTTTTTAGGAAACTCTAGAACTTTGGACAAGAACTTGTTGTTTGACAGGGTGGTAGTTTTTGTGCTGTTACTTCTGTAACGTTGGCTCAAACTTGGGCAAACTGCCTGCCCAAGTGAGTAAAGACTGCTGCTGTTTGCCAGGTTAAAGGTGCAATGAGTCAGGGTGCAAGAAGCATGACTGAGGCTCTCGGAGTGTAATCAGGCGAAAAACAATTAAATGTGCCTGATCTCTGGTACAGAGCCCAGCTGGCCTGGCATTGGCCATAGAATCATAGAATCACTAAGGTTGGAAAGGACCTCCGAGATCATCAAGTCCAACCATCAACCTAACACCACCATGCCTGCTAGGCCATGTCCTGGAGTGCCACGTCTACACGTTTTTTGAATGTCTCCAGGGACGGTGATTCATTATATTCTCTTTCTCCTTACAGCAGGGGGGGCTTCATTGCCGCTGCCTGCTGGGAGAGGTCCCTCGCTGTGCTAATTTCCAAATGGTGCCAGTGAATTTTTTATCAGAGTGGTCAAAACTATGCCGTCGCCCAAGAATGCAGACAGGCGAGCATCAGTGCCCTGAGATTGGTTTTTTTACTCGTACAGCTCTAACCTAAGAGCTCCTCATCTCATGTGCAATCTTCATACATGAACGTGCTTCATGCTCTCCCTGTGCCTAAAGAACCCTGAGTTGCATGAGCCGTCCCCATACAGAGCAAACACATTTGCCCAGACTTACCAGTGGCAAGTCAAACTTTCCTTGAAACAGCTTCTTTTGCCCTTCTCCTCGCTTTGGTGTCCTGGCATCGTGGTAGAAGCAGCCTGACTTGATACCTGCTAGGTTTGATGTGGTGAGCAGAGGGGTACTGGACCAACCAGGACAAAAGAAGACGTGGGACAACTACCAGTTAGAGCTGCTGAAGAGGTTGGGAATGCCTGGGCAGGGGAAGCGGCGTCAGGTGGACACAACTGGTCGAGGCCCTGCAAGCAGCAGTCCCTATTAAGTAGTGCCAGCCCATCCCCAGACAGCTCCATGATGCTGCTCCACATGCCACTCAGCATCTCCTCGATGAGTCACCGTCTTGATAGAGGAAGTAGTCTGTGGTCATATTGTCAAAGACTATTATAATCTGTGCATAAAAGGGACAAATTAAACTTGAACAGAAAAGTTTGATTTTACCACCTTGCAGCTTTTTAGTGTTTGTCTTTCCAGCATTAATAATGAACGTTTAAAACAGATTTTCTGGATTATTTGTCACTTAAGATGAAATGCATGAATATGTATTTATCCTTCATCTATACCAGGATGCCACGAGCATCCTGGGGACTATGGCTAAGTACCCATAACACTCTAGGAAATGTGATTTAGAAATCAAAAATTTAGCTGAAGATATTTGCAGTTAAATAGTTTAAGAACTTTTGCTTGTTTTAGATAAAATTGCCATAGACCATCCTTCGAGCAGAACTCTGGGAAGATGGCACATGTACTGTTGCAGTGCTTTGTTTGTACCTGCAAACGCTACCAAATTATAGCCCTAGTAATGAGCTGCTGAACAGCATATCGCTTTGATACTAGAAAAGGAAGTTTAGAAAAAAGACAGGCTATAGTTAATTACAAACATACCCAATGCTCACAACTGAAAGCTCACTGGTAAGAATCACAGCAGGTATTCTATATTTGGTACCAGACATAGTGGAGGAATTTGACAGTCTATCTGATGGGAACATTAAGAATTCACTGGTTCTATGGAGTGCTTAGACTTGTAACGAATTGCCTTCAGATAGGTTACTGGGACTCTTGCGCTGGCTTATGTATCAGCATCTGTGCAAACCCAGACATGAGAAAGTCAGTGTTTGTCTACAAAGCAGATGATCCTCCAACAGCCTTTCCTGCCTTTTTGGTAGGGAAGCTGTGTCAAGTTAGTTCAAAACTTCACAAAGTTTTAGATATGGAAAGAATAGTCATGACCTCTAATGTGCTTAGAAAATAGAATCAGAATGGTTTGGGTTGGAAGGGACCACAAGGATCATCTAGTTCCAATCCCCCTGCCATGGGCAGGGACACCCTCCACTAGACCAGGTTGCCCAAAGCCCCATCCAACCTGACCTTGAACACTGCCAGGGATGGGGCCTCCACAGCTCCTCTGGGCAACCTGTTCCAGTGCCTCACCACCCTCACAGGGAAGAATTTCTTTCTAATGTCCAATCTAAATCTGTCCTCTTTTAATTTAAACCCAAACTTGTTTAAATACAAATGAGATTTGGACTTCTTTTAAATATTAATTAAATCAGATGTACTATAAAATAATTAATATAATCTAGCCTTTGTTCAGCAGTAGGAACATATGAGATATTCACAGATAATAGCTCAGATGAGAAGACTTAAAAGGAGACAACCTTTTAATATGGAACTTACATTAAATTTTATTTATTCATCAGATCCCTTATTGCAGTTATGAGATTTGGAAGCACAATATGTACTCATTCTGTCATGGTGGTATAAAGCCCCCTTACTGTTTGGCATCGGTTGTAAGTGTATATTAAATAAAAAGCTAACACAAGATTAAAAACGGGGTCAAAATTGGGATGATTACGTTTTTTGTCACATCTGGCAGTCAGCAATTATTTCAGTGTCTTAAAATGCAAGCGCCCATTTCCGTAAGAAATGGATTATCCGTGCACGTATCATGAGGCAAACCCAGACGCTTCCCTCATAAAATCAACCCCCACGTTCCCTTATCTCCCAGGAACACGCTGTAGATTCTCCACCATTTCACATACTTGCTGGCATGTTTTAGAGTCAGATGCAGTGATGCAATCGCAGTGCCGCTGTGAGGAGGCAGGTTTACATCACCGGCAGGCACGACCACCCTCTCCTGACCTTTGCGTTCCCTGAACCCGTTGGACAGCGGACTGGCTGGGTTTGGCTGGCCGTCAAACAACGTGGGTTCAGACACTGCACGTACTGCGCTTGGGGAAGCGTGTTTGTTTCAAGGGTGGGAAAAAACGGCCACGATTAACATTAGAATTCAAAATTAACCATGACCGCATGGTAATTAAGGGAGAAATTAGGTAAAATGTGTGGTTTTGCATGACTCTATTTGGGAGTAAATATCAGATATTAGTAATACAACTGGTAACCTTTCTAACAAGTTCTAGCTACATTAAAAAGGGATTTGTTTTTTCAAAGTGTCTGTCCCACATTAAAAACAGAGCTCTTTTTCTCTGAAGCTTCTGTCCTTTTTTTTTTCAGGAGATGATTGATTTTTCTACTCCCAAGGCCCTTGTCCAGGTGCTGTTCACCACCTTCTTGTCCCAGCCCTCCATGTACTCTTAGATGTGGCCTGCACCATATATCGCTGCTTATGTGCATCGCTAAGCACTTCAGTGCCTCTTAAAATCTGGGCCCTAAGCTCTTACGTGTCTACTCTTTTTACCAAAGTCCCTGCAGCTGCAGGTGGACGGGAGGTCAGAGGGTTAGCAGGCACTGCATATTCGGGGTTGTGTGAGGGTGGGGAGAAACTGCAGCTCTGATTTCAGGTTGCCTACAAGGACAAGCCGAATGTGCATAGGGGCATCTTGGAGACAGTCCAGACTCCAGGCTCGCTCGGATCCAGATAGATAAGCTAAACATAGACGGGATGATGAGGTCACAGTGAATTCACAGCTTTTATGAAAGGGAACAGATATTCTCAGCAACAGGCCCTGTCTCTCACCATCTGCACCATTGTACAGTATTGCAATATTTTTAAGTCCAAAGAAGAGAATAATTTTAGGCTCTAGTTTTCTTTGTTTCCACACAAAGAGACGACAACAAAGAAATATCTAGAAATAGAGTGGTTGTAAACATCCTCCTTGGTTGCTGCCGAAGTTGTGTAGGAAGATAGGTAGCCATCAAGTATTCATAAACAGCTCTGCGGTCAGTGAAGCGGAGACAAAACCGGCTCAAAAACAGGTCAAGAAAGGTTTCTGCACATAGAATGGAATCCCATGGAATTCAGGGATCTGCTGAGTGTTTTTCCAGCTTTTTTTATGAGAGAAGCTTTCTATTAGAGTGATATTTTGTCCAGCACAACACATTCCCTTTATCTGGGGAGTTGGGGGCGGGGGGAGAGGACAGAAGCTCTTCAGGCTGTGCAAGTTGAATTTAATAGGATTCACAGAAGAGATTTAAGGAGCTAATCATTCTTATAGCTGCTCAAGTCCAATTTTTATCCCCCAAAGCTACTAAATTTTTTAAGCATGTATTTTTGGCAGCACTCACCAGCAAATATCTCCCCTTGGAGCACACTGAATTGTGCAGGTTGTATTGCATAAATGAGCTTATTTGCCATCTCTGTAACCCCTAAATGCTAGTGAGATGTATAACTAAGTATTCTCTTGTCTTACCAGGCTGACCTAATCTTAGCCTTCCACCTAACAAAGATAGAAGAGGACAGACGTTCAACACAGGGCTTGGGACACAGTGGCCCGCAGCACTGCAGTGCCTACCTGCTGGGGTCCAGAGTCAGAACTGACTGTATTAGGTGCCCAGAAAATCCTGTCCAAATATGAGGGAGGCTCAGGTGCCTACACCAGGATTCAAAGCAATTTGAATTGAAAAACTCTCGCCCTCTGCCAGCCAAATGAAATACCATACATAGCAGTAAGTTTGATATTCCATACATATAGCTATAGGCATACGTATTTCCATATAGAGGGAAAAGGGTGGGAAAATGTAAACCAAGCCAAGGATTCATTTGCATATGTTGATCCATCCCTGGGTTGCCCCTATCGTGAGTTCAGCATCACTTAAATGAGTGGAGTAGGAGGAATATTGTCCATGATTCAGGAGATATTTAGGCACTACCTGGGCACCCCTTATCTCCCATAGACCCCTCATTGTCATTGCCACAATGCTCACCAAGAGGACTGCCAAGTGCTTTTGACAGGCAGTAAACAGGTAGGAAAGTGAAATAGCTGTGGGTTTTGAGGTTTTTAGCAGCTCACTATAGATGGGAGAGATACACAGCACTGCTTTCCTCAAGCTCCCAAAATTCCTTTCTTCTTTAAAGAAACACCCATCCTCATACAAGTCTACTATCTCCACAGCATATCCTCCTTAAAACATGAGGGCGTGCATTGTCTCAGGCTAGTAAATGCGAAGACACCTTTCTGAGAAACGGAGAATGTCTCACCTCACAGCAGTTCCCGTCAAAAGAAACGTGTGTCTTGCGCCTGTGTGGCAGAAGAGGTTCATCCATCGGTGGCTGGGCTCACAGCCCTCCACTGGGAGACGGCCAGGACTGGTCTGAGCCACACAGCCGTGCTGCTCGGGGAAGGCAGACTCACTGAGATTTTCTCAAGCTTTCTATGGGTCCTTACAATTTTTCCCACCATTTTTGAGTGATTATGGAAAGGTCAACGTTAAAAAGACATGGAATCAGAGAATCTTAGAGTGGTTTGGATTGGAAGAGACCTCAGAGATCATCTAGTTCCAATCCCCCTGCCATGGGCAGGGACACCCTCCACTAGACCAGGTTGCCCAAAGCCCCATCCAACCTGGCCTTGAACACTGCCAGGGATGGGGCCTCCACAGCTTCTCTGGGCAACCTGTGCCAGTGCCTCACCACCCTCACACGGAAGAATTTCTTCCTAATACCTAATCTAGCAATCTGGTCTAGTGGAGGGTGTCCCTGCCCATGGCAAGGGTTTGGAACTAGATGATCTTTGAGGTCCCTTCCAACCCAAACCATTCTATGATTCTCTGATTCTATGAATAAAGATTGTGAATCAAATACTGCAGTGAGTATCTGGATCTTTTCACATGTACTTTAATCATCTAATTAGTCCCAACAGTGAAAAGTGCACAACTGTGCTTCAATTATCTCTTTTCTGCCTAGGCAGAGCAGTCACCCCTTCACCTCAAGAAAAGCAGGTCAGTGCCAGTGTATATTGCTCACACTGCCTCAAAGTAAGATATATCTTGTTTCTGGGGAATCTCTCATCCTGAAACACTTATCCTTACACTTGAAGAGAAAGACATGTAGAATTGAGATTGCCAAGGTTGTCTATGGACATGGATGATAAGTTTGTACTCTGTCCTATAGAATTTAGGACATGGGATATTTCATAGCAAGTCTGAATGAGATTATTTCAAAGGTTTTTTTTATTTATCTTCTTTGCGGTGCTATGTTGATAACACAAAGATATGCAGTATCACATACAACAACAACAGAAAAAATAATTACAGCGGTGGACTACTGAAGGCTTCTGTGATCACATTTTTATAACCTTGACGTGCTAGATTAGAATATCTGATCGTGTTTATCACATGAATGCCAAAACCCAGTAATCACAGTCACTGGGAGCTACTTCTGCACTCCCACAAAAGCTCCACTCATTCCCTTTCGAACTTGTGGCTACAAGCCAGCGTAAATGGGCAGCCGAAAATTATTAAACAAGGAACTGCTTCTTTGGTTGTGAGAATCTCTCTGGTTACAGACTTTTGGTGGCTCCCGGTGCCATCAAATAAAAAAGCTTGATCCAGCTCCCAGTTTTGTGGGGGAACTTGCTCGGACTCGCTTCATTTCTCTCTTGACCAGGATTGAGCTTTAAAACCTGCACACCTATAATATTTGTAAACTGCTGATGGTGCAAAACTGGATCCCTTAAACACTGTTTTACGTACTGGTGAGAAATTAGTGTAAGTGTATTCTATAACCGCAGTAAAAAGCATTGCTTTCTCATGATGTTAAAACGTATTTTTAATTGGATTCGCAAACTGAATTAATGTTTATATAATCGCCTTGGATTCTGTAGTTCAGCTGCTAAAAATCATTACCCCGGCTGGCCCCTAGCAGTCTTTCCCCACATCTGATCAACCAGTCCTGAATACAGACAGGCGTGAAAGGCTGCCTCGTGCTCCAGGGGATGTTGGGAATACGGGAAACTATCAATAGCCAGCTCAGGCTAATGAAGGCACATCTCTGCAGGGGCTGAGCAAGCTGATCGTTGGTTGCTAATTATATGGGGCAAGTTCAATTGCATTTCCCTGCAATAGGTTATGTCTGTTTGACCATGATATCTACTCGGTTTATATACCCATTTAATTACACTGCAGCCTTCATACTTGCAAAATGCAGAAACTCTTACTAAGTGAATAATTCAGAATACATTGGTTACCTCATTTTTAAATGGTTTTTGCCATTCGGTCTTATAATATAAACTCACACAGAATTTTCATTGTATATTTATGCAATAGAAATACCAAGGTATAAATACCATTTGGGCATCTAATTTCTGTGTTCCAAAAGAGCAGTTCCCAGCCTGCTCCATGGCTCTCCCCTTTTTATCCTTACCTTTATATTCTACCAAATGAGCCATCGACGGCTGCTGTCTAGAGCTCCTCTGCCCAGCTCTTTCCTTGCTTCCACTGGGTTTCATTCAGTCTCCCTTTTTAAACCTCTCTGCAAAGAGCTTTACAGCATTTTTGGAGGAAGAAATATTGCGTCACCCAACTTAACATCTCTTCTGCTTTCTGCACAGCAGCCAACATATTTTTTCTTGGTACACCATTCTGTGTGAGTCTTTGCCTCTGTTTAAGATCTCCTTCTCCTATGTGACTCATCAGCCTTTCTCCTACACTTTGGCTCTATTTTCTTCCTGTACCTACTTAGTTTATCTAGTTAGTTGGAGTCAGTCTGAGCTTTCAGCCTGACACTCTCCAGATCTAACCCTTTGCTCGTCACTTCTCCCTGTTCAGACTTGTTTCTCAGCTTCCTTTCTCCCGTGTCTGGGGGACAGTTCCAGCTACAGACCTTCCATCCAGCATCTCTGTCATCTTTCCAAACTCTCCCCATGAGCTCCTTTCATTGGCACAATTCAAAACTTCATTGTACTCTCCCTAACTTTTCCATTTTTTGGTAGTCAGATTTGATTTTCCTTCATATTTTTTCTCTGTCCAAATATGAGTAGTTCTTCTGTCAAATCTCTCTGTCTGTCTCTTTCTGTCCTTTGGGGAAGGAAAGTTAACTTTCTTACAGTAGCAGAGTTCTTTGAGGTGTTTTACCCATATATTTTTCACACTTGATAATGTGGAGCCCATGAAATTTTGGACCAGTAAGGGCAATAAGGGATCCTTTGGCACTGCAGAGTCCAGATTCGTTCAGTTTCCAAAGCAGAGGAAAAGGGCGCCAGTCACAGAGCGAAGGATGCCTACACTAATATGTACACTTTGAAGTTGGAGCCACGAGAAGCACCTTTGCCCATGATATGTGGTGTAGACCCAGCCAGTCCCTAAATAGTAAAAAATGGTTCAGCTGCAGGTCCATCTTCCTAAAAATCATTTTATATATTTCTGCGAAAACATTCCACTTAAGCAGTCAGACATGTTATCATAGCACCAAGCTCTGACCCCTTGGAGTTATATAGGATCTGCTTAGAACCAGAGCATCAATAACTTTTGTTTTCTGCTCCTCAGACATTTAGACAGCTTCCAAATCTGAATCACAGCAGCTGTATTCAGTGCCTGGAAAAACAGTTTCTATTCATTATCATTGGTCTCTCCAGTACTCTAGGTTGCCAAATTGCCATCAGTGCTTTTACTCTTAGTTTGTATTCATCTTCATGTCCCACTGGCTCAGTTTCTTTTTGTGTTCTGTGTTCTTTTAGGAGCGATAACTTAAAAATGTATAATGAATTTGTTTGAAATAATACCTTTTTAAGTGACACCTCCAGCTGCAGGCTGGGGTGCTTACTTGCTCATATTCTACAGCCACTAGTCATAGTACAACGCTATGAAACCATATCATTAATAGCTATGGACCCAGGGGTGGGAGAGGGCTATGAGACCTCACCTCTTAGAGGTGTCAGTGCACAACAAACCCAGTCTCTGAGGGAGCTAAAGGGTCAGGATGTGGCTTTTTGTTCCACCGTTGTGTGGGCAACTGGAAGGTTTATGAAATGTTATTGGTTGTCAATGATTCATTGATTTTGGATGGGACCTAGAGATTCACAATTTACATCTAAAATACTAAGTGATGGAGTATCACTATCAATACATTCTTTAAAATTTTTGTATTATACACAGGTGTGTTTGTAGCCATTTTATCTTCGTGGGCATGCTGTCAGGCTATTTTTCAGGTACATGGCATGATTTATGCCCTTTCTCTTAGCGTGAAACTTATTTCACTGGAGTAATCACGGTTTCCAGTCTATCTTTTATCAATGACATCAACTCATTCACCAGTCTAATGCTCCATTATCCCAGGAACATCACGTTGCTGTAGTATTACCTTTCCCTGGAGGAGGCTGAGTTGCTTTTATTACTTCCTGCTTGAGCAACCACTAATCTCTTTTCTGGAGTTCTTCCAACAGGATGACTATGCTTCTGACACGACTGACTCAAGTCAGTCCTTGCCAGGATTTAACAGACCGAAATATCTGTCTCGCTTTCTTCAAGGACAGAGATTTGATTTCCTATAGAATCTGTGATTTAAAAACAAGTGGTGGGTTTTTGTGCAGTTTCCCATTTATACTTCTCTTTCGGTGAACTTGCCTGCATTCTGAGTTTCCTGATGCCAAATTGCTAATTATTGGTACCTGCAGCCAGACTCCATAAAGGCTTACAAGCTGTAAATCCCATTGAATTCTGTTCCTATTCAAAATCGAAACTACCCAGAATTTGTTGTTAAATTCCTGTTTTCCCGCATTTATTTTCTGGACCACGATTACTTAGTGTGCTAACTTGAGCTGCTGAATCCTCTGCTTACTTTTAAATCTAACGTTCAGTATAGAATAAGTTTTGTTAAACCAGTTCCTGAACTTCACTGCTGTACAAAGAAGTTAGATCTTCTAGGGCCAAAAGCTTAACAGCAGTCCCAGGACAAATACGTTCTGCACACAGCCTGCACCAAGTTGATACTGTGGCTGTACACTCAAAATACGCTGAAGGGACAGTCCCATTTCTAAACTAACAGATTCAGTTCCCCTGAGATTAAGCAGTAAAACTGCAGCAATGAACTAACGTTCAGAAAGCTTCCAGCTTTGCCAGTGAAGTCAATGCCTATGACAGGGTGTGGGACTTCCTGGGGCTGGGGAAGGAGAAGAGATCTGAGGGTGGTGGAAGAAGAAGAAAAACGAGAGCCTTTCCCATGATCATCGACAGTCTCCCATGAGTTCCCTTCTCCACACCCTGCCACCACCCCACAGACGGGTCCTGCAGTGGCAGCTGTCTCACAATGTCAGCTTGCTCAGGGCTCTATGAATGGTATTACTGAAGCCAGTTGTGTGCCCTTTACTCAGGTAGGTAATGATGGGACAAGGGGCAATGGTTTTAAAAGAGGACAGATTTAGATTAGACATTTAGAAGAATTTCTTCCCTGTGAGGGTGGTGAGGCACTGGAACAGGTTGCCCAGAGAAGCTGTGGATGCCCCATCCCTGGAAGTGTTCAAGGCCAGGTTGGATGGGGCCCTGGCAAACCTGGTCTAGTGGGTGGCATCCCTGCCTATGGCAGGGGGGTTGGAGCCAGATGATCTTTGAGGTCCCTTCCAACCGAAACCATTCTATGATTCTGTGATTCTATGATTCTATAACCTTAACTTTGGCTTTTCATTTATATAAAACTCTGGTCCTTGAGCAAAACCCTTTTAGTTCTTGAGGAGATATAGAAAAAAGCAAAGCTGGTTTCTCCTGCTGACAGGGGCTGATCAGAATAAACATCTCAGACAAGTAAGTGGGTAGTTGCAAGTCATGCAGGTTGTACTGTCTCTCCATTTCCTCTCCTAGTCTGTGATCTGCCTTTTTACTCTTGGCAGAAGGATTTAAGAGATGGGTCTGAGTCTAATGGTTGGCTGCTACTCAAGAGAATTGACAAAAATACGGGAATGGCTTATCAATGTCTCTTATGAGAAGATAAAGTTGAACTTAAAGACGACACCTAAGTTGTTTTTTCAAGCCCCTTAAATTAGATAAGATGGGCCCTACCTCATTTTTAGTATCACTTAACAGATTAGGATCTCCAAAAGCCTCTTTGTGCTGTTGTAACAGAAATAACAACAAGCACAGAAACTGATTCCTTCTGGTGATGGATCTGATCTCATGGAAGAAAATCACAGATGTAGAAGAGTAGGAAAAAGAGACATATTTCATAATTTTGAGATCTCTTTCCCAAGTTTTCTGTATTCTGACAGTCCAGGTTCTCATTTTAAAGAGGTGTTTATACCTGGCTATTTCAAATCAATTTAGTCCAACACAGCTCAGTGGGAGCAGGTTGATATGGACTTGGTGAAGATCAAGACAGAATCACAGAATCGTAGAGGTTGGAAGGGACCTCGAAAGATCACCTAGTCCAAGCCCCCTGCCAAGGCAGGGCCACCTAGAGCACATCACTCAGGAACGTGTCCAGTCGCGTTTTGAATGTCTCCAGAGAAGGAGACTCCACAACCTCTCTGGGCAGCCTGTGCCAGTGCTCTGTCACTCTCACAGTGAAAAAGTTTTTCCTCATGTTAACCCGGAACCTCCTATGCTCCAGCTTGGACCCGTTGCCCCTTGTCCTATCGCTTAATGAGACCGAGAAGAGCCTGGCTCCATCTTCCTGACACTCACCCTTAACATATTTATAAACGTTGATAAGGTCACCCCTCAGCCTCCTCTTCTCCAAGCTAAAGAGACCCAGCTCCCTCAGCCTTTCCTCATAAGGGACATGTTCCACTCCCTTGATCATCTTTGTGGCTCTGTGCTGGACTCTCTCTAGCAGTTCCCTGTCCTGACCATTCTCTTTCACTACTGGAAGGGTACAGGCATCACAATAGAAAGCTGAACCTGCTGGGGGAAAAAAATTCAGTAAAATATATGGTAAAAACAGTGAAAATCTGGTCTTTCTATTAACTTTCACTATTAACTGCCACATACATTTTGAAGTCTAACAGGCCTCAATTTACAGTTGAGGTTATTAACCACAGGAAGTTACTTATTTTGCAGCTGACAGCATGCGTGTCTACAGCCTGCCGTCTGTAGTTTGACTGTCCAAAACACAAGCAGAATTTTCTCAGCTGCTTTGGTGCTCAGAGCCAGTTTCAGAGCGGTGTGGGCTCCCGACGGGACTGTGCTTTTAACTGTGCCCGCGTCTGGATTCAGTGGCAAAACTGTGCGCCCAGATACTGGTGCATTAACAATGACCGCGTTTTTAACTGGAGAGTGTGACTTATTTGATTATCCATTTAGTCAGAACATGATTGCTGAATACCCCTTAGAATAAAGGATTTAAATCAACCCAGTTCTCCCCGGATGTCTTATTAACTACTATTCAATAAAAGAGTGGCAATTACTTGGCTCTAAAATTGTTTTTCTCCCTCCAACAACAACATTTTAAGGCATCGCACAAGTGTACATGCGGCAGCGGGCGGAAGTCTCCTTTTAGGTTTGGGCAATCACCCATTCATCGCCGCTTTTTGTTTCCTCGAGGTTAATCCTTCTTTCATCATGTTTTACTGACAATAAAGTTTTTCTACATGGATTTATTCTTGCCTGTTCGTATAAACCCAATGTGAAGATCTTGTAGATTGATTTCTTTTAAAGCTTTGTCAGTAAATACATCTGCAGTAGAACAGTCTTGTCCTGGTCACATACACTTTCTTTATTTCTGCCTTTTTTCTCCAGTCTGTTGCTTACCTAATTACCCACCATCCTCGTTCCTTCTGTGCCCTCTTCTTTGTCACTTACCCCTGAATTCTCTTGAGTCCTTAGTGCTTGAATTAATGTGTACATGAAACGTACCTTACACCTGATCCACCTACATCATACATACCGGCCACCCTATATGCATATGATATGTTCACGTCCTCTGGCTTACGCACTTTTCCCTGTTCATTGCTGCTGTTCATTAAAATATTTTGCTTACCTGGAATATCTGTTCTCAGCATCACTGCACAGATATTCATGGTCTCTTCAAAAAAACGCACTTTAAATAAACATATTTAATAGCGGTCATTTCTTGTGTCTCAAGCAAGTAAAGGAATTTAATTGCACGTTGTCTTAAGAAATAGACCATGCCATACAAGGCAGAGAGGAAAAGCAAGCCGTCTCTGACCAGCTAACCTGAGGTAAAACTCATCTGTGATTGCAAACGGAGCAAAAGCTGAGCACAGCAGTAGGACACACCAGCCACATGAGATCAGTTAATGCTAGTTAGGTCCTCCCATATCCTGCCTTTAGCTGGGGAGAGTCTTGAATATCTCTGAGAAAAGCAGAATACTCTGCCTGGGTACCACTTGTGATTCTATCTCACAGTGGGGTGTACTCTGTTGGATCTCCCATCTTGCTTTCTGGTGGGCAATTTCACACCGCTTGCAATAAAAAACATGCACAAATGAGTTTTCTAAGCCAACTGTTTTTTTCAGTGTGGCCAGAAAATGTGACAGGGTGGCTTTGGTCTGTTTAATTTAATTATTGTTTGAGGGATTTCCTCTCTTCTCGTCCCTCCCTTTTCAGGGCGGTACAGTTGTCATAGCCAGCCAACAACTGGGGGCACGGCGGTGCAGCTGTATGCACGCTCTCAGATAAAAGAGGGCTTAGGATGAGTTGGTGGCCCCAAGGCTGAGGAGCGCAGACCTGTTTGTGACCTCCCTGCATAGACCCTCCCCAGGTCTAAAGCTGCAGTAGTGGTGTGGGTGCCCGCTCTTCCTACAGTGCAGACGTGGTGTGTCCTGGCTGTCCTGTATGGAGCGTGCTGACATGGTGCTGAAGGGAGCCAGAGCTCGCACAGACCCGTCCCCATTGCCCTTCGGGAGCAGGTACCTCCGAGGCCCTGCAGAGCCCTTGCAGAGCCCTTCAAACAGCCGGGTAATGAGGCAACGGCGATGCTGTGGGGCTGGTCAGGGCTCCAGCGGTGAGCCCGGAGGGGGCGCCTTTAATGAGCAGTGGGACAAACCTGCTGAGGCCATTGCAGAGTCAACAGTTCTCCAAAGGGGTGCTTGCATTAGGATGCAGACAACTCCAGCTGTTTGCCCAAATGCAGCACAAGGCAAACTGACACGTTTCAAGGTTACACTGAGCCTTAGACAGGAACCACGGAGAGACTTCCGCGCTTGTTTGAGTTTTCTGAGAAACTATGTCTGAAAATATCTAGGAATGTGTGTATTTTAGCAGAAATATGCATGCACTCTGGATGCTGTTTGAGCACACCTGTTGAAAAGGTGGGGGTGCAACTGCCAATTACAATATCACATTACTGTCACTTGGTCACATGCGACTAGGCTACATGCCATTTATTTTCATCAGTTTATATTTCAATTTTATCTGTGTTTTTATTCCAGAACGCAGCTCCTCAAATATGATTTGGGGTATCACTTCAAGGTTAGGCATGTGTGCAGCTTATTAGGATCTTACAAGGTGAAAAAAATCAGGAGTGCATAGATTAATGAAGTTGACAACCCTTCCTGCAAGGACGATGCGTGGACCCATACCCGCACTGAAGCGGAATGCCTGGGGCTATTCAAACTGGACAATAACTTTTCAATGAACATATTTATCCAGCCAAACCATATAAAAACCATCTCCATTTTAGAGGAGTTGCACTGATGCGGTACTAGATGATCCTTGAGGTCTCTTCCAACCTTAATGATTCTATGATTCTATGATGCGTTTTCAGTTTGTGCCTGTTGTTGTTAGGAGTGATGAAACAGGGAGGGATGTACAGATCACTCCTGAGCCGCACCGTGTGATTCACAGCACATGGTTGTGGCCAACCTGCTGCATCTCAGGAACAAGCTCTTGTTTTGTATGACACCAGCTTTCTTGGGATTTAGCTCTATGAGTGTATTATGCAGTGAGGACAAAACAGTCCCACGTGCTTTTTTGTTTCACGTAAAATAATGGTGTACTCATTTCTGAAGGGTGCTTTGCAGGTGAAGATATACTGCACTGTTAACTTGCTTAAGAAATTCGTGCAGATATCTAAATTCCTGCTCCTTCATAAATGTCTCAAGTGTCTCCTTCAGAATTAGAAAAGCCAAAAGTCAACAGAATAGTTCTGTTGAAGTGTGCATTGACTAGCATGTAAGGTAACAGCACAACGCGACAGGCTGTAAATCCACCGTCTGTTTATCACGAGGTCAGTACAGGTACTAATGGCTGGTGGCACAATATATTCACGAGTTCATTTTCAGTACTTGGTCTGATTGTCTGTCCTACCAACAGCTACCGTCCCAAGCATTTGTTACACACACACAACAACGTGAATTAACAGAAAAGCACAGTATCTGGTGACTTGGCTTTTACATGAGTCTGAACTTATTTGAGGGGTCAACCACTATGGCAAAGCAAAAGAGATCCTGAGAATGACCCATGGCTCTACCCACCAGAGCATGCCCTGCCTGGGCAGCCAAGAGGCCGTGGGTGTCACTGCCACCCTCTTTTGTCATTAGGACAGCTCACTTGTGATCAGCCATTCCTGGCAAAGAGTAGTAGCTCCATAGGGTGTTCAGCACACAGCTCTAGGAAAGTCCTGCTTTGGCCATCTCCTTTTTTGCCCTGACAGACTGATGCTGTGGTGAAAGCTTGATTGCCAGCACCAGCATCACACCAGCCCAGAAGGACCTGGACAATGGGTGCTACTGGTTCTCTCTGTTTGCTGATCAGGCAGGTGCTTCCCGTGCTGGCAAAGGAAACACATCAACTAATTCATTGGAAATCAAGGCAGCATTTCCTTTGAGTGTGGGAAAGCAGCTGTGCGAGGCCGTTCCCGTGATGAGGAGCCTCCTGACAGTGGGCAGAGTGGACTCTCCTAACCTTGGCAAATATTCACATCTGTGTTGATGCAAGTCTCTGCCCTGTGTAGGGGGAGGGGGTGATCCTGCTGACTTAGGTGGGCATCTTCACATGTCTTTGACCTGCTATCGAGTAACACACTGGTCTATTTGTACTTCCTGGCCTGAGTATAAGGTGCACAGAGCCTTGGTTTATTCTCCATTCCTTCACCTGTTTGTAGAAATAACTCCAGATGAGTCAGTTCTTTATAAAGCTATCCAGTTATTCAAAATGTGCAATGAAATATTCGTTAAGATAAAGTTAAATCAAGTGGCCGCAGTGGCCTTGTTTGTAGGAACCTTTTCCAGTGAGTGCCTGGTTAGAGTGCGAGAGGTTCCCCCTGCACTTTGAAGGGGTGGAAACCCAAATGTCCTTTAAGCATTAACTGTCCTTTAGTGACCTTTCTCCCCTGTAACTCTTCATCTTTGGACTGGTGGTGGGATCCGTCGCTGGGTGAGACTGCGCTGCTGCGGAGACCCCTGCAGTGCCGGGGAGCCTCAGAGTGGAGCTGGCTCCTCAAGGCTGCACATGGGGAAGAGGAAACAGAACTCTTGGTGTGAGGCTGAGACGTAAATTAATGACAAAATTTTTAGCAAGGCCATCATTTCTGCTCCTATAGGTTTCACTTTACAGTATCTTCAATAGAAACCACCCCCTGCCCCAAATTTACCATCTTTTCATTTGTCTTGAACTAGAGCAATCCATATGTTTCATACCTTAGCTTTTATTGTCAGCTGAAGTAGTTGAACTTTTCAGATTCAATATCTGTGTATTTTTATATCAATTCAAGTCTCATATGGAAAAATTATTTGAAAGTAAGATCTAAGTTACAGTGAAAGATGACTGCTAAGTGCAGGACTAGGCTGCACTGATTGTCATATCTGATTTTTGACAGACATAGTCTTACGGTATACAGCAGTTTTTCTCTGAACATCTTACTGAAAACCTCATCATTCAGTGACGAATGGATGTAAATCACTCTCAAAACCTATCCTACTGGAGGGATTAAAAAAAATAAATGCCCGACGGGCAGCCAAAACCAGAACCAAACCTGCAGACAAGCTTAAGATGAGTGACAGGCAAATTCATCTTGTTTCTTCTGTTATCTTTTGCATGGACCATCAAATTCCAGCCATTAAAAGTAGAAAATTTTATCTACAATTAAGAAGGATGTTGCAACAATTCTCCCTAAGCTTTTGTGTGTACAATTAAAATATATATTTTGAGAGCGAGGCTCTTAAAAATGGACTATGCCTCTGCAATGGTCCTTTCACGTTATTTTATTACAAATCTTTAGTGAACAACTGATGAGCAATAATCTCACCAAAATTTGCTACGTAATTAAAGTGTTTTGTAAACACATTATTTGTAGTGGAATGTTTTTCAGTTACAGTCTGAAATACACGATTTAGAAAAGAAAGGTGGCAGTTCTGCCATGCGGCTGTCTCCAGCACGTAAACTGGCTGTGGCTGTGATGTCCCTGCTGGAGGCTGCTGTCATTAGCAGAGAAACCCTGACACTCTATTAGACAGCTATTCACTAAAAAATATTCATTATGCAAACCTCTGCCCGAAGAGCTGCCTGAACTGCCACAAGCAGAAGTCTCAGCTGGTGTAAATGAATGTAGCTTCAATGGTTTTGGCAGGGCCCCGACCGCCTGCTCCGCCTGAAACATCGGTCCTGGGTTCCAGTTTTGATCATCTCTGCTCTCATCACCAGCAAAAGGAAACAATTATTGGCCAAATTTTCTTTGTGGTCAATCATTCACCTGTGGCTGCGTTCCCATCGCTAACCTCAAACATCTTGTACCTCTGTATTTCATATGATGCTGATAGATGATGATTTTTCTATCTTGCTTGATTTGGAGCTGTAAGTAGTGTTTTGAAAACTTCTTTCTTAACACCTCAGGTTTTCGTCTTAGCCTACTGCCTCGATCCATGCAACAAGTCTCCTGTTACAAAGCCGTGCGCACCCTGCAGATGTCTTCCCCTTCCACCCCTTGTTGCTACCGCAGCAACGATGTGATGCCAATCCCGAAGGGCAGAGCCTCTGTCCTCCTCACATGAATGGGCTGTGACGTGCTGAGATGGTTGCTGCAGGCAGAGTCCCACTGAAGATGACGCTTTCTGACAACACAAATCAATTCAGTGTTTCTTCGTCTCATTTCAGACCAACGGGGCTTCTGGTGGTGTGATACTGATAACGTGCTATGCGTTGCTTGTCCGGATCAAAAGGGTTAATGGCAGTAACTGTCCCGGACACAATTTCCAAGCAGTGACTGACAAGAGCGTCAGAGCAGGGGGCAGAAGACCAGGCACAGCTCTGAGCTTTGCTCCCGCTGCTGTGACACCCGCCCTACCCGAGCGCAATCTGCTGCGCGACAGCTATTCCGATCTTCATGCGTCAAGACCTTAAGCCTTTCTTCTTTGACACAGAGATTAAGGGCAATCCTGACAAATACGAAACCAGATCAAGTACGGTATGTCGGTCAGATGAACTACTGGCCTGCAAATTACCCGGCACAGGCTGGACTGGACCTGACTGGGCTGATCACAGGTTGACCAACCAGGTCAACACCATTCCTTTAACTTTTATTATTGTGCAGCTGCCAAGCACAGGTACCTGCACACACTGATCTGGGAACCGACACCCTAGCAGGGCATTTGTCTGGTTTTTGAGCCTGTCTCCAAAAAGTGCTATTTCTGTGTGCTTTTGGGACAGGGGTGGCTGCTGGATTTCAGACCAAGCATCCCTGTGCCATAGTGCTTACCATTTTACTTTTCAAACAGCAATTCTACCCAAAATGTCCCTGTAATTTATGATCATGATAACAAAGAGGTTAACTAGAATAAGGTCATTAATATTATTGCTTATATAAATAGCATTATTGTCTTTTTCAAAACAAGCAAATCATTATAAATGTCTTATTAGACATTATTTCATATATACTTTATATATATATAAACATATGTGTGCATTCACATGGGATATGAACTTCGATGAATTGCTTTGGGTAGCAGTTTCCCCGTAGGTTTCTGCTAACGAACAACTGTGACTTCCCTCTAGTGGTCAATTGCTATTTTTAAACGCTAATGATTAAAGACTGGGCTGCCTCCTACATTGAAAAAAACCCCCACAGTTTGTTATAGAAAATATATATGAGCTTCCCTTTCGATAAAGTTTATGGTCATTGCCTAATTTTAATAGAGCAGCAGAAGCTGTTTTCTTATTAAAGCAAAAATTTGGAAGCATGTGTCCGTTGGGAAAAAGCCAGGAAGAAAAAATAATCTCAGCTAAACAAAAGCTCTTGCTGGCTAATTGGCTCACTAATTGTTGATGTTACATAATTACACTGTGGCTTGTCGACCACTACAAAATTAAAGCTAAAGTATTCACCTGTAAGCACTGTAACCAGTTTTCTCATGTTTCCTTATGTGGTGTTAGTGTTTAGAGACCATCAGATGGCCTAGCAAAGGGCACTTTTCTTCTCCTGACTGGAAATCAACCTATTCCAGTCCACATCAGCTTTTTTTCTATTCATCTGTCCTCTGACTTGGCCAGAAAATGCCAGAAACTGTTTCAATTAGCTGCCTTTTTTTTTTTTAACCCCCCCCCCTTTTTTTTTTCCCCTGAAGAAGCTCTTCAAAAACACTGATTTTAGTACTTCAGGTTTGAAGTGCTCATCGTGTAGGTTCTTGATTACCAAATGGTTTTGTTATCTTCACTATCTCAACAGTTTGGAAAATGCCCCCTTTCCTCAAATTATTAGGACGCTAGTCAAACTCTGAAGCAAAGGGAAAAGGGCCTCTTCAGTTGAGCTTGCCCCGTTCTTAGAGAAAGCAGTTGCCTCCCAGGAGATAATTTTGACTTGCTTCAAAAAGCAAGGAAATTAAAGCAATTGCCTCATGTGTCAGTTCATCCAGCTGAGTACTTCTCCTACCCCAAATCCACAAACTTACTGGCAATTTTCGATTAAAGTTGAAAGAAGTCTTAAAAATCAGTAAGTCCTTGTAAGGGTCTGGAAATGATAGCTGGAAAAATAGAAAAGCCCACAAACCATGAAATTCCCTGGAAGGAGAGTGACGTGCTGTTACTCCGTTACATGCTGTTCGTCAACAGCAGATAGCCTGGTCTCCACACGGTGGGTCATGGCGGCTCTCCCATATGGGAAAACCAGCTTTTGGCTGCTTTTCTCCTTTTCCCTTTCAGGCCAGCTATCTTACTGGCTGTTTCTCAAATCTTTAAAAGAAACCTCAAATATTATAACTTTGGGGTTTTTTAATTTTCTCTGTCCCAACAGTTTAATTTTTGCTTCCTCATCTTCCTACAGCGCCGGACGGGCTAACTTCTGCCAGCATGCCCGTAAGGTCTCCCTCGCTACAGCACGTACCTTGCAGGCCATTTCCTTGGAAATTCTGAATGCTGCCATTAGAAAACTTAATTTGTCCTTTTAGTGCTATGAAGACTTGAAGCCCTTTAGGTCTGCACAAACACAGGTCTGAGCAATGTACGGAGTGGGCAGCTGTCCTCTGTGAGGGAAGATGCTGGGTTTCAAGAGGAAAGCATTCCTCTTCAGAGGCCTTTCGGCTGGGAAACAGGGCTGCACCCTCTGGAAGATAAATATTGAGCATAGTTTATTATCAGAGGTAAATGCAGCTCATTCCTTCACATCCTTTAGCATAAGACCTAGCAAAATTTCAAAGTCAGGCACCAGAACAGACTGTCAGAAGTTTCCCTGTCCAAAGGCTCAGGCCTGAAACCCTGGGCACGCAGCTTGGTACGACATGGCAGGCTGGGCACTGCGTATTTTTCCTCCTCTTCATTTATTTCCAAATCGTAATAGAGAGCCAGGCAGAATTAAATCCAGTTTACAGAAGCAGCTTAGATTTTGACATGATGCCATGCTGACAGGGAAACCACACTATCTTCTACACGTCTTACCTCAGGGTAAGAGAGAGCAGGTCACAAGGCTGGCCAGCTCCTGGTGACGGGAGCCATCTCCTGCCCGGCCTTACTCTCCGGCTTGCAACACCTGCAAACCCATCACTTGTGACCTGGCTCCCATTTTACCCTGCGGGGTTTCCCCACAAGACAAAGCCAGCGCTGCCAAATTCGCAGGTGGACAAACTTCTCCAACCCCACAAGGCAGATCCATCTTTCAGTTATTAAACATGACCTGAATTTTTATCAGCTCACCTATACGCAAGCACAGCAAGGAACTTTGTGCGCGATTTTGGTGCCGAAAGTCGTGAAATCAGAAGGATCACAACATTCCTCCTTGCTTACAGTCACGAAGGATCACATCTACTGTCTGCCAAAGTCCTGCTGACGTGTATTTATCTGGACAGTTTGGTCTAAAGTTTCCACTTCATGTGTACAAAGAGCAGCACGAGATCCCTTCAGAGATCTACAATGATGGCCCGCTGGATTTATTTGCACCCTAGGGGGCATCAATCGGGGGTAAATTCCTACAAGTAGCACATTCAATTATTTCCATCCTTCCATGGCACCAGTTGGCTGCCCCTGCCAGCCCTCCGCAGTGTTCTTTCCTGAGGCAGCAGGAGGGGAAAGGCTGAGATAGGGAGGGGGGCAGAAATACAACAAAGGACAATTACTCCCCAGAAATTACTGAAATCTCATCGTCTCTCTGTTTTTCTCCCTACTTCTCCTTTCAGAGAAGAAAACACTTCCATACTGTACACAATATTTCTTTGTATGTTCTTTCTACAGGTTCTGTCTTAAAAAGGGACAGACAGCATATGAAAAGAATTTCGTTCCCAAATCTTTTGCCACTTTGCCTCGGCTACGTGGAGCCAGAAGGAAACTGTATTTTCCTAGGAACAATGTGAGAATAGAAGATTACGAGAAAAATTACCTTTGGAGTATCCTCTTTAATTCCCTCCGGATTTATACAATCACTTCAGTGAGAATAAAGCCAAGAGCAAAGATATAGCACTAAAAGGAAAATTCAGCAACTATACGTATTAGTATACTTTGGGGAACATGCACAAAAAACGTACGTGTATCTCCAAAAATGGTTACCTTGTGAAATCTTTGGTCCCAACAAAAGCTAGGGAACTCAGACCCCTCTTTTCAGGAATTACTCTTTAATCAAAACAGAAACAGCTGTGTTTCACACCTCCTAGTCAGCGCATATTGATGGAAAAATCAACAGATACCTGTACAGAAAAATAGGCAGCCCGATATCTGGAGGTGCCAGAACAGGGACCCTGCAGATGACAGAAGCAGGGACAGCCAGGGGTTTCCAAGTTGCACACAGGTTGCTCGGAGGGCTGACAGAATGGCTTCTGAGTCACTGATAAAATCCCTCTTTTGAGCATCACAGGCAAACATCAACTTTCTGATGTATCTCCTGAAGCATTTGTACCTCTGGGAATCCATGGCTCTCCTGCAGTCTTCTCTGCGGAGCAGTTCCCCTCCCGCCCAGTCTGTTTCCATTCATACATAGAATAGATGAGATAGGAAAAGAGCATTGCAATGGATTTTGTGTACTGTAAAAGATGTTATTTAGAATTCCCTCACTTCATGTACTGTTTAAAAACAGACGCCCACAATTTTGTACGTCAGACAATTCCTTTAGGACACAAAATCCTGATTTGAGATCCTATCTGAGGGCTCTTAGTTTTGAATAAACATTCTTATTTTCTCTTATTCACTCTTGCAGGTATGGAACATGACTGTTTGGGTTTTATTCTTTGCAGAAATATGACTAAATAAAGCATCCATGGAAGTAAAATGGAAATAGCAGGAGATTTCAATGGGAATTGGTCAGACAAATTCACATTTTTTCAAATGGTAGCATATAAAATTAGGCAACTTTCCGTAAACAACTTGGTCGCAGTACATAAAGTCTCGTAACATCATGGGAACAGCTTCTGCCAGAGTTGTTTCATGCTTTTTTCCACTTTGAATTCTTAATTACATGGTGAATTGGTTATGATTTTTACTGCTAGTGTAAACAGAACAAACAGTGAAATTTTAAAACCACATTTATTTTTAATACAAAATCTGTTGCACCATTACAGAAGTGAGCCTGTATGTTTACCCCCACATGCACAGATAATTCAGCATCTACAATTAAATAAGAGTAAAATTATATTTCTTTGACCAAAACCGCTGGCAAATCTTACTAAGAAATGTTCTCTTTGTGCTTCGTAATCGACGTTTGTATAATTCTGTTCTTATTTCGGTTCCCGTTAAGAAAACTGATCAATGGAAAGCTCAGAGGTGCGAAAGCAGCTTACTGCAGTGAGCTGACATTTGCGTTCGCTTCGGTTGTGCTTTACCTACAATATATACATGAAAGCTGTGAGGTGTACTATGGTCTGATGTAACGCGCTGGCAAAAGCTCTGAATGGTTCAATTAGGAGTCTGCAGTAAATAAGCAGAACAGTTCACTATTTCGTTTTCACAGCAAAAAAAAAAAGTGTTTTTAAGTAGATGCCTTAAAATACCATGCACACCACTGGCTATAGTACTTCTTACACAGTACAACATAAGCTTTCTTGTTTTATTTGTCTGTAACACCTAGAAGCATATAGCATCTACGCTTTAAGTGTATTTACAAATTCAACAAAATATCTACATATAAAAAGCTTACTTAAAATTAAACTTGATGCAAGTTATGAAAAACCAATTTATTGGCAAATGAAACTGAGCATTCCTTCAACCATAGGTTGTTATAAAAATTTATATTTGGAGGTAAACATTTGATTGATATAGTATGCGAGAAAATAATTTTGTAACCGATAATGGTAATCCTTTACCACTAAACCATCTCAGCACTTGTCAGATCCAATTCCGTGGTTCCGAGCGGTAACCCCCAGGCTGCGTCAGGGTGTAGGTAATCACAAAGCTGCCACACTGATCAGGCCGGGACACAGAGGGAAAGGCGCTCTCGCTGGTGTAGTCGGCTGGCTTGGTTTTTTAAAAATTTATTTTTACAAGAGCTTATACCTTGCGTTAGTAAATAATTTAACTCTGGTCATGTTTTGTTGATTTTTTAAAATCTTCTAAGGCCATGAAAACATGTTGTGCTCTGTCTAGAAAGCATTTGTTTTATCTTTAAAGGAAAAAAAATCATACTTCTATTTGTGTAATTTAAAATACTTAAAACCTTCCATTTTTAGCACAACAGTTTCATAACACTTCTTTTTTTCTTCATGTTTTTACTTTATTTGGCAATGATAATAGTCCGCTAATCACAGTTTGCTGCACCAACTGATTTAGTAGTACAGTGCATTATGGAATGCATATCATATAAAGGCACTGACTGTATTTTGCCCTGTGTTTTCTGGAATATTTTCTCTCATTTTAAAGTTTTTCTTTCAGTGACTGTACAAATTCCAAAATGCATTGCAATGCATACCTTTTATGCCCTAAAACCAATTTAATGTGTTTTGATGTAAAAATAGAACACTGTACTGCTGTAATACTTGATAGATTAAAAAGGCTACAAAGTAATAGGAGCAAAGAGCAGATAATAGGGTCTCATTAAGCATCAGCAAATGCAAGTGTCATACTTAAATCGTTTAGCAATTATATACTGTACATACTGTTCCTAACTGTCTTGCAAAAAGACATATGATAGCTAGACATTAAGTCACCAATTTCACAACAATGTCCACAAAGACATTGAAGTTCTATATAATACTACTATAACACTCCGACAATGAAAACGGAATTCATACCCAGGGATTCAGCTGAGGACTGCATAACAAATTGTCAAACCATGGTTTTATAGTGTACACGAGATTATCTGTGAATGGTGTAGCAGTTTTTTTCCATGCATTATACTGTATTTTCAACAGGAAACAGAATTATAAGTCGATGTTATTGTTTCTGTCAGTTCCTTCTAAAAAAAAAGAAAGTAAAAATACCCAAGTTTTGAAAAAAAATTGAATTTCATATTTTGATTCATACTAACATACCACTTAATGTGTCATTATGCTGCATAATTGTATTGACCTGCATATTCTCATAGCATAAACATCTTGCGGTGAGGAGCTCCGTTACCTGCGTGTTCATAGTATGAGAAGGAGGATGCACAAGTGCTTTAAACAAACTGAAGATACAAGGGGATCGAGTTCTGTGGTTACACAAATGAATTCATGGCATTTACAGGAGAAGGAGCCTCAGAGCTTTCATTTCCTTCAGCAGGTTCTTTCTCTTTTTTACCACTGTATTGTCCAATAAAGGAGCCATCCTCATTGAACTGACCATTGACACCTTCTCCATAGTCAACTAAACTATCATCACTGTCTTCTTTTTTCACAGTTCTGTCTGAAGGTGTCCGGCTTCCTTTTTTTAGAGGTTTATGGTCCTCTGCATCACTGGAGACAGAAACAAACACACAAAAAGAATTAACTGATGTATTATATATTAAGACAAAATCAGCCATGCATGCAGAGTTTATAAAAAGGCACGTGTGCAGAACCTATAATCCTTTAGTAAACCCACATCACATTGTAGAGACAGATCAATATGATGCAGTTGACATGAATACATGATGTAGGAATGGTTTAAACAGAGAATGCCTTCGGTGGAGGGAGGGGCTTTTGTGGTTTCTTTCTTTTTCTTTTTTTTTTTCCCCCCATCGTGCATGACTTTTCAGTGATAAGACTTGTGCCCTTGGCTTGGAAGCAATTTAGATGCAACTGCAAGCATTAAAAAGTGGGTTGTAAAGTTATAAAATAAATAATTGATTTGTTCTCCAAAGTAACAAGCTTATGATGTGCCGTGAAGTTAGTCTGTTAAACTTAATTTCTTTGACTCCTTGAACATGAATGAAGAATGAATTTGGTTAAATGAAATATACTGATTTTCTTTACTAGTATAAAGAAAATAAAAGTGCTGCATTTCAAAGGATTTGTTACATAATGCAGGCCAGACTTGCAATTTTCAGCCTTACCTTTCAAGAGACCTACATATTCCATTAAAAGGGTGCAGAAGAAACAAATGAAAATAGCCTAAGAAGAAAAGCAAAGTCCACATCCTGATAGTGGTCAGTATTTTATCAATAATAATTTCCTCTTAAAATTCCTAAAACATTTACTCTATACAGGTAAAGCAACAGTTTAGCTTACAGTAGCTACCGTGCGCTGAGCAGTTAAGAGCATGCTTAGTTTTTTTTGTTACTTAGCACATCCGCCTCCTCATCCTAATCCATAACTGATGAAGGGGAGGGGAGGGGAAGGGAACGGAAGGGATCCCTGTAGCAAAGTACTGTGGGCTTGTCCTTTGCAGTGGAAAAGCTGCAGCACCAGCAGCATCCCCAAACAAATCTACGGCTGCAGTAAGCTTGTGTTTCATGAAATAGATGCAGTTGAGCTCTTTTCAGACTCCTTTACACTGCACTTTGGTTTCAAGATGAAGATTTCAGCAGCAGCTCTCAAGCCTTTCCAATTAAAACCCACTATTGCCAGCTGCACTTTTGGGTGCAATTTCCCTTGTCTTAAGCAGAACATGTGACTTTATTTGCACATAGGGTACAAAAGAGTAAGGTATTTTTGCTTTTTATTTAAAGACTCCCAGCTTGTGGGAAATATAAAGAGGCGAGTATGGAATATCAAGGAAATAAAAATGTATTTATAATATCCATAATATCAGGCTGAATACATCCTCAGCAAAGTATTTTAACTGTGTAATTCCTAAAACCAAATACCTTAGTTCTTCCAAGAGTTCTGTTTTCTAATTTTTTCTAACGAATATCTTTGAACACCCAGAGAAACCATATATATCTACATATATATATATATCTCACACCCAAGGTCACACAGATCATTAGCTAACAAATGCCCTGTTGAGAAACATTTCACTATTGCTAGAAAACCGTTACACCAATTTTCCATCAAGCTGCTTCTCCTCATCTCATCACCTTTTTTGGAAGACTCCAAGTTATCACATTCTAAAAGAAGTACACCTCTAATATGCATATACTCACAGGAAAAGCATACCAGAGGTTTTATTCTTCTATGCATACACGACAAATACATGGTAGGAACATCTGTTTTATTAACATGTAAGAAGACCTTCACGTTTAAAATACACAAAGGAAAAAACTCTAAACTTGACTGTATCAGTCTTGACTGTGGTTTTAGTTACTGCTGTGTACGTGGCATGAGGATAAATATGGTATTGTTGATCTTCTGGGGTCACTGATACTGCACACATAAAGGCTAGGAACATTTAAAAGAGTGCTACTCCAAAATGCAGCGCCCAGCAGCAAAGTGCAAATGTTTGTAACACTGCAAACACAAGCAGATCACAGAGACATTATGGAAGAGAGTTCATTTTGGAAGGACCTTGTACTTAAAGGGTTGAAGATAGAACCAAGTATTTACAAATCCCATGCAGTGGAGTTTCTTCATTGCCCTCATTAGAGGGCATCAGAGTCACTGTGACAGGTTACACAAACCAAATGAAGACCAGACCCTTAGTACCAGGTCCTACTGCCAAAGAGGAACGACCTGCAGTGTTTAATGCTTTCTGGGTAATAGCATTTAGTAAAGAATTGGTTTGCTGTTTAATTTTATATAAGCAGCTTCATAATTGTTTACACCACAATACACAGGAGTGAAAATAAATTAAAATTGTATTTGTGCCATGTTCCAATAGGTCAATATTGTAAAATGTGACCCTAACCAGTGCAATTGTCTAGGCTGGAATATACACTAAATAAATAATATACCATCAGTGGATCAAAAATACCCACATTTTTGTGTTTAATCCAATATAAAGCTCCATTTGCATTTATAACGTAGATAAAACTGGGTAGGGGAACCTCTGCTCTTAAAGTTTTTAAGTCTGCATTTTTGAAAACAAAGTTTATTCATAAGCCAAACAATGAAGAAATACTTACACAGTTGGTTACCTTGTGTCTGTAATTTTTCTAAATTTTAGTAAGGATGCAGATTCTGCCATCTGTATGATTAAAACCAAACTGAACTGCAGATTTACGCAGGAGTGTACCTGCACAGAGGTGGGCACCGGGGTAAGAGCACGGTTACGGCAGATCCAAAAATCAAATCTGAATCTGGGGATTCCCTCCCTTTTTGCACTCTACAAGCCCAGAAAGAAGTTCTGCCAAGACTCTGGCAGTGGAAGAAGATGTGGGATTATCCAGGGACCTTTCCACTCCTTGTTCAAGGAAAGGAAATAAAGGCCACGGTATCACTTATTCTTTATCAAAACTCTTCTATTAGATGAATACAACGTTTTGGGTGGAAGGGAGAGAAGCTGAGGAATAAAAAGCAAAACAACAAGCAGGAGAGAGAGAGAGAGAAAAAAAGTGAAGACATCAATGTTTTGGACAGCGCTTCAGTAACCCTGGGGGTGCAAAACACAGAAGGAACCCTGGTGCTCTGGGGAAATGAATGTATTTTCTGTTTGCCACCAAGAAGCAAACGCAAAAGCCGCTGAATTACATTATGATATTTGGATGCCCAAAGAGCTACAGAACACTTTAGGCTGTAGAATATATAATACTATATTGAAAAAAACATGTTAATGCTGTAAATTTTGATACAGTATCTGCAAGATTTGCTAATCTTGCTTACAATTGTTCATAAAACTATTCAAAAAGCAACCAGGATAGATTATAATCTATTTTAGTATTTGTTTGTGATTTTGTGTGCTGTCTTTTATATTAACCTACTGTAGTATCTTGAAATGAAAAATAAAGTACAAATTGGGTTGACTAAAATTGCAGTGGAAAACTGAAGAACATTTTTAAAAGTGTCATGTAGGCAGTGCATATAATTCAGAGTAAAGACAATAAGTACTGGGAGGGAACAAAACAAGATGTGAGAACGGGTATGAATTTTATATTTAGATCAGACAGCCATGAAAGTTAAGTCTAGAGATACTTTTACGGTTTGTTGTCTTACAAATAAATTCCATACTACTAGTTTTTTTAAGGGATGAAAGTTGCTCAGTGAAGACTGATATGTGCCAGTCATTTTGATAACCACTGAAATGTACTACACACATTTCTTGCCCTTTTAGCAAGAACAGTTTAATCTTAAAGCATACTTTATAAACATGATTTAAATATTTTTCATAAACAATTGCTAATATATTAATACATGTTTCTTTTTCTTCTTAGTTTAATGAAACACATAGCAAACTTGCAGGTAATAAGAGATATGAAGAAGTACAGAGGTGACAGTAAAGTGTAAGTGCAGAGTACAAACTAATTTTTTTTAAAAACGTACTTTCATTTCACAAGCTCATCAGTTATTGAAATAAATATGTACCTTGAAATCTCCTTTCTTCTTTCAACTTTTCAATTTTTCTTCCTTAGATATGGGTACATGCAGCAACCAGTCAGAATGGGGAAGACAGTTTAACGATGCCTCTACAGTCCCGCAGGCAACTAGTTCCCACTAAACTTTGCCACACTCATGGACATGCAAAAAGACTCAATATATGGTTAGCAATATACTACTTTTCCTTATAACACAACTGTCAGATGAAAGGCAACATAAAACAAACAAAATGGGTAAAGCATTCTGGGCTATCGGACACAGAAAGAGGATGTAGAAGATGGAAACTCTTGGCAGTAAATTCCTTTTTCTGTGCCCTCAGGCCAACAGCCCAGAAATGTTTAAGTATAAGCAGTCCTGAAAAGCCACAGAAGTACCTTACACTACAGCTTCCCTGCACGCTCCAGGAGAACCTCTGCCCCAATATCTAACAGATTTTGGCTCATGTTCCTACACTGGCAGGACTGTGCAGATGAAAAATGCTTTCCCTATACATGTATGCACCTGTATCAATCCAGACTTCAAAGCTTTTTACGATTTCTGTTCTGGCTAAGATACAAGCACATCTAGAGTAGTTTTCTGAGTATTTTTTCTTTAGCATCTCTTCTTCAACCCTGACAGAAGCTGGAAAAACTGGGAGATTAAGCTCTGCCTTTAAATGGCAATGGGTTGAAAAAATTGTTGTTAGCTGAAGAACCTGACACACTCCTTGTGAGAATTTTGAAGAAAAATCTGCTTGAGAGAAATTCAATCAAACTTTCCACCTTTGCTGTTTCTGGTGGAAAATTACACAAAGGGAAATCAAAGCACTCATTTAAAAAGTAGTGACACAGATGTTCAAGAATTAAAATAAGAACCATCAAAGAAAGCACGTGTCTGTAAAGGAGGACACAATAAGCCCACTGCCAAATCCAAATGAACTATTCAGAAATAAGAATTCTTCAGGCAGTCCGTGGACATCATCTCTTGTGTTAGAAGGGACCAAGCTTAGAATTACAGTGCTGAGGCACAAGTCAGTGCTAGGTTCCCCTGGAAACACACCTAAGCTGCAATAAAACTCTAGTACTCTACAAGAGAAAAAAATACTACTGTAGTTACAAACCATATTCTCATTGTTAATCAACCCAGAACAAGAAGGACGAGTAATATATTGTCTAGCAATTTCAGAACTCTCCACAACCATTTCCAGAAAGTCTCTCATAGCATATCCAAGAGTTTCTAGGAAAAACGTTGTATGTGTCAAAATACTGAAGCGGCAAAACAATTCCAAAAAATGTGCTAACGTCCTGCTTTGTTACACTAGCAGTGCTGCTACTGTAGTTGCCTTGTCCTGCCTGACTTCCTAAGAACATTTTGCAGACTGCAATGAGACGCTAGAATTTCATCCTTCCTGTGAAGTTAGCCTGCAGTCTCACGCTACCCATGAATCCACAGGTCTGTAGGTGCCATAACTTCTTAATTTCTCTGGGTTTAAGGGCCAGGATGGAAATTTATGCTGATTTATACACCTACACTGACCTGAACAGGAGCTCTAGATAGTCTTTAATTCAAATAAACATACATTTGTGGTACTTCTTGCATTTCTTGCAGTTTCTTGCTGTAAGCATTGACTGTCTATAATTTACTATCTCGGTCTTCTAGAACTCAGGAAACCACTGGGATTGTAGTGCAATCAGTTTGCTACAGAGTCACTGTTTTCTTTTATTATGTCAAGGTGCAGGTATGCCTCCAGCCACAGGAACACAGCGTACCAGGTGATTCTGTGGCTCCTGAAACACACATGTTTCCTAAAGCATTACTTCCTTCATTAGATTGATATGGCAGGAAAATTGGATCTTGGCCGGTTATGCAGAAAGAATGCTCTTCGATGAAGTTGAGGAGTGCAAAACTTCAAACAAGTCCAGGCCACCCCAAGAATACTGGGAAGCCTAAAAATTTAATGTGACAAAAACCTCCCCTAAAATTGAGAGTTATGACATCTCTAGAAGATCTTAATTAGTCATTAAGATTTAAGAATTTTAATAATTTAAATCTTGTTTTGAAACAACTAATTTTCTAAGCATTCAGCTTACTTGTCCAGAAATTCTGAAGTCTATTCAGTATAAATTTCCAAGTCTTTCACTCTTCCCAGTTCCTGAGAAAGGAGGAAGCAGGTTTATTTTCTTAGAAAGTTCCTCTTGATGGTCTGGTGTCTCCCTGAAAGTGAGATGTCCTTTCATACTTGGCATGAAATGATTGTGAGACCTTATACTTTCCCTTCCCTCCTTTAAACTTCGGAGGAGAACGAAAGGAGCTCAGACACTTGTGAGGATAAGAACATGCAGAATTTCCAGCAGAGTTCTTTTTTTTCAGCTGATGTAAGGTGTGTTTGTGTTCTGAAAAATCCTTCATGATCTGGACCAAGGATTCACCGAATAGCTTGCCACCTGTGTATGGTAAAGACAGCAGTTTACGTTTTACATCTAGCGATGAGGTCCAAGGACGCAGCCATATAGCTCTCCAGGCTACAGTGAGGCAAGCCATATTTTTAATGGTGAGTCTCAGAGAATCCTCAGCTGCATCATGGATAAAATTAGCTGCAATTTTACATAGCCTGCGTTTCCTCTGCATGGCACCAGATGGGACCCATTTCTTTTTCAGTCTGGCTCGTTCTTCCTCCAGCCATATTAGTAACGCTCTAGAAGCATAAGTGCAGTAGATAGATACTCCAAGCTGGGCTGCAGCTAGCTTGAAAGATCTTTTAATTGCTTCCTCAACCTTTCGATCAGTAGGATCTTTAGGGAGAACATCGATATTAGCAGGCACCGATAGTACAGAGTCACCAGTAACCAATGCCCTGTCTACCTGAGGCAAGGTCCCCCACAAAGCAGCTTTATCCACTGGAAGAGGATAGAGCTTACGCAGGATTGCTGGGGCTTCATGCTTTGCCTCAGGATTACCCCAAATCCCACAGACAAGATCTTCCACTGCTGAATGGATAGGGAGTGCATTACCTATCTTGCCTTCTTCAGACGGGACAGGCAGTCCTTCTGAAGCACATTCAGATTTGGAAGATTTTAGCATTAATGCTCTCTTTATGTGCTTGAACAGATAATTTTGTTTCTCTTTGTCAAACTTACGCAGAGGATCTGGTCCTTCTTGGTCTTCTGTAGGGGACTCAGATGACACTTCTCCATCTTCAGGTGATGACTCAACCTCCAAGGCCTCATCAGCCTCACATGTCTCTTTCCCAGAAGCTGTCTGGTCTTTTAAACTGTCCATATGGTCTGACTGAAAAGTTTGGGAACCGCTCCCAGTTGCTTCTAGAGGAACCACTGGAACTTCTGTAACTGGTACCCTGGGATGCTTTACTGAATGGGCCCTTGCCTGCGCCACAGAAGTTATACTTTGTTTGGCTGCTGTCAAAGCATCCTTTAAGACAGTAGCTAGCTCAGGCAAAATTACAGATTTCATTAGTGAATTCTTTTCAGACTCAGAGAAGTGAGTAGTAGTAGAAGGTCTTACCTTCCTGTGGTAGGAGCTCTGAGCATCTTCTGAATCTGAGCTGTAGTCTGGGGTCTGGCTGAACCAGTACTGGAGAGAAGAATGCTGCCTTGCCAGTGAGCCATGAATTGAGTTGCAGCTGAGGGATTGCTGGAAAGGGGATGGATGTCCTGCCTGAGAATCTGAGCCCTCCTCCGACCCCATTATCTGTTGCTCAGAAGCATGATGTCTAGAGCCACGCCTGTACTTCCATTCGTCTGACCTTTTTTCCTCTCGGCAGAGGGAAGCAGAGACAGAACTAACCCTTGCAAGCTCTGAAGACTGCCTAGCCCTCCTCCTGGTGTAGGAGGTCTCTGATCTGGTGCTGGAGTATTGATCCCCTGACCTTCTGAAGAAGCTGGATCTGTCAGATCTCACAGACTTTGCTTTGGTAAAGACAGGGTCTGCTTCAGGAGAATTGGCACAGCTACCTTTTCTTTTCTTTTCCTTGTCCAGTTTCTTTCCTGTCCAAGCAGACATGGACCTGAAGTGATGAAAAAAGTTCAAAATACTCGAATTCCTAGATGTTTCAAAAATCACTTTTTTTTTTCAAGGGAAACCCTATACCCTTTTTCCTCAAAGGAGCACTGCATCATAACCAGTGCCATGTGAGGCAGGCAAACTGGGAACTGAGTGACTGCAGTGATGCTGGGCTGCAGAGTGGGTGCCAAGATATCTTCTGTAATCTGACTGGTTGCTGCTGCCACCCTGTCTCTAAGGAAAAAAGAGGAAAGCCCGATATAGACTAATTACAGAGAAATACATTTTAGAAAGGATTTTTTGCATGGTAAAAATAGGATGAGCTCTTTCATGTGAACAAGTCTGAAACCTTGGCATGCATCTGTCCATATTCACCAGACATGAGGTGCATGAATGCACTATAAAATAGTTTAATAACCCACTAGATGATTCTATAGATTAACTCAAGCTGCTTAAATACAGAGACATAAACTCAAATCTTTCTACAGGTCACACATGAAAGCAGACTTGAATAGTCTTATTCTAGGCCTGAGAAAACATTTACTGAGGTCACATCACTTGCACAATTCTGTATGAAGGTCAGTTTCTGCTGTTGAAAGTACCCAGTATCAAAAACCAGAGGAGCAATAAAGGAGAATGCAAGCTGGACTGCATAGGAAAACTTATACAGTACTTTACATCTGCTTCCAAACATTGCTTCATCTTTCCCTTTTTATCAGCTGAATTTAATTAATCCACATGCACTTAATGCTATAATAAAACACTATTCTGAACTCTAGAACCTAAAACCAGAGTATCATAATTTTTTTTTTTAAATCAGGGAAGAATAAACAGAAACTGTTCCTTGGCATTCAGAACTGTAAATCTGCTCCAGTCAGACCAAGATGCACATTTCGCTGTATGAAGTAGTTGTGGCAACAGAAGGGATCCTTCTTGAAAAAAATTGATTTTTCTATGTATATTTGTAAATGTTACATCTTCAAAATAACAAAGGGCTTTTACAATGCTTTTGACACAGGAATGCCCCGTAAAGTCTGTATAACACCCATGTAAAATATAATGTTATTGACATAATTAGAAAATACTAACGTTATTTCCCGTACTAATCAAAAAAACCCAACAAATAAAATGCTGCTTATTTAATAAGCCATACTCATAATTGTTATAGGAACAGACTTGCCAAGGCATGCTTTTTGTGATGCCAGGAGATTCAGCTAGACTACATTCACAATAGAGAGTCAGAAACAAGAGCTATGTAACATGCTTTGAAGCTGCTTGCTGTGTGTCCTGTACTGAAATATGGGAAAGGGAGATTTGGTTTTTCTTGTAGGACATTCCTTCACCTCTGTCTATAACATCACTTCTTTGTTATTGGATTAGGTGTTAGTCCTGGCACTTATTTTAAATGTGTTTGTTTTCCAGTCGATGTAATGCAAGATTGTCTTTATTGGGCTTCAATTAGAAATGTATTTTCAAAAACCATAATGCTAAATGTGGCCTAACTGAAAGGACACTGTATCTGGTATTTTAACTATCTGAATGATGGCTTTGTAAATAAAGATTCCTCACTTTGAGACAATTATGTTTGAATCCAGATTTCACCTTGATTAGTGAATAGCTTCTTCCTAAGCTTGGACATTTAATTTCTTTCTAATGGTGTTGCTGAAATGTTATCTATAGCTCTATACAACACAGGATACAAAATCTTTGTCAATATGGAAAAAAAGTTAGTTTTGAATTAATATGTGTGATATTATATACAGTACATGTGTGATACGAACGGTGAACATGACAAACCACAATAGTTGCTCACCTGTATTCACCAAATGTTCCATCATCTTCCTTCATAGGCTGTATTTCCGGATCAGCATGTGCATCCTCCTTTTCCTTCACTAAAATATTTGAAATAGTATTTTTTATCATTAAACTGCAAGACGAGAAATCTTAAGACCTTAATTTCTCAAAGTGATCACATTCAGCAGGAACATGGTTTGGATAAAAAATAATTTTTTTAACTGGGGCCTTAGACTGTGACATTTTTCCTTTTGAAGGAAAGGATCTGTTAATTAGTTATAGAATTTTATTTTCATTGAAGTACAAAATACTGTATGTAAGTATTTTACTACACATTAGTAAAATTTTTTCCTCATTTCATTTCTAGCACTAAAGTTTTGTTAAAAATCCTAGTAAAATACTTTCTTTACTTACCTTATTAATAGAGCTATTGTTTATTGAAAACTGAATAATACAGTTTTACTTATCCATTCTCCATATTTCCTCTTGATATTCCTCTCACACTGACTGATAAAACAGAATCAGATGCATTTGTGTTCACTGCCAGTTTGTACACTCTCTGCTTTTATCTCATGCACTAAGACTCCAGGGAATTTTAAGTAGTGTTTTAAGAATTATTAATATTGGCAAGTGTGGTCTATTCTTCTTTTCCATAACATGATCAAAAGCAAAGCAAAACCACCTACACTGGAACCTAAATTTAGCACCATTATATCTCTTGCCTGTCCTCATTATAGGCTTAGTCATCAGTCACTGGTGGGAATAAATCCATGCATCTAATCGGTCCCTATAGAAAACTATGCACCACTGCGTCCTCTGACACAGAAACCCAGTCACGCCTGAGAAGACAGATGTTTCTAGAAGACATATATTACTGTAAATTAAGAACAGAAGGCTCTGGGGAGACCTTATAGCAGCTTTCCAGTACTACCTAAACAAGGCCTACAAGAAAGATGGAGAAGGACTGTTTACAAGGGCAGGGAGTGATAGTGCACGGAGGAATGGGTTTAAACTACAAGAGGGGAGATTTAGATTAGATATTAGGAAGAATTTTTGTACTATGAAGGTGGTGAGTCACTGGAACAGGTTGCCCAGAGAAGCTGTGGAGGCCCCATCCCTGACAGTGTTCAAGGCCAGGTTGGATGGGGCTTTGGGCAACCTGGTCTGGTGGAGGGTGTCCCTGCCCATGGCAGGGGGGTTGGAACTAGATGATCCTTGTGTTCCCTTCCAACCCAAACCATTCTGTGATTCTGTAAGATTGTTGACAGCGTGAAATAATATACTGATTTCTAGAATTATCATTACGGTTCTTCCCTTTGCCTTTTCATTTCTGTTTTTCTGGCTACTGGTTTCAGGAAAGGGGGAATAGATGACAGGGATGTTCTTTCCCTTGGAACAAAGCACATATTTTCTTGGTCTTTCAGTTGCTCAGAAGAGACTGGTTTGGGCTTCTGGGGAGGTTTAGGTTGGATACTAGGAAAAACTTCTTCACAGAAAGAGTAGTGAGGTGTTGGAACATACTGCCCAGAGAGGTGGTTGAATCGACATCCCTGGAGACATTCAAAAAACGTGTAGACGTGACACTCCAGGACACGATCTAGCAGGCATGGTGGTGTTAGGTTGACAGTTGGACTTGATATTCTCGGAGGTCCTTTCCAACCTTAATGATTCTATGATTCTATGATTCTACTCGAATCTTTCCCTTGTTTAGCAGATACAGTTATATAATCCAACAAACAATCTCTTATCTTTTACTCTCGTAATTTCTGCACTTAATTTGTACATCATTAGTTTATATGCTGCTATTTAAGATGATATGAATAATTTCTGACAGTATTTTCTAAGTTTATATTACAATAATGCATAAAATCTTGAATTGTATCTGGCTGCTATAATTTCATACTGAAATAATTTATTACTTTTTTCAAACCATAGGCAGACTCAAGATGACATGCTAAAATTATGACAAAAAAGAATTATCAATTTTGTGCTTGGCATTTCTCACTATCATGGAACAGTACATTTGCAATGACACAAGAAATACAATTAGTTCTAGAGTCACTGCTATAAACAAGAGTACATACTGAACCTGGAAATCTTATATACAGCCAAAGTCTATTGTATCTACTCAACGGATAGCATTTTTATATATGTGTGTGTATATGCATTAAAAAATTAATATCTTACATCTAGTAATTCTGGAGAAGCAGAGAAAAGAGCATAGCAGGGATCTCCACAAAGTAACGACAACCTTAGCATCCAACTGCCTTCTACACTTTTACTCAAACTGTGTTTAACTCTGTTCTAGATGGTGGCTCACTCCAAATCCTCCCTACTCTTCTCAGTTTCATCACTTCACTTGTTTAATTCTCCCAATTTTCCTTCTCTTTTCTCAATTCTCTCCACTAAGAGTCACTTTTCCTATATCCTCTGTAATCTCATTTTCTCTTTAAAAAATCCAAATATTAGGAAAAAACCTAAGATGATGTCATTCAGTTCTATATAACACTGTGTTCCTTAATCATCTTTTCTCCATGGGCATAGGCGGTTGGGACAGAAGCTTCTCTTACTCAATTTTTGCTGTCACTACAAATCTTTTCTCTCTCCATAAAACAATTAAACAGTTAGATTGAGCAGAGTAGGATTCTTGTACTTAATAAGGTGTTTTTAACTTTTTATAATCTGCTAAATTCAGCTGTAAAAGATTTGCCTATAAAGAGGAAAAGTTTTAAGTGTTCACTGACACTAACTTTCAGAAGGGCACTGGTCAAAAAAGCAGAAATTAAAACAGAGTATGGATTATTTATTTTTTTTGTACTTTTGGAAGTGCAGCCATCTCTTCCATATCCAAATTAACAATATGAACTTCAAGAAGTTTGAGCTGACTTTAAATAATCATTCCAGAGTTTGGATATTTATATAATTTCCAAACCTTTGGAGTATGTAATATAGAACAGATTTTTTTCCCTAAAATCATGATTTTACTTAAAACTCAGCAATTGTACTTTCTGTTGCAGGTAGGAGAGGAAAAAGAAAAATCCAATTACCCTTTGATGCCCAGTTGAAGTCCATGCGTATCCACTCATACCTCACAGCTGCTCTGAGATCCTATCAGGGAGTGCTATTATTCTATGCAAATTGGTTGTCACTATCTTTTCCAAGATAGCTTTAGTCTATGGACCTACTCCATAAACACAAATATAAGACTGGCGAAAGATACAGATGAGACATACACGCATGCATACATACATACACATATATATGCCTTTTATAATATGTACACAGAGAGGAATCAGAGTTTTGATAGAAGACGTATGTCGTATAGTTCCAATTTAAATTACAAATTATAAACTATACTTGGCTATTCCTAGGCCTAATACAAAAAAAAAGCCAAAACCAAACAAACTGAAAAGAAAAATGCTTATAAACAAAAACTTACAGAAGAAACAACCTAACTGAGGGATGGTAACTTCAAATTTGGCTGCAAAAATGCAGAGGCTGAAGACAACAAAGATTCTGAGGAGGAGGGTAATATATTTGAAACAAAATAATGTATGAAGGCATTTGTCCTGTGACATGCATTTGCAGTATATTAAAGTAACGCAGCATCTATGATCTGGTATATCTTCCCACACTTTCTGACCAATTAAATTCTAGCTCAGCTCATTTTAGTGAGTTAAACCCATCTGCATTAGACTTCAGAAGCTGGGGCAGGAGGACCAAGTATCTCGAACAAAGCTCAAACCTCCCTAGAGTGGTAATGTAGTAATAGGACCCTCCAGGAATGAAGGAGATACTTTTCTTATGCTTAAATGCATTAAGGTTATCAGCCAATAGGCAGATTGCTCTTGACAAGCCTACCAAATGATAAGACTGAATCACCATACACACAACATAAATGTAAACCAGCAGCAAATATAATTTCTCCAGTAAACATGAGATCTGTCTTAATGGATTACTGGTAGACGATGTTACTCTCATTGTTATATATCATACCTGGATATTTGCCACCCTTATTCCTTCTTATGAAGCAAACAATCAGTAAAATCAGGATCAGAAGAGCAACAGCACACATAAGACCAATGAACCATCCTTGAGTAGCGATGTCTACCTGCCGACTTGCCATTGCTAGAGAATAAAAGAAGAAAAATGAGATGTTTTGCTGCATTTAAATGCTGTGCTAATTCAAATAAATAATAGCCCGTATACAGTGTTCATTAATTAAGAAATGACATTCATTGTTAAAATTAAGAAAACCAGTTATAGTGTATTTTGTGAATATTTTCATTATTTAAAATGTTTCCAACTACACGTGCATAGAACTTATAGAAGAATTCTGCCAACATTTAAGCTTGGCAACTACTTTGCAAAACCTGTGCACATACTATATTGCTTTTCACAAACCTCAAAACCATTTTCAACCATTTTACATTAATTAAACTATGGAAATGTAATTGCAAATTACAATTTACACAAATACATTGATTGCATTCTCAAAATGAATAAAAAGCCAATACTCATTAGCTAATGCACTCCCCTTAGTCTGAAATGGGGAAACAGATGGGTCATTCAAGACCCCAACATTCAGTTTCAACTAAAAATCAACAATGAAGCATCCTTTAAAGCCTAATCAAGCATCATGTTTTCTTCCTCTCCTCAGACCTGTACCTCATCTTACAATTTATCATGATTGCCTTGATTTAGCATTAGTGAGGACTTCACACAATGCAACTGGGAAGCCTTTCCTTGGCACTGTTTCTCCCCAGATGCTGACTGTAGCTGGAAGATAATGTAAATGGTAAGCAAACTACAAAGGAAACATTACTGCCACTCATAAGGACAAGATTTATCTGTGTGGTCTGGGGGCTGGATCCCTCCTACTGGTCTCTAACACAGTAGGAAGATTTTCCTGGCGAAGCTTATTTTCTACTCCCTGCTTGGAAACACGCTATAGGCAACCGGCCTTAGGATTGGTTGTTGGGAGAAAGTGGGAAAGGTGAGAGTTAGGGATGTGTGCTATGGACAGAAGAAGACATGAAGTGGAGAACATGGACGTCCATTCAAACCTATTTTGTTCATTCTTCACCTTCTCCTCCAGCCCCAAAACCCAAGAGTTTGAAACTCTATGAAGAGTTGCCCAATAGACCCCTCTCTATTTGGGAAATACAGACAAAGATCACTTTCCCACATGAATAAGGAATGCAAAACAATTCCTATGCACAACCCGTATGGCACTTCGTTCAGCATTTGTTGTTTCTCCTAGCTTCATGAGATAAGGTACTGGATTATTCACAGCCTAGGATTTTAGTAAGGATCAACAGTACTTCAGATCTCAGTTTAGTAGACACTTCACACTAGGACCAGATTATACTTGAGACCTTCAGTCCGTCTGTTTGTTCGGATGCTGTGAGCACATCAGCTCTCATGGCACAACGTGTTTCACCCATACCCGCTAGGGAAGGTCTGTAGACTTGCTTCCACTGAAGTGGAGGACACAATGCACTTATGGCTTTACACGCAGAAAAGTGAAAGTCCCAGAGTCCCGTAAATATTTCCACCTCTCCTTACAGAACATGTGTCTATACATGAAGGCTTATAAAAGCACATCAGAGAAAATCTGTTTTCAGTGGAGCATTGACTTTTCTAGCCACAATTTCATGTGATATAGCATAAAGTCTTCCCCTTACAAAACACGTTGGATGACAACTGTCCTGTGTCTGTCCTGTGCTGGTGCTGTCCTTTGAACGATACCAGAGCCTTGCTGGACAGACTGCTAGCTGACAAGAGACTGCACTGGGCTGGCAAGCATACTAACAATAAAGTGCAAGAATATTCAGTTGTAGGCCAGAATTCAAGCCCATGTCTCAGTGTTATTTATCAGTTAAGACAAAGGCTGAGATGGCCAGCTTGGAAGCATCAGCTCTCAATGGTCAAAAGTACAAGCAGGAAGAGCTTGACGCCTTGGCTCAGTCCCAGAACTATGACATCATTGGTATAAGTGAAACCTGGTGAGATGAGTCCTGTGACTGGTGTGCCATGTGCTACTGTCTGGAGACAGTATCTGCTCTCCATTCCATATGGAAAACCGATGTGTATTCCACTTTATAAGTACTAGGCTAAAATTAGGTCTTTTTGCTGAGTCTTCTTGGTCTAACTGGGCAGCTATGACTTGATTTACATTTAAACACATCAATGAATGAATGTGCCTGGTTACTGTGGAGTTACAATTAGCAGATTTCCCAGCTATTGCTTAAGATTATGCTTTCTGATATTTTAGAAACCGTTTCTTATATGTACACCAATTTAAACTCTTTTCGCACAAAATGTCTACATGCTATATAGACATATATATATTTATAGCTTACATACTATATATAAATATATAAACATATAACCATAAAGAGATATAAATATATATGTGACAGTCTTAGAAAACAAAATCACAAAGGTAATCTTCCTCTGCATTATAAATTGAATTAAAATAAATTTTTGCTTCCACATGAAGGTTAAAATTATTTTGACTTTTGCACATATGCATTTTATAATAAGGCATTAAAGGTTGTATAATACATACTGTGACAAAATGCAAAAGAACATTTAACATTCAAATGTAGTAAGAAATAACATCAAGCAAAACAACTCATGCATAAAAATATGCAAGATAGATGGGGGAGAGTAAAGATGAAAACTTACTTATGCAGCTTCCTGTATTCTTTAACTTATTGCATATCCAGTAGGAAAGGGTTTCTAGATCTCAGTGCAACTTTAAATGTGGCACAACATTTCCTGCTTACGCTAAGCAAATTATCTGCTTCAGGCAGGAAGACATTTACTCTTGGTGAACTGCTAATGCAGGAGTCAATGCAATACACTGTACTGGTACATTATCTTTATCAAAAAGATAAACCCACACACTACGAACACAGTCTCTAGGAATGCTTATAAAAGAAAAAAATGTGGCAAAAGCCTCATATATGAAATACTGCGGTTTCATTTCTAATTAATGACATATTCCACATTCCAAATATTTTTTCTTTTTGTCCACTTCACTTCTTGCAGTATTTAAAAGTTTTGATCTAGGCTGAAGACAGTGTGACATGTTTTTCTTTTAAAAATATGCCATGTATGTAACTTAATGCTGGACACTGACCCTTTCCCTTATCAAGAAGCAGAAAAGACTGTCTTTAAATTCCCTTCTTCCTTAATGACTCAAGCACATGAGCCAAGGTGACTGGGTACATACAGGATTCCTTATCTACTGGCTCAGTAATTTTTGTGCAGAAAGGTGCTTTAGGGAAGGTTTCCATTCAGTTTGTTCTGAACTGTACTATATCTTGATCCTTGCTTTACTGCTGCTTTAGGCTGTGGATGTTTATTTGCATAAAACTCTACGTCACGGCTTTTACACCACTAGCTGTCTCTGGAATAAATAACCTCGGTGTTTAGCCCATACATATTTGCTTGGCACTGTTACTCAGCACCACGCTTTCAAAGCTTTCCTGCAACACGATAAACTGTGAAGAGAAATGGAACAAAAACAAGTAAAAAATGATGGTTTTAGAAAGCGCTCACTTTCAAATGGGCATTTTCATTATTTACTTTGTTGTCTGATAATTATTGTATATTGCTTAAGCAGATCAAGAACTACTTTCTTAAATAATAACATTCCGGAGTTGGAGAGACTATTGCTAAATAAATCTGCACTGACCAAAATGCCTGAAATGAGCAGAAGTGGCTAGCAAATACACAAGAAATAATAACAGCTGACCAAGAGCATGCGATGATGGCAACAACATATTCAGCATAACATCAAAAAACTCCAATAAAGCTCTTTCTCTGAGTTAAATGAACAAGCATTACTGAGTTGCTTATGAAGAAATATGACTGAAATATGTACATAAGGAACTGAAACAGCCTTACACAGGATATAGATGTGACATCAAAATCTATATAAAACCGGTATATGGCAGGAAAAGAAATACTTACAAGTAGGCATTTCTTAACACTGGTATAAATAGATGACATGAGACATCAAATTGAATCTGCACTTCTGATTATGCAAACATTTTTGCTCGGATTTTTTGTGTGAAAATTGATCATACACAGATTGTTAGCTTTAAAAATATTTACTTGGCTGTATTAAGGTAGACATTATTTGAAAATAGCCATCTAATTAAATTAATTAGAAATAAATTAAATAGGTCATCTTCAGTGCACAGCACACAGATGTAGCGTGAGCAGTGGTGATCTTGCCCGTAACAGTAACAACAGACAAGTAAAGAGAAAGGATGAAAACATTCATAATCTACACAACAAATGTGCTGGCATTATTTCAGAGCTTATAAAATAATTCAACATCGCACTAAAAAAAAAGAACATGCAAAGATGCTAACTACAACATCTCTTAGCTAGAAGCAGTTCAACGTTTCAGCACTTGGTCTACCACAATTCTGGCTACGATACAGAATTGGTACAGTGTGCCTCACCTGGACCTGTCTCAAACACATCCTCTGAACTCCTAAAACCAGACAGGCCCTCAGCACCAACCCGGACTTTATATGCTGTTCCTGGTGTTAAACCCTTTAACACAAAGAAGCTTCGAGAACCATTTACAATTTCTTTTTTCCAATCTTCTTTGCCTACAAAAATTTTAGGAAAACAACATATTGGAATTTTAAATTACTCTGTATTACTGAAAGTTTCTAGACAGAAAAATATCAACAGTTACTTGGCTAAACTATGACAAAAAAACCCCTTATTGTCTAAAAAAATAATAAAATCATATAAAATTATGACTTCAAATAATATATTGCATGCAATATATTGAAGAAGACATTGTACATGAATTATGAAACTATTTTAAACATTTGTTCCGTTGTACGAGAAATACTATTTTCATTTCTTTTTTAAAAGGCTTATTGAACTTCCAATTATAAACCACATTAAAAAGGATTTTAATAATTTAATTAAATTATATGTCTGTCGTGTCAGTCAATATTTACTTTAATCAAGAAGTTCTGCTTCAAGATCTGAACCTATCATATTTCCTGATCATTCTCTTACATCTTTTTCTAGTACAGCTGCTTCTTTGACCAATATCCAGAAAAATGCATTTATATTCCAATTTTCAGGTTGGTCATATTTAGTCATAACTTCAGAAGGATAGAGTATTTAATAGAAGTGTCTTGGTATTATTGCTAGCTGTGTTTTAATTATTACTTGTATTATCAAAGATTAAAACCTTTTTTAATGCCAAAAGAAGTACCTAAGTTGGTTGATACTTTATTTTAAGACTTATTTTAACAGAAAATATTCTTTTCATTCACTTATTTTTTATTTTTTTTTCAAATTGGGCATTACTTGGGAAAAACTGTTATATCCTATTTTAATGCAGGTAATCATATTTTTACACATGTAATCACTGCATGATAAACAACTTCATGCAAATTGCATTTTTAGAAGTTCATGTTTAAATGAATTTATAAAATAATACAAAGGAACAAAGGCTGATATTCTATCTAAGCATCATATACCTGCTACACATTGATGTTCATTAAAATGAAAATTATTTGATCTTCCTGATCAAATTAAAAAATAATTCTAGACATTTAAGAGCTATCGTTAACACTGGGTCAATTTAGGACCACATTTACTACAAAAATCTTTGAAAATATATCTGAACACTGTAGCAAAATTTAATGAAATGACTTCTTACTGCCTGCTACACCATATTCAACATAAAAGTTCGCATGATCTGGTCCCTCATACTCCCAACTGATATTGGCATAGGTCTCAGCAGCAGCTGTGGTAACATTTCTGATCCTTGGATAAAGTGGTTGCACTGAATACACAATAGAAAAACAAAGCAGAATATGAAATTGTGATTTCATATATTAAAAAAAAATATTTTAAGAAGTTACTATATTGATTTAGACCATGTGCAGGGAAATATAGTACATTTGTCATTGTTTCCTCTACTGGAAATTAGCGACTAAATTAGTGTATTTGGTAATTGAATCCTAGGCAGTTACTAGACTACGGAATTATAAAGTAAAATCTATATACTCTACTGAGCATGCCCGGTTTCACAAAAAGTGCCAAATACTTAAAAATACCCAATTGCCAAAATTCTGGAAAACATTATCTCTATTAATCTAGAATTAAAATGCAGACAGCTGGACAGTAAGAACATTGTCAGAGTAACGGGAAATGGTAGGAGGGAAGGGAGTTACGAAGGTGGTACACACCTCCCCTTACACCGTGTGTCACTGAATGGACTGCAAACGCCTCAACTGCAAACCCTTACAGGATTTTGTCTCTATTGCATTGATAATGATAAAAAAGGAAGACAATACCCTTATAGAATGTTGGACGGACAGTGTGCATGACTGGGGAGGTTGCAAAAAGGGTTTCTGAATATCCTTCACCATCAGAGATAGTAGGAAAGAAAAAATAAAGAGTAAAAACACTTTGCATCAAAAAATAACATTGAAATAATACAGTAAAACCTTACCTGTTAAATGTATAACACATGCACACTCTAAGTTCATGCAAGATTCAATTAGTTTTACTCGTTAGAATATGAAAAAGCTAAGTGATATACATGTATTTGAAAACAAAGTGAAGTATGCGTGTACTGACACCTTTACTTTCACGGAACATTTCTGAAATCAGCTTCATTAACACTATGGATTCACGGCACCTCTAGACATTGGAACATCAGACATCAGATATTGGCAAGCCAATATCAAAATACTCTGGTGTGAAGGACATAAATCACTGAAATGCAAGAAGCTGTTCATTTTAAGGTACTGTGTCTTACTGCTGACAGCCTCGTTAGACAACAGTACTTTTCACAGATACGCATAATGCCCACATCTGCGAAAAGAACTGCTTCTCTTTTCAGCATCCTGTCATTAGCCACTTCTTTGCTCATACCTTAATTCTTTATTATACTTGTTACAAATGGACATATATCAGCATTTTTGTTTGCCTAATATTAATGAAAAATAGATTTCAATGGTTCTAATAGTGTAATAGTGCAGATACAAAGAGGATGCTCCTCAAAGGCATGAAATTAGGTTTTAATGAAAATGCCTCACTTGGTTTGCCACTGACTTTTCCATCCTGCTAAAAATACCTTTTCTGTTAGAAACAACGTCAAAAATACTCCCCAAAGGACCATGAAACATCGGACATAAAAACCTAGTCTTAGTATACTGAGACAAATGGCAGAATTCCAATGGCTTCAGCTACACCAGAAAATAAAATGGGCAAAAGCCTGTTCTCAAGGCAAGAGGTGCTGCAGACATTTTATCTGGGTACTTAAATTATTTTCTCCTCGAAACAGGATTGCCTTTACTGAAAGAAGTTCCAAATTAGATTCAAAGAGAAAATGGCTTACGTTATAACAGTAAAATTAATGAATCTGTATACAAACTCCTAGCACAGCCTAAATAATGAGTCATCTTTAGAAACTGTAGTTTCTCAGGCTTTTCAAAATATACCTAAATTACGAAAATTCCATCAATTCTCCTGAAAATGTATTGTCATGATTACAAATTTTCACAATATTAGACCTTTTATCCCCATACTTTCATCAATTCTTTTTCTGAACTCTATTCCAGTAGTATTCATTCAACTCTTCAATCTGTATTAAACTAATTACTTCCACATTTTATGTCTTTGTAGGTACATTGTGCTTGTGTATTTTATATATAGTTTCTTTTACCAACCAAAAATAATAAGGAATATATTATTTAAATAATAAGGAATATATTTATTTCTAGGCTAAAACCACCTGAACAAAACCAAATAGAAAGCACTCGATGTAAAAAAAGCCTTCTAGGTTAGAAAGTCAACAAGAAAACCCCTAAGAAATACCAAAGCCGGAGCTGTCTATGGGAAATCTAGTATGTAACCAGATACACTATGGTGATGCAAGGGGATTAGATTCTGCTTCTCTCTGCCACTTGAAAGCAGCGATAGGAAAGAATAGTGGGCTCTAAATTTAGAAAGGTGCAGAGCCTGAGATTGCAGACAGGATATATGAACTTCCTTCCTCATTTGCACGTAGGAACAGGTGTTTGTTACAATCAGCAGCTAAGCATTTGTTCTGTGCCAAGAAAACAACTGCTTTGTATTCTAAATACGACTTTGTTTTGTTTCATTAAACCGTATTTACTCAAACCCTTATTTTCCTGGATTTCACTCTTCCACAAAAGATACAGAATTAGCAGCCCAACTGTATGACTGATATTTGTCATCAGTGTTAAAGACAGAAGAAACTATTAGCAATAATCTGTTTCAAACTCTCGCAATCAGATGCCACAGAATTCCACCCAACTTCTCCCTCCTCAGGCCTGGGCACTGGGTATGAAGGAAACTGAAAGACTCCGGATGACAGACAGATTCTGTAACACTAAGGAAATTCAATAATCACCTTCCCTGTAAAAACTCCATCTCATCTTGTGCTTTGGGAGTTTTTTTCCATCTCCAATTTCCAGTTTCTGCTCTGATTAAAGACCTGCCTGCTAGATTAAAGACTTGGTATCTGGTAAATGTCTTTCTGTTCATATGATTGCACGTAACGATTAAGGAGGCTCTGAAAATTACCTAATGTCCTTAGTGCCTTAGTTTGTAAATCCTCTTGAGTGACTGATTCATGCTTACTCTTATCTGATTCTTACCAAAAGCTGTTTGTATAGATTGATCCATGTGTAGTATTTGGTCAGAGTTAAGTTCTGTTTTTTTCCTACTTGAATACACTGCACCAAGAAGTTTGTTCAGTAGCACATTTATTTTCAAAATCATTACTTTTGTAATTCTTTCTCTTTTTCACTGCTGCTTGATCTAATTTTCCAGCAGGCCTGGAAAGTCTATTAAATATTTGCAACATGAATACACGCATAAGAAGATAAAAGATGGCTGATGGATCCTGAGGTGATGAAAGCCTGGAGTCGGTATGGTTAGAACATTTAAAGCTTGTCTCCAATCCACCCAGACTCCTGTCTTCTGAATCAGTGCACCTCTAATTATAATTAACCTCTTAGTTCTTCAATATGTTTCCCAGCACTGTTCACAAATGCAAAATGTGTAACTGTCAGCTGGCAGAAACTCTCAGCGTGTGCAAGCGCCAGTTGGCAGAAAGGGGGGGCAGAAAGCTTTGTCTGGGGGAGCAGGAGTTTTCAGCAGCGCAGCACTCTGCTCCTTTGATCTGTAACCGTGCACGACGCTGGGCAGCAGCGCTGACAAAAGTGTCACTCTAAAACCGATGGGAATGGATTGTTAATAACTTACAGTTTTTATACAGACCGACACTTATTCAGCTACCTCCAGTAAATTAAGCTCTTTTATTCATGCTACGATACAATGCAAAATTTAGCTGGCACTTCTGAGTATAGTTTCACTCCTGTAGTGAGATATGGTATAAAAGCAGCTGCCAATTGTTGGGAAAGAGGCCTAGGCTCAAGTAAAATTTTCCTTTCTTTTCAAATTAAACTCCAAATGAGTGGAGTTTTTTACAGCGTTGTATTTAATCTTCCAGCCTTTCAGGAACACAGTTCCTCCAGATCACACGGTTACATTTGGGCTGCAGATTCAACAGAATTTAATAAGACATGACACGAGGTATGAATGGATTTTAACAACACAATAGGTACACTCTCTCAAGATTTAGTTCAGCAGAACAATAAATTAAATTAACCCAAAAGTGACTAAGCTTTAGGAATTTTCATGGGATTCACCTGATCTCCAGGAAAAGGCAGGTAAGTGACAAGCACACATTCAAAGATGGGTGTCAAATGGAAAAAAAAAAAAGCCAAACAACGCGCAAAGCGATATGTCATAGACAATTAGTTAAAATGCATATATAAAGAGAAAAATAAATTCAAAGGAAAAAACCCCACACCCCCACACAAGAAAAGATGAAGGAAAAGGGCAATAGATTCTGCCAGAGCCTGTAAGACACAGAGAAGGGGTTTGCTTTTGTTTGCTTTTTAATCTACAACTTTTACAGTATGAAATCCAAATCTTAATACCACAGTAGGAGTGAATTCCATTTCTGTCAGGGAGAGATGGGCATTAGTCACTTCTAAGATTACTTAGGCCCTTGCAAGAGCATTCCTGTAGTGCAGGAAATACAGAAAACAAAGAAGAAATGCAAGAAATCCTTTAGCTGATAAGCAGCTAGCATAGCACGGATTTTGTTTGATGTCCACGAAATATCTGCAGGAATTTTTGCATTGCAATAATCATCGTTTTCTCTAGCCTAGCATGCGAAGCATCATCATTGTTGACAGTAGACCAGAACAGTGGTTCTGCGCAGCAGGCTGTACTGAAAGAATCACATAGATCTATCATGGAGAAGTCCACGAGGACAAAGTGGCTGATGGAGAAGTACAGAAATAATCAACTTGAAAAGAAAAAGCAGCTTGAACTTGTTAGCAAAAAACATGGAGACATTATGTGAAATGATTCAAAGAGGGAGGGAAAACAGATGGTGGGCAGGGAAAATGATTTAAAGAACAGCATTTTGTATGGAACAAAGAAAATTGAGATGATCCTATTTTGTACAAGATCAGAGATATGAACCCAGCTGAGAATGATTTCTAGCCTACAGTGAAGAGCTACATATTGGAGATTTAGTCAGAAAAAAAGAATAGTTTCAAACCCAGAGGCTACACTTCTTGTTCTTTCCCCTTGCAACAAAAGTATTTCTGTCAGGAATATTTCAGCTGTGAAGTTCACATAAAGAAGGCAGACCAGACTGAGCACTGCATTGACAGGAAGCGTTAGCTTCAATTGAAGGTAACTGTGATCTCACCACCTTATTTTAATTGCATTTTTGTACTGCCAGTTACCAGTGTCTGCCTGCCTGCAGGCTACAGACCTTGCTCTCAAATAAAAATGTTGACTAAATCAAACAGAAACTGGAGAGTGAAACAAGAAGGCTTGTGAAATGTAGAGACTGATATGGCATGGCATGACTCCCCACACTTCAGCTTACCACAGACACAATAATGAGCCCTGTGCCTGTTTACTTTAATCAGCAACATTCGTTTCTACCACCCATCAAATTTGTATTCTCTTCCTTCCTCTACATTTAGTTCTTTAACACTTCTAAGGGAAAGGGGTAGGAAAGACTTGACTCCAGTGATTACCTGAGTCACTTTCCAGCTGCTACTATAGTTATTTTATACGTAATCAGGTTCTTATTCCCTAATTTTTCTCACACCTCTGTTACCTCATGCCTGTCATTAGATGTCAATACAAATTGTCAATATTGATCCATACTGCTTATCTAATTCTGGGTACAATACATTAAAGGTTTTACATATGCAGCTCTCAGATACATTTAGAATACAGGTTTCTAAGAAGAAAAGCAATTATTTTGTCTTTGTAGTGCCATAATTTGATCAAACTTAAGTCATTCATAACATCACAGTATTAGAAAGGAAAAAAGACAGTGCAAGTCCAATAGAAGCATAGCTTGGCCATCTAGTAAAATGTGTCTTATGATTTACTCATGTGGGCTTGTGAGAGAATGTCATGGATCTCCTCTGTTAAGTTTCCCTTAGAGAAGAAAAGAAACTCAATTCCTGTAATTTGCCAAGATCCATTGCATTTCTGCTATTTGATGCAATGGCATTGTTTGTCTGAAGAAGTTTTTATTAGGATGATATTACAGGGAGACAATAATTTCCTCCTTATATTGCCACTGCCCTTGACTAGAGCTTCTAAGTTCTATTCAAGATACAGAAAAAAAAAATTATTCCTTTATGCAAATCCGTTATCCTTGATCTCATAGTCCAAGTTCTCATCTAAAGTTGTTATTTTACCTTATGGGAAAAATGTGCATAACTTGTTTCTCTACTTACTGTCCTAAAATATACTGGGTATCTTTACTTAACACCGGTAGAGTCATTATAATCATACAAACTCAGTTGGGACAAATATTCAGTGTCAAGTGTAGCAGTAAGCAGAATGTGGTTACTTTCATTGTTCTTAAAGTAACAAAAGACAATGAAGGGCACACGCCTGTCTAAAAGGACGGCAAAAGACACACGGTGTCAAGGGACAAGGAATATATTTCAGAACTACAATAAAAATACCAAGACGCTCTAAGATCCTTAGATTTACCACAGCAATATTTCCCTTTGCAATTTAATATATAGTTTTACTTTGAGAAGTGAAATATGTCCCAAGTTGTACAGCTTGCCCAGGTTTAGATGAATTGAATTCCTCCAGCACCTTATGTATAACGTTTCTGACCAGCCAAGCTGCAGGTCTTCAGGGGCAGCTGGCCAGCAGAAAACACCAAGTACAGAAATTTCAGTGCAATTTAGGCTGGCTGAATCTGGGACCTATTGTTTTCTTAACTTCTAAGATGAATGTGCTCAAATTGTAAGAGAAAGGATAGTTATATTTTTTTGGTAAGTTCTGTCCTTCAAAACGAAAACCTGAGATATATTTGACAGATCACAAAAGAGTTGAGAATATCTAAATTTCAACTTCTCCTTGGTTTGGCTTTGGGTCCACATTAGTAAGAACTGTATATACATATAGGCCCTCCTGCACTTAATGGAGGAGTAAAAATTCACTGCTGGGTACGGCTTCTTCTTGAGCGGGCTGAGTATTTCTATCTTCCAAATCCACCCACTCATGAGATCAAGTAATTCAGCACTTGATCTTGATAATACGATCCTCCCTTTCCTTCCTCACAATCCCTGATCAGTAGCAAAAGAGTTAATCATGTTAGCGTAAGTAACCACTGAGAACATTCATCTCAGACCTGCAGCAACTCAGATGTCCTAACAGATGTCATGGCTTTAGTTCCATCCTGTTTGCAGTTCCAAAGTTTTCTCTGCAATTCTAAGAGCTAGATGCTACAGGAATACGTGAAAACTTTGAAACCATAAACGGCATGGAACCAAACGAAGACATCTGCTTAATTTTCAGAGAATCTGAGATGACAGCTCTGAAATGTGAGCTGCTCCAGCTGATCTTACAAATAAGATGCTTTCTGCTAGCCACAGACTGTGACACAGCTATAATTAGCTCTCAGTTTCACACAGAGAATCCATTTTTCCTTGCATGGGTTTTTAGTCAGCTATAAATAATGAGAACTTAATTTACATTTCTGCTGTTAATGTCCAGGACTAGAAGCCAGTTTGATTGTTCCAGTCTGTGCTGACTTCTCAGCTACAACCAGACTAAAGCACAGTAAGAAAGACTTGTCATTAAAATAAATCCACAACTCCATACACTTACCAGAAATGCATCTGATATTAGAATACACTTATATATATACATATATAAATATATGTATATGATATATGCACAAATGCATGCATACATCCATACATATATGTAAGTACTCTGATTTATGCCAGATTGAGTGAATGAAGTTCTTTTTTATGGCTATTGCCATTCAAAACCCCTGATCATCAAGTGGAAAGAAAATATATGTAAAACAAATTATGCTGTCTCTTCCAAGTTTGCAATAAATGTTGGGTATTTCATGTACAGATTTTGATTTGGGTTGTTTATGGTCCAAGAATCTGAAGCACAGATGTTCATTAGTGTTAATGACAACTCCGTGATAGTGACACATAGATATAGAGACACCTTCCTGACCTACAGGTACCTAACAGTCCTCAGGACATTCTTAGCTTCTGACAGTAAAGGTATCAAAATTCATATAACCTGTGTGCATAACTGTAAAGAACACCTTGTTTGACAGAGGAACTGCGTCATTAAGAACTAAATATTACTGAATTCAAGAATAAGGATGATAATAGGTACCACTCACTGAAACATTCCCAAGTACTCGCTCACAAGATCTGTGAACCTAAGATCCCAGGAACCATTTCCCTGTATATTCAGTCTGATACTCAACTGTGAAGTATACAGAGAGTATTGTCAGTCATCTGTCTCCTATGCACAGCTGGCTTGCAATGAAATAAACGTGACCAAATGGGTAGCATTAATCAGCAGTGAGAACAAGAACGCACCTACTTTTTAAAAACAAAAAATGCACATGGCACAGACAGTAAAAAATTCTCCTTTGCAAAAATGCTGTTTTTTCTATGCCAGCTAATCAGTGCTAGTGCACCTGGATCCTGAATATTTATGACAGTGACATACATCTGTTAAATGTTCAGAAATAATGAGACTTTGCTGAAGCAAAGCTAATGAATTCCCCTGGAACTCTGTGGCAAAATAACAGATGAAAGGAATTATTAAGGATTCTGGATTCCTTTAAAAAAAAAAAAAAAGAAAAACAAACAAACAAAAACCCCAAACAAAAAAAAGACAAATGTTTTCTTCCAGCACTGATTAATATTTGTACAGAAATGCGTAGTCCAAGATTTTCTGTCCTTACCACTGTAATTTCCCCATTTGCAACACTGCAAAATCCACACATTAAGAAATCATGCAGTTTCATTTTACCTTTGCCTGCACCTACAGCAGGACGGAGAATACCAGCTTTAATGGAGGAAAACAAGAATAGGAACACTATATAATTAGATACAACACCAAAGGGAACATACATATATAATTTCATTATAAACCAGAAAAGCATGCAGACTAGATAAAATGTATTAATTCAAATGAATTAGAAACAATCCACTTAGGCTGAACAGTGACAGACTATTACAAGACAAAATTAATAGACATGCATTTACAAAATTTTATTGCTCATGCTTTTTAAGATTCATGATTTAAAATAACTGTAGTTCATATGCAACCTTAATACGCTGTTAGAGAAATTGCATTGCGTATCAACTCATCTCTCGCAGTTCCAATAAACTATAATTTTCTAAGCATAACAATACGTGAAAAGATGGTATTAAAATGGACTTTTAATATTAAGATGTGCAAAATCATAAAAGGCTTTTCCCCAAATTTCCCCTTTGCTTTGAATTGCGTTCACTTTATTAAGCTTTCATATTTAAATAAATAACATCTTCAACAAAAGAACTGCCAAAATCAGAGGACTAGAATGACTATACATGTAAAAATCAATAGTGAGAGGATTAAACAATATACTTAAAGAGCATTTAAATATTATACAATGTCACCAGTTACTTGGGGCCATAGATGACAGAGATATTTCTGCAGTTTTTTTGAAGTTACAGTTTTTGCCAGCTCTGTGAAAAAAGTTTCGATATCTCAGAAGCTGTTGCATACTTCAAAAGAGAAATAATTTCCTCTGGCCGTAAAGCTGCATCATTCTAGTATTGTTCTCTGTGACCAGAGAAGGTCAATGAAGCAGAATAGGCGAATGGAGTAAAACCACTTATCATGTAAAGTTAGGTGAAACTCTGAAGCCCAGAAAAGCCAAAGTCTTATATCTTGTAAGTGTGTATCAAAAGGAGGGGCTTTACACTTCTTTTGGGTCTTCCACTACAGCAGAAAGACTTTGCACATCTTTTCTTAAAAACTATTTAAAAGCTTTTATTAATGTATAACATAGTCAAGAAAGCTCTAGAGAAAATGTTACCAGGGGCTATTTCCCTAATGGAAGAAAGTAGTAGTAATATTTTAAATAAAATTTGTAGCAGTTTTTAAACTCAATGGTTTTTCTTTATACATACCCATCTTACCTTCATCCATAACTGTTACCGCTTCCTCAGTTATCTGACTTCCTGATCCAACTGAAGTTTGTGCGTTAAAGTAGAACTTGTACCGTGTGCTATAATTCAAATTTTTTAATATCAAGCTGCTCTCGTTGGCAGGAATTCTTATCTCTACCAAGGGACCTAGTTCATGTGTGTTGTTAACTGTTGTTACAAGAAAAAAAGAAAAGTTAGAAGTTAGTTAGGAAAATTGCCTACATTATCATTGTGTTACAACAGGCTTTTTTGTTTGCATTTATTTGTTTTCTGTGTTTACTACATTGTTCATTCCAGGTTATATGAATGATCATCAGTTTGAAAAGAAAGTTAACTTTGTGTAAAAAGGATTTATGAAGGGGCCAAAATTCCACAGGGAGATCGGAAACACCTTCAAGTTTTTTAGGTTCAAATTGCATTCTTGTAAGTATCTGAATCCAAGGCAACTGATCAATCAAATTATCTGGATTTACACACATTTGAAACCCAGATCATTAGAACATTCTGAAACTTTAAACTAGCTGCCTCATAATAAATTCAGTATGCTTAGGAAAAAAAAACAACTGAAGTGATTTGTATCTAATGTCAAGGAACAGGGAAGTTGGGAAGTGGAAGAAAACAAACTTTCTTAACCTTTCTTAACGAAACAACTTTTTAGTGTCACTGCTGACAAATTTCTGGGCAAGTAAGCAGTGGCATTACTAAAGAAGTAATTTACAGCTCTGATATGAGTAAATGGCACACTTATCAAATTTTCATTTTAAATTAAAATTCCATGAAAATTGAAGAAGCAGTCAACAAAATAATTGTATTTATTTTTATCTACTTTTAACAATATTTTCTCTGCAGTTAGAATATAGGGTTTGTAAGTGGTTGTATCTTGCTTCTAACTTGGCTGTCAATTACAGGTAGGACTTCACCTCCATTACTCTGTAAAGCATGGTCTGAAGAAATAGAAGTAATGAAAAAATGCTACCCTTGTACTTAAGGTAGTGAAGTTTTCCATATAAAGCAATCTGTATTATCAAAATACACTAATCCTTTTCAAACTTGACATCTACAACGCGATCATATCTTTTGCACATTTCATATTTAACATAATTTTTCCATAATAAATGGATTGCTATTTGCTAGACATATTGCCTAAGTGAGAGTTATATATTCATAATCAACTTACTTGGCTGAAACTTCAGTATATAAGATGTCAAAACACCATTTGGATGGGTAGGTGAACCCCACTCCAGAGTCAAAGAATCCAGTGTTGGGTTGGTAATCTTCAAAAAGGACGGTGAACTAGGAACTTTTAAGAAGAATATACAGTAAATACGAAGTAGACTAACTCAAAACAGCTCATGAATTATTAATTCTTAAGAATATTACTGCATTGAGACAGATTATTATTGTATCATCGCCAAGATGCAAATTCAGCAATTACACCCTTAGTGTTCTATTTCTCAACATACCACATTTAAATTTATTCTCTAGCTTTCTCATTTCATACCTCCTTCAGGGGTCTTAAATACTTTGTCTGGGCTTGCTGGTCCTTCTCCTTTACCATTAACAACTCTAACATTCAGCTTGTAAGAACTATAGGGCTCCAGCCCTGGCAACATTCCAAAAGTCTTGTTTCCCCTGAAAGTCAAGATCTTTTTTTCTACATGCCGCCTACTCCTTCTGGATAGACTCAGTACTTTCCAGTAGTACACCTAAAGACAAAAGAAAATCTACAGTGAGTGTTTAGGTGTTCTGATTTTACAAACTCTAGGTTTTTCCATGAGTATCCATGAATTACAGATAGGAATAATTGCAATTTTAATAAGATCAGGTGAGATACAGCATAGAGCATTCCTGACCCAGAAACAGACCTTGTCCAGAAAAAATCATGTCTACACAACTGATGAAGACTATCATCTGCCAGTTCTGCTAATGCTCAAAGCCATTTTGACACAAGTTCTGGTTTGGAACTGCATTAGAATGCGATGGTTCTCATGTTAGAAAGTCTATTTGAGAGGCAGGACTCGTTCACGCCGCCCATTCTTGCAGTAAGACCTCTACGCAGCTTCCAAAGCAGACTTGCATTTTACCACATCGTTGTGTCACACAACTGACCACGCTATTCCCTGTGATGGGAAAGCTAAGTAAGTACTTTTAAATGGGAAAGTAACCAAAAGATGTGTCTGGGGTGGAAAACATGTAAGTTCTGAAAGGACTCGGAGTCATGGAATATTTCTACCAAGGAACGAGAAGGCTATTCTTCTATTTATGTGACAATTAGATGAGACCACATAGCTCATTCTGGTGTTCATTTTGCTGATTGAGTTTCTAAGAAATTACAGATGAGCCTCAGAGGTAATTACCTTGCCTGCACCCTCTTTACTACACAGTCTCTCTACCATGATATCTGGAGACACATCCCTACAAAGACTGGTGTTACTCCTAGGATTGTCACCTTCAAATATATTGTTCATTTTTCACAGTGTAATTTTCATGTATGCATAATCACACACTAAAACTCATAAAGCAATGTAAGTGGGTAAAATTCTGGTTACATTTAGGCAACTGCAAAACACCTCTTTAACTGAAGAAGCTGGGATTTCACATATGAATTAAAAAAAGGGAACTGTTAAGACTTACAAAGCCCAACTAGATAGCTTATAAAGCAGTGTTACACTATCACCAGCTTTCTATTGCTAACAACGTATCATTTCACTCTAATCACTGTTAAGTACCACTGTGTTTTACATGGCTTGAGTTAATGTTTTTCAACACCACCAGCTGTCACCCTGTAGCTCTCATCCTACCAACTAGTCTAGAAAGACATTTACAAGCTAAGAAAAGCTTGCAGTGTTGGTAATATTAGTACTGAAACTCATCAGGTATAATTCATGATATTATAAGAATTGCTAACCAGTAACTTTTCGCAAAACACATTGTAACTGGGTCATCACTGTCACTAACCAGGCTGAAAATAAAAGTGAGCTTTAATAAGCTGTGTTTGATAAGAAGTGATTTGGAAGAGGAATATGACAGTAAAAGAGACTGCATCACATTTTTCACATAATGTATGGAATAATCACTGAATTCATGAGAATAATGGGAAAAAATGGCAGTAGTAACAGTGAAAAGAATTCTTTTTAAAATTTCTTCTTAGGTTTGAAATGCTTTATAGTACTATGGTATATCGAGTAATAGCTAAATTAATACAAGAGCAAAACGTGACATGAGTCTTTAGAGAAATACCCGTCTTTATTAAGAAACGCATTCCTAACGCAATACCGCATTACTGGTCTACCATCTGAAATAATTTTATTAATTAGGAAAGCCTGAGTTTGCTAGTAGGATTTTGCTGTTTTAAAAGAAACAATCATGTGCTTTGTAAGCTATGTCAATAACTAAGACACTTAAAGTGTACTTGGCATCCATGAGAAGTTTTCAGCTTGAATTCAGAGAAACCTTCATAACAATAACTATCCACTAGGCCTTAGTACTTGCCATGCCTTGTCTAGTTGTTAACCTATTTTAGCTTACTTAGCTGTATCTGCAAAAATTAATTCAGAAACTTTTGCTGCATCTGCAACTTATTCAAGGATATACCATTTGTCCTAGCCATAACAGCAAAACTACTTAGCGGCCAGGTCTGTTGTCAGTCCTGTGGTCTTGAGCTTGTTTTATTTATGATCATTAACTAACTTATTTTAGCTTCAGTTTTGCTTAGCTTTATGTACTTGTGTGGTTCTCCTCTCCACAGAAAAAAAGGCATACTGTATACAGAGAAGGACTAACATGCTAAACAGAAGTAATCATGCCATGACTAACCCCCTAGACCAACTGGAGAGGAAAGTGTGCACCCCCTTAGCAAATATGGGACAGAAAATAACTCTCAGACACTCCAAGCCTGAGTAAAAAGAAATCTCCATCTAACCTTGGGATGATGAAAACTCACCGTAACCACGCCTTTGACAGGTGAGAACTTAACACCTGATGTATGGGCAGACATTTGTGTTCATGGATTTTTTTGTATTATTATTGATCTTTAACAGAAATTTGGTGATTTGGATTATGAGCACTAGTGTTGCTGTAACTGGATTAATAATAAGCATTAACTTCACTAAATTTTAACTCTTTAATCATAGAATCATAGAATGGTTTGGGTTGGAAAGGACCACAAGGATCATCTAGTTCCAACCCCCCCTGCCGTGGGCAGGGACACCCTACACTAGACCAGGTGGCCCAAAGCCCCATCCAACCTGGCCTTGAACAC
>VWZZ01005925.1:566066-694273 GCA_013399095.1 Psophia crepitans
ATTCTCAAACCTGATCTTCTCCTACAGTGGGCGGTTCTTCATTCTCCCAGACCCTGCCTTTGCCTTCTGTGACTTGTGCAGCATGGCTAGAACCCTTCCCAGTGGAGACTGAGGCAAAGAAGTCATTGAGTATCTCAGTTTTCTCTGTATCCTGGGTGACCAGGTCACCTGTTTGATTTCAAAGGGGACTCATGTTATCCCTAGTCAGATGTTTTCTTTTGGTTGCCCATTTGTGTGTGAAATACCAGGTTGATAATGAGACTGTTATCTAACCGATAAACATCTAATAGGCTATTAAGTCCGGTTTCTCAGCTGAGTTTATTATCTAGGGCAAAGCACCACATCAACTAGAAATACTTATGCTAGCTCACACAGAACTAGCTTAAGACTCTCTGGACGGTTGTATTTTGTTCCAGGTAAGTGACATTCACATACTTGGAACTGTCATTGATGTGGTAATCAGCTGTAACTGGTTTCAATGCTCTTAAATGCTAGTATGTACATCATAAGTATGATGTACATTTATTCTCCTCCAAACATTCTTTACTCTTTTTGTTTTCTCAAATACTTATTTTTCCTCTTTTCATTTAAACAGAAGTAGTTTAAATTCATCTGTCTTACAAAGTAACCCAGTTCAGGCTGTGTAACTAGTCTGTTTTGTTAGAACATTAGTATACTTGCAGAGGGGCAAAGAAGTAATAATTTTCTACTTTCTTCCGTTGTTGCATAGGAAATCAGCATATCCTCTCATTCCACTCTTCCCTCCACCACCAGTCTATTATGCTTCTGCAGTTTCCACTCTGGTGCAGTTTCCACTCTGGCTTCTTCCGATGGGCTTCTGGTGCAATCTCTGAAGCAAGTTTTGCCATCAGATTTACCCTGTCCTCCAGGGACACCAGTTTCCCCAGTTTCTAACCTTGAGGTCCTTCTGCCTCCCATTCTCTACTCATTGCAGTCCTTTGTCTTCAACACAGCCTTCCCAGTTATTAGTAAAAGCCAGTGCATTATCTTACACTAAGCTTCCTTCAATTATATGTATGCTTCAAATGTTCTGCCATCTCCTATCTCCTTGAACGGAACTTTTAAACTGAGCTTTTTCCTGCCCCCCCAAAAGACACAGGACCCAGCATAAGCTAGCAAGTGGCCAGTTATTCAGAATTAAAGATGTGATTAATCATATTATGGAAGATGAGTAATTGCAGCATCAGACCCAGAAGACACTCCTACAGAAACTATTTCTCTTCATCCTCTAAATATCCTTTTGGAAGAAGATCTGTAAAACTATTATCATTTTTTTAATCTATATAATGTGCACAAACTTAATGGCAAACATATCCCATTTTTCTTCAAGGACAATGTCACAAGAGGCTGGTGCTACAAGGCTGGAACATTGCTGAACTTGAAATAAATGGTATCAATGCTTCTGCTCATGTCAGCTAAGCTTGTGAGCTCACTGAGAAGCAGGAGTCCTCTTATATGTCAGTTACTTCAATCTAGATACAGTCTCATATAGGAAGAGTGACCTATTGTAATAAATGAAGAACAGAAAGCTTTAAACTGTACTTACTTTGTACCCTTGAAGGTGTCCTCGGACAGTTTTTAGTGGAACTGGGTCCCAGTGCACCTTTGCTAATGTGCTGTTAATGACATGAACCTGCACGTTGCCTGGAGCAACCATTGGCACTGTGGAAAGAAGGCAACAAGTGCCTAGTTAGAACGAACACACTTTTTCAGAATTCGTCTTTGCATTGCACTGGAGGAATAGGTTAAAATGCTCCTATGTTAAAAAGCTGACCCCAGGATTAATACTAGAGTATTATGAAGCCTTATTATGTCTGAATTACTTCATTTAAATTTAAAAAAACAAACCCCACCCAAATCTACTATCCCCCTTTTCCAGTTTTTTAGTGTTTTAAACATCCATTTAGGCTACACATTCAGTTGCTTTTAGTACAGTTGAGTCAAACTACAAAACTTACAGTCTTCCCCTGAATGTCCAATCACCTCTGATGGCTCTGGTGCATATCCCAGGTCATTTAAAGCTTGTACTTTTATTTCATAGGGAACAAAAGTTGGTGTACCAGACACAATATATTTAGATACATTTGCAACTATAACAGATGTCCACTCATCATCAACATCTTTCTGACGCCAACTGACTTTGTACTGAAGCCCTGGTCCATTAGACTGAAAACCTTTTAAAGACTGAAAGGAAAAGAAATATTTTTTTAAAATATTCTGAAGCATCTGAAAAAGTCACAAAGAAAATATACTGATTCTTCTTTAGAATTTTACTGAAAATTTACCACTGTGTTCTGTGACAGAGAAGCACAGCTTCTCCAAGCTATGCAGTTTAGCTTTTACAGAAGGTCAGTTCAGTTGCTTTCCATTAATTGGTAAAAATCACATTGAGTGGTGCTCCTGGCTATTCTCATGTAATTATACATTGGGAGTTCTGTACACACATTTTGTTTTCAAATATTTCTTAAGAAGTGGAAGAGAGAAAAACAGGCTTACACCAACTCCCTATAAACAGTGTTCCTTAGACAATGTTTCTTCTCTGGGATGGGAAACTGCTTTTACATGGCTCTGCTTGAGCTCCTGTCATGACGGTAAGGGCATGATAGAGAATACTTTTCTATAAAAGTTTTTTAGTTTAAGAGGGCACAATAATTTGGTTAATCACAAAAGTTGAGGGTAGAATTAAGATTCACATTAGAATTCATTCTAAAAATAAGACTCCACTTGAGATAAACCACAATTTACATATTTAAATTTTCGTAAATTGACAGCAAAATATCCTGTATTACCAAATTAATGACTCATCTTGAGAAATCACTCAAGGAAAATACAGCACCTTAAATTATTTATTTTTTTTTTCATAATGCATGCAGCTTTTCCCTGAAAATGAAGATGGGAAAATTTCTGGATTTTACTCTTTTTCAAGAATGTTTTAAGCAAGCAACAGATTGGGTATTCTCATCGCATGTTCACAGTTAGATCATTATTATTTAACTAAAACAATGCTACTCACAGACCTGAAAAGAAAAAAATGAAACTTCCACAACCAAACTTACCTCCCATGTTATTACCAAATTATCAGGTTCTGAGCCTATCCCTTGTACATTAGAAGGATTTTCATCGGGGTCTGAAAATAAAACATTTGCACGTGAACAAGAATGACTGCTGTTCGCATTCCAAGCAAATTAAACGCCATTCATAGTATAAATCAATCATTGGTAAGTGGGAATAGTTATTTACTTGCAGATTTTGTCAGGTACTGCTCAGATGGTTCACTCGGCTGACTTCTGCCAATCTCATTGACAGCTATCACACGGAACGAGTAGTTGACATACGGAGACAACTTCAACTGTACTGTTGTCTGCGTTCCAGGAACTTCCGTCTGGTAATGCCATACCCCTGATTCATGCAGCCCATCTTCGTATTCAATCACGAAGTCTGTAAACAGAAATTGAATCCAACTTAGTGTCAAAACTTGCAACACCTTCCTAGATCAGTATAGGCATTTCTGAATGAGCTAATCACAAGGGAGTGATCCAATCAACGCTTTTAAAAATCATAGAAATTGAAAAATAAGTACATAAACCAGAACATGGATCTATAATGCGGATCTTAAAAGTACTGCCTAGGTAGAAATATGATAGAAACACTCAAATTATTTGGTATTCTCACTAATGCAGCTAGCTGTCAGTAACGTTATTACAAGAGCTCTCTCTCAGGTACTGGATTTTAATGTAACAGGAACCCTCGAACTATCACAGCAAGAAAATGGGACAAGATTGGAATTTAGATGTAAAAGTAGTATTTGGCTGACAAATATGTTGGTCTTAGTTGTATCAAGCTGACAGGAAGTAGTACCGGTACATTACAAAACCCCTGAGTATTCCAGTTTCCTCAGAGACTGGCTTAATTAAGAACTATTTAAAGTTAAGAACCAATACTTGAGGAAGGTTTTCGAGAACGCTTTTTAGTATCTTCACATTAAGTCAAGGTATGTAAGTTCAGAAGCTAAATTTCTTGAGAGTTCTCTGTGTGAACATTACGATGATTACTGTAAGACCCTACAGAGTATTTATCCTCAGGGATAAATAGGTTTGTAGAACTCCAAAAAGAAAGTCATACCCATTATTAAAGATAAAAGGAATTATTTTTTTTTGAGCTGTGAAACAGCTAAAAAGGCTTCCTGCTCTTAAGTACAAGATATAAATTTTGAAACACTTAAGAGGAATTGTTAGGATACAGTAAATAAATGGAAGAAGAATGTGTAGTTTCAGTATATTCCATGGAATCTTAAGTTTAGCTGTACAAAATTTACATGAGCATCAAATGTTTGTGTGTTGTGTAACAATAATTTTTCCCTGTCCCCTGCATAGGTGGGGAGAATATGGCTCCACAGAAGCCAGAATATGGCTCAGAATGCATCCTGTTTGGACTGCTAATGAAATTCTGAGGAATATGTAGAAAATGCTTTTAGAAGAATACTTACAGTACCACATAGAAATAATCCACAAGACTTTGAGGAGCCAAGATGTTCACGAAGTAAAATAGATAAGTAGTACTAATCATAGCCTTCTGGACTTACGGCTTGCAGATTTCATCCTGATCTGAGTAGTAAGAAAGAGGGAGAACTGGCCCCAAACTGAGTTACAGCTGATGCTGTGTGCTCAGAGATAAAGGTCTTGGGATGGAATGTTTTCTGGACCAAAGTATTTTTTTAAAAGGTGAGAATATTAGATGTTAAAAAAAAAGAAGCACCAACAAGGTTTTCACTAGTGCATTTTGCATCCCTAGTAACTAGCGTTCTGCCTGCAACTCTAGTAGAACAATTTATAGCAGACTTCAAGGGAAAAAAAAAATCTATTTGAGCTTTCAGAGTGATTCTAGCACGTCAATCATATTACTTGTGTAAAAGGATCACTCATAATGAAGTGCTACTTTTGAGTCTTGATCTGCACTTTGAAGTCATACAAGCAGCAGTAATAGGCTTACTTATGAAGCAAATGCTTTATGTTGCAGGCTCTCGGGGGACCACACAGCAATATAAATTGTATCGTAATTAAAACTAGCATTATTCAGTCAGAAGAGTTCCATTTCCAATATTAGACTGCATGCGATATGTCGCTTCTAGAAAAACTTTGACATGAGCCAACACCACCCAGTATTGTCTCTTTTGAAGCGGTGTGATCTGATTCCTATGGAAGAGCAAGACTTGTGTCTTCTGGTCTGGCAAAAATTAAAATACTGATACAAGAGTATATGAATAAGCCATAACTTAAATACAATTCAACTACTGACACCAAACTTCTATATGTAATAATTTTTGAAGTATAGTAATAGTTGATATACATTAGACAACTCTGAAATTCAATGTAAAACTTTAGCTAAATCCCTTGGTGTTTCATTAAAATGCAATCAAAATCTTTGATGTCTTTTGAAATTTCTGAAATTCTGTTTTTACAAAACTTCCTTTCCAGATGCCTGATCCTTACGGTTTGTGTTCGGTGTTGATACTGACCAGCATCAGACCCTAGGGAGCAACACTCAGTAAGTTAATTTAATTCATTCTTTCCAAATGTAATGTCTATGCTGGTCCTGCTAACTTGTAGCAGTTATTAACTAAAAATACACTGCATAGATAATTAAATAATTACATTAAGTTGCTCCTAATGAAAAAGTTGCCCCAAAAAAATCTTTGTGATCCTATTATTTTTTGGAAAACAAACAGCAACATCCATCTTCCTTCCTCCTAATTTCCCTCTCCATCCTCTCTATTGAATATAAGCAAGAGAATCTTTCATCATGTTCTACTGGGGGGGAGTAATAGCATTTAAGATCCATTTCCTGTCTCAAAAGTTTATAGATGATTCTTTTCACTGTCTTACGGACCTGCTTTAATCCTTCAACTGTCTGGACTAGGAAAAAACAGACGAACTATCTGCCTGATATTTTCATGAAGAATAAGCTTCTGTATCGGTAGTGATGGATAATTCCTAAAGATATTGGTACTGACGCTATTTCAAATTCATGGATATTACAAAATAGTTAATGCAAGATGTAATTAGCTCTCTCTTTCAGAAGAATACAACAAATGAATGAGTCTACTCTTTATATATTTATAAGATTGGGCTTCTATGTTAACTAGCACAGGTTTTGGGATCAAAACCCCACCTTTTTTAGGGCAGTATATTTACTTTCTGGTTGGCCGCACAGTAGAGGATATGCAGTGAATTTTTGTTATGTAAATAAACAGCAAATGAATTTATCATTCCTCCATGCCATGCACAAAATTTATCTCAGAACACTGTGGAGTCTGAGAACAGTTAAGGTAATGTTGTTCACATAATGCAATAGATACAAACATACTTGTAATGGGGCTGTTATTTTCATCTCCTGGTATCCATGAGAGTTCAACACTTCTTTCTAGCTGACCTGTCAATTCTAAGTCAAAGGGTGGATTTGGGCGAGCTGTAAATCAAATGAACACAAAGTAAATAATCACACTAGAATATGTAGTTTCATCTTTGAAAAAATTCTTACTTTCCAATCAAAAGAATTCCACAAATACAGCAGGGCAGATCTACTCACTTACGTAAGCATGACTTAACGACCATTTGCATGCAACTGTTACAAAACAGAGACAAAATGAAGAACTGATGTATCTGGAAACTTCTATACTTTAACAAAAGTCTATTTTTTTTTATCTATGTCTCATTGCACTGTGATATAAAAATGAAATGAGATGCAAAGACTTATGAAATGCATGTTTAGTTTATCTTTGAATGACTATGAGCGGTTACCTATTGTAACCAGAAATATTTAATAAAACAAGGAAAATAAAGAAACATTCACATCAAAGAAACTTTTCTAGAATCACTACAAATATTTTGCAGATGAACTGAAAACAAGTTTCAAATAGAAACTAACTGCAAGTTACCAAGTCATTTATTTTTTGCGGTACTTTTGAACAACCTTGAAATACCATGCAAGATGTTTATGCACATCCTTATAATGCATAAAGATGTAATTGTCCATTCCAAATTGCTGAAAATAATTATATGATTTGTTACACAAAAATCAAGACTAATGAGTAGGTTCATTGAAGAATACATAATTATTTTCACTTAAAGTGATAGGATTTATATAAAAGTGCTTAAGACTCTCCTATCTAAAAGTGTTTTAAGCATATTATATTGCATTTTAAAACCCAAATTCAGAAAAAAAATGCTATCAAATTAAAGGCTGTATACTGTCAAATTTAACACTGTACCTGACTGATAAATTTTGGGGAGAGTTTCAGCTTTAACTGCTAATCCTTATTAACAGTTTCATCAATCATAAACCAAACTGGTCAATATGGCCCTATCCATTTTATAAGTGAAGTAAAATGAAGACAAACTATGAAATGAAGTACACCAGGCCTACCAAGCTGTCATCAAAAGCAATGTAAAAAATACCATAATTTGGTTGGTGCAAGTTCTTTGATAATGAATTAGCTCTCAACGAACAGGTGGATTTACCTTTCATTTATTATATAACTAATTTGCATTACAATGTTCTCTATGAGAAAAACATTAGCACACTATAACCAACGTTAATTAAAAATCATTTCTCTCTGATCATCATTTATTCCCTAAAACATAAAGCAGCCTGCACTGTAAAATTCCAAAGTCCAGTACTTCAGTAATGAAGCAGTTGGCAAAATGGGATGAAACCACACACACACACATGCACAAACACAGGAAAAAGGGAAAAAGAAAAGATATTGCACTTCGCAATGAGAAATATAATCTGGCAGATGGTGTAGGAAGAGAACATCAGATTAGTTTACCGTAAATGATAGCTGGAGTTGGGGGAGCAGCTGAAAAGAACATTAATATAAAGGATTTAATCAGTTAGTAGCCAAAGAAACAGAATATTGTAGGTAGTTAAAGACTATAATTATTAGAGACAAAGAAAAGTTAACTTATTTAAATGGTTGATTTTAAATAATATGTAGATAGTTTTTCATTGAAAAGTTATAAAAGTATTCTTGAATATTTTATTAAATTTTTATAAGGATAGATCAAAACATAAATAAAGTCAGCAATCTTATAAAAAAATTTAAATAAGAACTAGACATTTGTCATATGTCATTCCTGGATAGGAACACCATTTTAAAACACAAGCACACTTGACTTTGAATCTCAGCTTGAACTGAGGTAAGAATCATTCAGCACAGCTACTTTTAACTTTCTTACAAATTGGGAGAAGGGGCAAAGTAACATGACAATCTGCACTCACAGAAATTTGACAGAGAGAACTAACTTAAAAAGAAAATCCTTGAAAAGTCATACAACCAAGCATGCTCAGTCTTTCTGAAGCATAATTTAGCTGTGGAAGAGATTCCTGAGATAACATGTTTATGTTCAAATACTCTGCAATATGTGATCTACTGTGTTAGCTCAGATGTGATAAAAAACACCAAAACCCTGCACAGCATGAAACTGTATGTATCCTGTCGCTACTGGACCCTTTTATAAGCAGCTGATTCAAAGGCAAACTTTAGGGTAAGGCTATTTTTTTAAAAACCTGAAACAGATTTACAAATAGGTGACATTTCCTTTGTCTTGTCCTAGAAACCAAAACTATGTTTGTGCGCTGCATTTTAATTCTAATGCTGTTTCCATACTTAACAGTAATTAAACACAGTTCTGCTATCATAAAGTTTGAGAGTATTCTTACCAACAACAGTAAGCACAGCACTTGCTGAAACACTGTCCAGAGTAGTATTAACTATGCAGGTGTATGTTCCATCATCTTTATCAGTTACATTCATAATGGTCAAGTTGTCTTTACCAACTAGAAACCTGTAAATACAACAGATTCAGCCACTGATTTTTCAATAATTGGTACTGTTATAAGAAACTTGCAGAAGACATTACCAAATCCCATATACTTGTGTATTTCAGCAAATACCTAGAGAGCAATGTAAGCTATGGGACTATGTCAGCCTTTTCTACATTGCTCTTGACCATCTTCCCACACTGTCTCTACTAATGTGCTTTTATTTCCAAATATACTAAACCAATTTTTAATTATCTGTGATCTAGAGCAAAATAGGCTTCCATTATCCCTTTGGCTTCTTACGCCAATTATCTTCTCCTTAGAATTTATATATACGGTCAATGTGCACAATCAAAAATTTTTTCATCTCATTTTATTTTGAATTCTATCTTAATATTTTTACCACACTAGGTAAGTCCTTTATCAGTCGTCTTTGGCAGATGTCAATAGGTCAATATGTTCCTTTCAAAGATCAGGAAAAAGAGCAGACAAAAGACACTAGAAAACTAAAATAAGGAAAATTATTTTCACAGAAAAATTTTGCCTGTAGAGACAAATTTCTGGCAGTTCATCATTGTCCTTCAACCATATAACTGTTGGCAATAAGGTAGAATCATGTTTTATTATACACTCAAACGAAACTTGGCCATATCTCTGAATCACTTTGTATTCTGGCTGTTTTATTATCATTGTTGGATCTGAAATTTAAAATTATTATTAGATATTTAGAAAGTCTTAAGTTCTATACTGACCTCTGATGAAAGAGTGATTAATTTCTTACCTTTAACTTCCAGTTGCACCTCATTTTGTATCTTTCCTAATTCATTCCTTGCTACACACGTGTATGTACCAGTACTATCCTTCTGAGCCACTGGAATTTCCAAGGTTCCATTATCATGGAAAATGTATTCACTTCCACGCAAGATGCTACCTTTCACTCCCTTAAACCTTTATGTAAAAAGTAAGATCATTATCCAACATCGTAGTTTAATTCTGTTGTATTTTATTATCAGAAAACGCAAACTTGGGACTGTCACACTAGAAAATACAGACAGAATTGAATAATGAAATCTAAACTTCACTCTGTAGGGATAACTTAACTGTTGTTACATTAAGTATATGTAATATTGTATTAGCCTATCGTAATCAGCAGATACTTAAAAACACACTATTTTTAAATTGCAAATAGAGTAAAAATAGTTTTAAAGTTTTAAATGTTTGTTTCCATAGATATAACTGGCTCTTTTTATGCAACTTAAGCACGACAACTGTAGCTTACCATTCAATTTCAGGCTTAGGTGAACCAAAATAAGCACAGTCTAGCAATGCAGGACTATCTGCGATGACTTGATACAGTTTATTAGCAGGAGTTAGAATTCTTGGAGGCTCAGCTGAAAAACCAAAGATATCTGGATATAGATATGAAGATGAAAATACAAAATACTAAGACATCAAGAATGGCCTAAAGAATTGTATGTGAACAACCTCTCTGAAGTGATTTCTGGTCTCAAGTCTATGTCCAAATACGTTCTACTGCCAGTAGCCTGAGGAAAAGGTAATGTCGGAGAATTATCTTTTAAGAAACAAATGCTGCTTCCCTGTTAACAAATCATAGGGATAGGCACCAAAGGCAATGATTTCATTTGAAAAATTTAAATCAGAGTATACTTCAAGAAGAGAAACCCTGGGAACTGACTGAACTACACAATTCTGAACAAACCTGTGGGCAGAAAGACAGTAAGATGTATTTTTGGTGAAACTCCTACATCTTTTCAAGGAACCATGGAACCAAAGTGAGTTCTTTCATTTAAAAGACAATGTCTCTCAATCAAAAGACCTGCCAGTCCCTGCAGGAGAGTCTTTAGAGGCCATTCTGCCTAGGATTTTACTACTAGCTTTGTTAAACTTGGTAAGAATTAGAAAGGCTACAATATTTCGTAATAAGAAACACCTTCTTGGGAGGCCTTGAAGACAGATGCATAATAATCACATCCCCGTGTAACAGCAATTTAGAGATCATCTATTTAACTGATCGAAAACACCCACAATCAATTAAAGTGTACTAAAGCATACTAACTTAAGGAATATTAATCCCCGCCTTATTTGTTATGCTTCAATTTGTTTGATTTACATAAACAAACAAAAAAAAAGAGACAAATTTTTTCCAAGTTTTCTCCTGCTTTCACAATTGTCCATCTATTTTAGTGAAGAATAGTGAAGTGAAATTCAGGAATATCCTACAAAAACAGGGTATGTTGCCTTGCCTTTTACTGGGCTCAAGAATCACGTCCATTCCCACTGGAGTCCTCAAGCAAGGCTTGAGTATGCAATCCATGTAGTAGCAGGAGACAACTGAATACGCAAGAAAAGTGAAAAATATAAAATCTGTTTCTTACCCAGAACATTCACAAATGCGTTTGCTAGCAAGTATCCATATTCGTTAGAAGCATTGCACTGATAGACAGCACTTGACCTTTCTTGCACATGTGAGAAAATAATGGTATCACCATCTACCTTTCTGCTAGGATCTTCTGGGGCAACTGTTGGTGTAAAGAAAAAAAACAATTGTTTTTCCTAAACTGCTCTTGGATGACATGTTTCACACTTTTGAAAAGAAACAAAAATTTGAAAGACCAATATACCCCTTATTCTATTTTCTTGGGTGACTGTTCACTGGTTAAGATGCGAATTTCAATATGATTAAGGAAGTTCTTTCAATTCTACAAATATTTAATTCAAGATGCTAGAATTCCCATTTTCAAGGGGTTGTATTGTTGTTATTGAGGAAAAATAATGATATGACAAGATTCAGGCAAATACAGACAATACCTAGAAAAAAATAAGGAAATATTTCTGAGTGTCACAAGAAAATTATGTTCACAGTGAGATTGCAACATCACAATCCTCTGTGGCTTAAAGGTTTCAGCTTTTCCAATCAGTTGATATACGATAAATAATTACCTAAATATAAAAATATTACTCAGCTGAAAACTATCTCAGAGTAAAAAGTAAGTAATTCTTCCACACAAAATCAAGTCTCCACAAGAGCAGTAGTAGCAATTCAGTAGGTGGCACTCTTTCCCTTTTATAAGAATTATACAGTGCTAGTTCCTCAACTGTTCTGTAACATCCTGAGCTGTGAAGCAGCTCTTCAATCCCAGAAGAATCCAGAACAGAAATGAAAATAAAATCCTGAGATAATACTGAAGAATAACAGCTGGCAGTTATGATACAACAGGATGGAGTTAGCCAGGTACAACAGAGGGAAAAGCTTAGCTTTTAACACCGCACTGCATAAAAATGCACAAACTACAGTTTAATATTTTAAGTAAATATTAAATTAAAATACATCAATGTATGATTAATATTGAAACTTAATAGTGAGTTTATACATTAATATTTAAAATATATGCATCATAGTTTGGTTGCATCATCAGAATTGACACCTGTATATATTATTGGAACTTGGGAAAATAAGTATATTCGTGGAAGAAATTTTCCCATAAAATCCTTCTTGTTTCTTTGGATTCACAGAAAAGATCAATTACCTAAATTAACATCACTTTTTTTTTAAGTGACAAAGCCTTTGATTCAGACAGTATCTCAGTACTCATCTGTAAAGAAAAAGGAGAAACTTCTATATTTTCTCAAATCTACTGAGGTATCTGTTATTGAATTCTCTAAGAGAAGAATGAAAAGGGACGGATGAAGGGGACTGCGGTTCTGTGCTCCTGCTTAAGGGTATTTCCATCTTGGGTGAACTCTAAGGCCATTTTACATGTAAAGTAATTACATCAATTTCCAAACAGATGCCTCAAGAACAGTTTTTGACTCCATTTTTAACCCTTATTTTCCATCACTGCATTCAAATCAGTATCACAAATTCAGAAATGTCAGAAAGGAAGAAAAATGTACTACTGGAATCTTAAATGTTTATTCTCTGGGCTTCTGGATTTTTTATCCTCTTTGGCTTTACTTCCTATTGTGTTCCAGGTTCCACATAGCTTCCTATTCCATGTAAATGCTATTTTCATTAAAAGATTCATGGGCTGAAAATAGACGGAGCAGGTGAGTAGCCCAGCAGGCAGGCCTGTCAGCTGTGAGAAGTGGTCTGTTTCTGCATACAAATCACTGTTAAACGGGAAAAATGCACACCCGCCCTCCCAGGAGGCAGGAGATCAATCCCGGCCGTTCCAATCACGGCTACTTCCTTCGCCAGGCTCTGGGCTTCTCTCCACTCATGCCCTCTGAATCCTGCCACATTTTCTGCACACAGGCAGAGCTTTAATGGGCGCACAGACTCCCCACCCCACCCCCCGACACACGCTCCCATACATAATACCTGACAGGCTGACGGTAGGGCCCCTTCAGAGAGATGGAAGCTGTTAGTTATACATCCTCTATGACTGAAGAAGGAACTGGAATGATCTAACCATTACATTATCATACAGAAAGAAAGAGTATCTTCCCTTCCCACTGCTGTATTTAAGGAAAAAAAAAGAGGTATCCCTCTTCAGTTATTTGAAGGAAACGAGGTAGGTCGCTGTTCTTAGAAAAGAACTTCAAGCTGTGGGTTCCAAAGGGCAAAAAACCAAACTGAGGAAAGTGTCAGGTTAGTCAGTGCTTCTTTTTGACTGGTCTAGCCACTGGCATGCTGAAGGGCACCGATTTTAGAAGCTCTCTGTTGAGACTGGCATCTATTCAACAGTCTGTCTTCTGACGTACCTCATCCTCCCACGCAGCACCAACAGAATAACCTACGTGTCCTTGCCCATGTACTACACCAGGCTTTGCAGGGCCAGGCCCTAGAAGTGAGATGCTGTATCATCCGGCTGCTTTAATGATCTTAAATATGCACCGCTGCACTCACACACACAATGGTTGAGGCTGGAATGGACCTCTGGAGGTCATCTGGCCCAATCCTCTGCTCAAGCAGGGCCAGCTAGAGCTAGTTGCCCAGGACTGTGTCCAGATGGGGGAAGGATCATAGAATCACACAGAATCACAGAATCGTAGAGGTTGGAAGGGACCTCGAAAGATCATCTAGTCCAACCCCTCTGCCAAGGCAGGGCCACCTAGAGCACATCACTCAGGAACGTGTCCAGTCGCGTTTTGAATGTCTCCAGAGAAGGAGACTTCACAACCTCTCTGGGCAGCCTGTTCCAGTGCGCTGTCACCCTCACAGTGAAAAAGTTTTTCCTTATATTAACATGGAACCTCCTATGCTCCAGCTTGGACCTGTTGCCCTTTGTCCGATCGCTTAATGACACCAAGAAGAGCCTGGCTCCATCTTCCTGACACTCACCCTTAACATTTATAAACATTGATGAGGTCACCCCTCAGCCTCCTCTTCTCCAAGCTAAAGAGACCCAGCTCCCTCAGCCTTTCCTCATAAGGGAGATGTTCCACTCCCTTGATCATCTTTGTGGCTCTGCGCTGGACTCTCTCTTCCCTCGACCTGCTGGCAATGCTTTTATCTAATGTAGCCCAAGATACCATTAGCCTCTTTGCCACTGCTGGCTCATGGTCAACTTGGTGTCCACTAGGACACCCAAGTTCTTTTCTGCTAAGCTACTTTCCAGCTGGGTGGCCCCCAGCATGTATTGGTGCCTGGGACTGTTCCTCCTCAGATGCAGGAATTTGCACGTTGCCTTGTTGAACTTCACAAGGTTCTTGTCAGCCCGTTTCTCCAGTCTGTCAAGATCCTTCTGGATGGCAGCATTACCCTCTGGTGTATCAGTCATTCCTCTCATTTTTGGTCAGCAGCAAACTTGCTGAGGTACACTCTGCCCCATTATCCAGATCATTAGTGAAGATGTTAAACAGGACTGACCCCTGGGGTACACCACTAGTTACAGGCCTCCAGCTAGACTTTATGCCACTGATAACCACTCTGTGGACCTGGCCATTCAGCCATTTTTCTATCCATCTCAGTGCCTGCTTACTCAGCACAACATCTTGTCTATGAAGATCTTATCAGAGACAGCGAAAAATGCCTCATTGCAGTTCAGGTAGACAATATCCACTACTCTTCCCTTCATCTACCAGGTCAGTCATTGCATCACAGAAATTTATCGAGTTGGTCAAGCATGACTTCCCCTTGGTGAAGCCATGCTAAGTACTCCTGATGGTTCTCTTGTCCTTAATGTGCCTGAAAATGGTTTCCAGAATTATCTGCTCCATCACCTTCCCAGGGATCAAGGTGAGGCTGACCAGCTTGTAGTTCCCTGGGTTCTCCTTCTCACTCTTCCTGAAGACAGGAGTAATATTTGCTTTCCTCCAGTCGTCAGGCACTTCTCCCAGTTACCATGATCAATCAAAGATTATTGAGAGTGGCCTTGCAAGGACATCTGCTAGCTTCCACAGCACTTGTGGGTGCATCCCATCAGGGCCATGTACTTACATATGTCCGGTTTCACTTGATGATCTCAGGGGTCCTTTTCAACCTTAGTGATTCTATGATTCTATGATTCAAAGGGCACTGAACTAGGGTGTTTTTTGTTGCTTGAAAAAAATGACCGCCCTCACAATAAAAAAAAATGTTTTTATGTTTAGGCTAAAAAACCCCACAACTCCAAGTAATGGATTTTTTTCCCAATTTTACACAGAGCTTAAAGATTCTGAGTTAAAGAATTTAAAGTTGATAGACCAATTTCATGTCTTAATAACTTTCTGCCCAAAATGCAGATGTGGGAAGGGCTGAAGTACTGCATGAGGCTTTTGCCTCAGTCTTTACTAGCCAGACTGGCCTTCAGGAATCCTAGGTCCTAGAGACCAGAGGGAAAGGCTGGAATGAGGTGTACCCTTGGTGTAAGAGAATGAGGTCAGGGAATACTTAAGCAAACCGGACAAAAATCTAGAAACAGGATGTGGATTATAATCATAGTTTGTAGGATATGTGAGTACTAACTGTTTCTGTTCTATAGTGAAAATGCTGATGTCATCCTCAGATGTTGTACTAGATTCTCCCTGTCTGCAAACAAGCTGGAATAGAAAGGCACAATATGACTTCACTGCTTTTTCCCATATCAGCGAGCACACATACATCTTTGGCATGTCTAAGAGCTAATCTTACCTAGACCAGTAAAATGCCACCAAAAAACACAGTGAAAACAGAATAATTTATCTTTAGAAAAGAGCAGAAATATTCATTACTGTCTTTAGATGCCTGCATCTTCTTTAGCAAATCAAAGTTATGAATCAAAAGTAATCATTCCTGTTCTGCAGTCACAGTGACTATATATGACTGTTGGTAAATGAATGTAATAACACAAAGTCTGTTGTTTAAGTGTTATAGTGCTTAGTCACTCATTTCTTTAGTAAATCTGAGTTATCATTTTGTATCAATAGGAGAATATTAGTTTCTCAGAGAAGCTGAGACAATTATTTGATTTAGATTTTTATACTGAACATTTGTTGTAGTTCTACTATTAGTGTAATTCCGTCCTTAGGTTTATGCACAAACAATAGTGAATGTAAATGGGAGTGTAAGATCAGTGTTGGCTCTTAAGCCAGGATTTTCAACCACTCTAACTTCAGAGATAACTTGGAAGACCTTGTTATTGTGGAAAAATATGAAGAAAGCAAAGACAGAATGTTAGGTGGGTTTTTTTGTGATATGAATGTAGAAACATATGGTCCTTGTATAGTGATGCTCATGTACGGTTTTCAAGTTCTGACAGGATCACAGGATCACTTGTATTATAGTCACTTTTGCTAGAAGTACCCTGTCATTCTTCCTGATCCGCTTCTCCCTCCAAATACTCACAGTCAAGAGTAATTTATGAATACAGTAACCATTTTCAAAACTAAAAAAGTCATTCTGTGGTTAAAACTAACTACAACTGAATGACTGAAATGGGATTTTTGAAGAATTATTTGTTTAATTTTGGACATCTGTTTTCAGTCAGATTAGCTACGACATCAGGAGAATGTGATAGAACCAGAACTTAACATCATCCTCCAATCAGGCAAGAAAACTAGGAGGAATATCTAGTGTGCAATCATTGAGGTGGCTTGTTAAGAAGACAAGTCCCTTATGGAGGGACCTCCTGGTTTCCTGTAGATCATAAACCATATGGTCTATGAATAACCATCTAATCAACATCCTTCTGGCAGTAGCTGACTTGCCTCCTAACATTTGAGAGCCCAAATCAGGGACTGTCATGCAAGAGACACCCGTTCTCTCAGATCTCTGATCATATTGCCTAAGTATCATATCATGTATTTAGAGAACGTTAAGTGACTAGAATTCTTTTTTCTTCAGGGGTGGAGTGGACTGGAAGCTATGCTTTTGGGGTTGAACACAAAACTGGTAGTGAAACAGCAAGGGTATGGTGCAACAGTATGGTGCATCAGACACTTGAGAACCTATAGGATCAAACAAAGACTGAACCTAAGCAAGAAAAACAAGAAACTTAAGTAATGCAGTTTTACTTCACTCTATCCCTTACAGTGAACTGACAAAGACTTAATTCTGGAAGAGATGGGACATGGAAGAAAATACCCCTTTCCTTTTCTTACCAATCACACTTGGTCCTCAGCAAAATTTTTCTTGTGATCACGGAAATCCTTGTTCCCAAGTTTCTGATTCTCACAGTACTATTACCTCCAAAGGGACAGCAGGGTATTACCTGCACTAGCCACAACCATCCTTGTACAGAATAAAAACTCCTTGATTATCAGAGGTTTTCATGTGTGCTGTAGTTCCTAGGCCAGATGCACAGTTCCAGAAAAAGCAAGTCCACAGAAAAAGCGGTGGATAAATGCCTGTCCTGGAAGTCCTCTCCTCGCTGAGGCTGAACTCCTTGGGGCATCAGAGTCCAGCAGATTTCTGCCCACCCTTCCACGGCTGTGGTGAACAGCCTGTGTGTGTGCTCACAGAGAACACGATGGATGACGAATCTCTGAACCAGGGATTATCAAGGCCTTTCATGAAGGAAATCTAAGGGCTAATGTTTCTCCCTTAAATTCAATGTGTTTACTAATGGAGACTAAAACCTAAGGTTCAGCGTGAAATGTGATATAAACAAGCAAAGAAAATGTTAAAAGAAGCTAAACAGCGCCTTTCAGTGTACTATTTTGTATAAATCTAAGTGTGTGTATTTAATATTTAATAGCTCATCATGAACTATAAACCACTGAACCAAGAAATTAGTCTTTTGTGTGCTATTTGCAATGCCTTTCTGAAGTCCAATTACGAAAGTGCTTCCCCTTCCCAATTAATCTGGGTTGTTACTTTCTTAAAAGTTGAGATACTTTATGCATGGTTTCCCTTTTGTAAAACCATGCTGAATATCTAAGCAGTATAACACCGGAGTATGCAGCGGTATAAATAATGCAGATCTTGAGTGTTAATTGAAGCACAAGGCAAGGCAGAGTCATGGCCTGAACTTTCAATTGCTACTTGCCAAAGTAATTCTAATTGACCTCAATGGGACTATGCATGTGAGTTCAAGTTACTCTTGTGAGTAAACATTAAGAGGTTAGGTCCTTATCACTCCAGCATGCCTGAAGCAGCTTTGCTTTTCAGACACGCTCCAGTTTTTCTTTCAAGCCTTATTGTTGAAGAAAATTAATTAAAATGTTTCAGAGGAACCTAAAATCTTCCATCAAAAATTTACACCATTGCAGTTTTTTCATAGGTGCTTAAAGCACACTAATTTTTTCTTTATTCTTCCCTTTTCCCTTTTGGTATTTAAGCCTCACTCTTTGACTGAGATGTGGACGAATGGTTCCTGTCTTCAACATTCCCCCTTCCTTGTGTGACTCTATTATGGAAAAACAAAATCGGAAGAATTAAGTATCTCCCAGTTGTGCTTTCCAATAGAAAATTAAAGTATTGCAAACAGATTACTGGGCCACAGGAGGCACATTGTGGGATATATGATGACAGCAGGGCTTTGAAATTCAAATGTAGCTCTTTTTCTTTGAAATCCTGCCATGGGTGTAGGCTCTCAGCACTGCCCTAAAGCTGAAACAGCTGCTTTAGTTTCCCTTTACAGTGATTTACTAATCATTCAGCTGGAAGAAGAGGGACTTAATTCTGTAATTTAGTAACAAGTGAACAAAAAGGCACACTGTACTTGGTAGTTTCCAGACCAGCTTTTGATAACTCAGAATAATACAAAATCACAAGAATCTTAGGAACTGCACTTTCTGTGATCACGATGCTTCTCGTACTGGAACATGCAGTAAATTGGCACTTAAATATTTAAGGTGGGTAAAACTTCAGCATTTCTCAGCAGTGAAAATGACCTTTAACGTGAGGCTGAGCTACCCAGTTATCTTCTGTGTTCTTTTCTCCCCCTTTTTTTTTTTTTGCTACTGTAGTTGAGTGGGTAATTTAATTAAAGTCTCTTAATTTTTACTGAGTTCCCTTCAATGAGACTCTTGTGTGCTGATTCCTTGAGACCAGCCAATATATGCTGCCCTTGTATTTGGGAAATTCAGTGGCATCCTTCAGCTTCTTCTGAAAACTCTGTTTTTAATGTTTTACTGCTACCTGCAAGAATGCCAAACTTATCATTGCTCTTTTGGAAAATGTACTTGTCTATCATTTGAACAGCATGTCCTACAACTTTGACAAGGAAGCAGTGCAAAGCAAAGGTGAATTTCATAGCCAAGCAAAAAAGACTTTACTGGTCAGGAGGCCTGAAAAGAAGAGTCGAACTATCAGGACAGCAGGATAAAATCTCCTGCTGATAAAAACAAACCAAAAAAAGTTGGTAACTACATAGAAAATAATAAGGGATGACATAATAATAAGGCATGACAGGTACCAAACTTCAATTATAAACATGCATTATGACATATGTACATACAATACACACAATACAAAATTACCTTGATATTTTCCTTTTTTTCCCTGGATTATTTACCATTGTTTGGTGAGCTAGGAAATACCTCTATGAAATGGTGGTTAATGTCAGTTTACATCACTTATTTAACCAATGGAAGCTTCTCATTCTAAATCTCAGGCTAAAGATATCAACTTTCATTTAAGTAGGATTCCTGAAACAGGTTATTTGCTAAATATTTCTATCTGTTTCGATACATACCCTTACTTTTCTCCCACCATTTCAATTTCATTTCTATTATATCCCAAATATTTTAAATATATCTAATGAGGGTTCTCATTTACCTGTGGCTATTTCCTAGATTCTCACTGTACAGAACCCTCCTCCATGTCTGAAACTCCATGACATTTACTTCATCAACAGACTTAAACACCTCCTGAAAGTTACACTGTCATACTTTCAATAGGTCAGCACAAATCAGTATTTTAGAGCACATTATCTCTCACAAGTCAATAGGATAGATTGTCTGTTTTTATATTGGAGGAATCATGGAATCATAGATTCATAGAGTCATCAAACAGGTTTCTCCACCGGCAAAAATAAAGCACTGACTTTTAGGATTTTGGATGACCTCAACTGACAGGGAATCATAGAATCATAGTCTGGTTTGGGTTGGAAGGAACATTAAAGATCATCTAGTTCGAACTCCCCTGCCATGGGCAGGGACACCCTCCAATAGACCAGGTTGCCCAAAGCCCCATCCAACCTGACCTTGAACACTTGCAGAGAGGGGGCCTCCACAGCTTCTCTGGGCAACCTGTTCCAGTGCCTCACCAACCTCACAGTAAAGAATTTCTTCCTTATACCTAATTTAAATTTACTCTCTTTCAGCTTAAAGCCATTACCTCCTGTCCTATCACTATATGCCCTTGTAAACAGCCCCTCTCCAGATTCCTTGTAGGCCCCTTTAGGTAGTGGAAGGCTGCTATAAGTTCTCCCCAGAGCCTTCTCCAGGCTGAACAAGCCCAACTCTCTCAGCCTGTCTTCATAGGAGAGGTGCTCCAGCCCTCTGATCATCAAGGTAGAAGAAACAAGTGTGATTTTACGGTACAGGCTACACTGAGTGGAAAAACAACTGACAACACATTGCAGTGTTCTCCAGGAAGTTCTTCCCAAGTACAGTTGTGCTGTGTATAGCAAGTATCTTGTGTCTGTCATACAGCAATAATTAAGTGACTCAGTCACCAATTCAGGGTTGCTTTTCCTACCCATGCACACAGAAACAGCTGTTCCACTGCCTTAGGGGTTCCTTCTCTTTGACACCTACTTGGCACTTGCTGACGCATCCAGTCAGTTCTGCTGCTGCTGTTTTTTAGTGCTAAAGCCTGGAAGGCTCAAACATACTCTAGGCTGCAAATCCTGCAAAAGCGCTCTGTACATCCACAGAGGTGAGGACTTGACTTTTTATGTCACCTTTACGATTCCCAGACAAAATCAGTGTTGCAGCAGGGTGGCAAAGAAGAGATCTAGCAAACATGACTGCCATGGCAACACACGGGTAAAAATGAAACCCCGGCAGACCCCTGTCAAAGGGGCACGGTGCAGCCTGGTTACTGTAGCCGCAAGGATACTACCAGCAGAACACCAGACAGGATAACCAGGAGTATCATCACAAATTTTAGTGCCCTCAAGCATGTTAGAGGCACATTTTGTTGTTCCACTTTTATGAACCACAGTTATTTTTATCACCTCATTTATAATTTAGTATTACCTGTCAGGCAAAAACTACTCATATACATACTCTTCAGCTCTATTTGAAAAAACACCCTGATATTCCTTATATTCTCTTACTCATCCCCTCATAAGGTAATTAAGAATCTTACTTGCTATGGGAACGCCATTTGCTAACCAGCTTATATTAGGTTTTGGGTTGCCATTAGCTCTGCAGATCAATGTCCCATCTTCTCCAGGAGACAAGACCAAGTTCCTGGGTGCTGTTATCCAGTATGGGGCAGCTGGGGTTAGGAAGAGAAACACAGCAATTGTTTTCCACAATTATGTACAGAAAATCATAAAGCATAGTCCTGGTAACCAGAAGATAATTCAAATAAGGTATGTACAGATATAGACTTACACTGTTAATAATTTATATTTATATATATACACACACATATATACCAGATTAACTGGTAGATTATGACAAAACAAGTTATTGGCTACCCACTGCATTAAAAAGGGGGCAGCTGTTTACTTCAAAATTCTGAGATAAGCAACAAGAGGTTCTTTGTTTCATTTAGGGCTGCCTGCTTTGAATCTAATTTGCCTTTCCTAAAGAAAGCAAAATTTATCTGAGCATGGCATCTGCAGAGACTAGAGTGGTCTTTTGATAAATTTCAGAGATAGCTATGCTCACAGTAGTTAGGCTGTTAGGCACTAATTCAGGTTTGATTACATAAAAAGGTTTCATGTCAAGGGTGAAATACAGAAATGGCAAAATTCCTGGTCTTGCTCAATTCAATGGGTGATTGCAGTGGGGCCAGATGTTTACCTGAGACAGCTGAAAACACAGCGAGATCAAAATGGATGGAATACTTCCTTACCAAAAGATATTCATCTGTGTCTCCATCTCTTTTATAAGAAATAACCACAAATAGCATATGTTATCACATCTTGCAATTAAATTTCAGATTTTGGATTGATGGACAGATGCAAACAGAAAATTAAACTTCTGCTTTTAAAAAGGAGTTTGAATGAGATCATAAAATGATGCTGGTCTACAATAAAATAAATGGCTATTTAGCATGCAAAGTAAGCACTACAGTTGATTATTTGAATGACTAATTAGCTGTCATTACAGGTTTTTGTTTCATGGTATTCAAAACATTCGTACAATTCCTATTTGGACAAACTGCAAGTGTTTTTAGAACTAGTAAGACATCATCTTGTGTAAAAAACATGAAGAAGATAGAAAAATGAAAATGCCAATTAAGAGAGAAAAAGGAAAAAGAATATAAGACCAATAGTAAAACAGAGAAGAGAAAGAATCTGGGCTATATGAATGGAGAGCAGAAAAGATGGAGAACATAAGGAGATGGAGAGATGGGGAGGAAGATACAAAAACAAGGGAAAGAAGCAGTCTAGTAACAGCTAATCAAAGGATCTAAAATAAATGTGGCATTGGTACAAACTAAGAAACTTGGTAACTTCTGTTACAGTACAGTCTCAATTTAGTCTGTTGCTTTACAAAATAACATATGTTTTAAGAAGAAGAAAGATATTAGAGATAGTAAAGTCCTTCCACTGGTAGAATTCAGTCGGTTTAATGATCATGTCCTCACGGGTTTTTTTTACCATTATCATTCATCCTTTCAGCTAAAGCTTACTCCAATCTTTCATTCCGAATACTGACGATATTGTATTAAGGATTATTTTAGTATTACCTTTCACAGTTACTGAAATGACGTGATGAGCAGAACCTAATATATTTCTTGCTATACATTTGTAGTTCCCAGAGTCAGCTTCAGAAACATCTATAATCTTGAGAGTTTTCTTAAAGTTTTCAAAAAATGTTCTGTTGGCTGGCAGTTCCCCACCTTCTTTAATCCAGCGGATTACCGGTGTGGGTCTGGAGAAGCAAAAGCACAGATCAAATTTAGGGACTGGAGAAAAGGTAGATAAGAGTTTAACACATTAATTTTTTTAACATATATTTTACAAAATATGAGCCTTTACCCAGATTTTGGGGGATGTCCAGCAAATGTGCAAAATACACCAGCATTTGTTTCTAGGAAATGACAAGCCTCACTAACACTGTCAATGGCCATCTGTTTGTAGGCTTAATAATTACAGAATACATTTGTCTGCTGATTAATCTAAAACCCCTGATGGTTAAGAAATGAATACAAGTGTATTTCAAAGCTTATTGTACTTATACTATTGAATTGATGCTCATGGTGCTTTAAAAGGTAGTTTCTAGATAATTACAAGTTTATAATTATCCTTCATTTAAGTAATACCCCAATGCTTCATGAACATCCTAAATTTTACAGCGGAGCTGTAAGGAGACCGAAGTATTTCCCATGAGAAATCAAGAAAAGAAGTCAGTGCTGAGTCAAGTATAGCTACTTGTCACTGCACCATGTCTAAATCTTGGCTATGCCCCATGTTGTCCACTGAAGCTGAAAGCTGTGCAAACACATGGAGATATACTTTTAATATTACAAGAAATTACAAGGCATTGCTCAGTGAGTAGAATGTGCTCTCTCAAATACTAATGATTCAAGGCAAATATTCCCTTAGCAGTCTAATACACCATATTTTGTAACGGAGGCACCTAGAAAAGTTGACTTCTCATTATACTATCAGCAATTATGAATAGTTGGTTTTAAACACGGTCTGAATCTTGCCCTTTGTGGACAACTATGTAAGCTTCCCTCACTGAATTACTTTTTTAAAAAATTACATGATGGCTAAAGACACAAAGCCACATAATGCATAATATTCTATTTTCTTCCCTGGTTCTATCTGGTCATTTTACTGGAGTTCGCATCACTGAAGACTTTTACTGCAGGGCTGTGAAAAAGCATGTGACCATAGTGCAGATGTAGATTACCTGAGCTGATGCTACTCCCATTCAGAGGTGTGGTTTTGCTAGTGGTGCTGATGGAGACACTTGAGCAGACCACAGCTGAGACAGGAACATGGCACTGATGCTTGTATCAAGCCATGTCAAGCTCTGCATGACTGTGCCCTACGGTGCTTATGCAAGGGAACACATGTGCGTGATGCCGTGCTGCATCATTTGCAATTATTGGCTTCCCTCATGGCTACCTCAGACATTCTGCGTTATATGCTTTTGTGCACTGTAAACATGTTTTCAGTTCCTGAAACAGGTACTAAAGATTTTCCACTTCTGCACAAAGCAATCTGTTCTCAGATTTGTTCCTAACAATGAGATCTGCTTTAAGATCAAATTCATGAGGTTAAATTGCTCTTTAGTGATTTTCTACTTGCACAATAACCAGCAGAAGCAAACTTGCATTACACCGAAGAAACAAGTACCAATTAAACTCAATTACAATGAGAAATTGGATGTAAGGAGCTGAAGGTATGTTCTAACAACTCCCACCTAGCTCATCTACTAAGCAATTATTAGCATATGTAAGCAGCTTTTTCAGATTAGACCAGCAGTTTCTTACCTATTTTTATATTATTTGAGAGTCTAATGAGTGCAAATTTGGGAAAAAAACAGAGGCTTGATTCCTGAGTGCAGTTCTGCAGATGTGTGTCTGGGCTTACCCTATGGTATTTCTTGCCCTTTAAAAAAACAACAGTACAACCTGAACCCTGTGTGTAGAGTTTGGGGATATGAGAAGGCAGAGGCCATACTTATGTTCAGCATCAGTTTTAAAATCTGCTGATACCCAAGTAAATGGTGGACTTCCTTAAAAGAGCTTTCTCCATTTTACATTTTTGTTTCTTTGAAATACCTAAGCTTATACAGTGACAACATTTTAAGCATCTCTGAAACGTTTCCCTCTGTTCTTGTATTTTTCTGTAGAAAAACACTGTCTAAAAAGTTACTCACAATCCTGCTGCAATGCACTCCAACAAAAGCACATTTCCTCTGAGTTCCACTTTGGTACTTGTGCTACCTGTTGGTGTTAGAAGAATTGGCTGCCTCTCTGTAACTGGCTTCGCTGGAACAAGAAAAAATAAAATAATTAATTTCTAAATTTTACTTTAATACTGATCAAACGCATTTTGAACAGAGATTTTGCTTCACTTTGGCCATCTAATTAAAAATCATTACGTTACACAACTACACAGCTCAACAAATTAGGTTTTTGACAGACATAACAAATCTCAACCTGTTAGATGCTGTAATGTTGAACTCATACAAGAAAAATGCTATTATTAAAAATGGGAGCAATTAATATATAGTTTTTACAGAGGCAGCCATGCAGCCTGATGGGTGGACGCTGAGCCTTAATCCTAAGCAGCCCCTATTCACTTCAGCAGAACTATTACGGGGAGTAAGACGTCACTGATGTGAGTCATAGCACAAGATTGATAGTTACCAAAACCTTTGAGGCTTCCATCAAAAAACAAATGAAGTGAAGTTATTGTATTCAGAAATATAAACAAAGGGATAAATTGTACCCTCTACTTCACAGTATGCTTTGTTCAATATTTTCTAGACAATGTGAGGCATCTTTTCAGAAGTTAAGCCCTGTATTCTCCTCTTACTATAAATTTGACTTTAATTTAAGCTGTTCCCCAGGCTGGTAATAAAGAACCATTGATTAACCTGCAAGAAATAACCACAGTAAACAGACAGCTATAAATATAAGACCCATCTCTGACATGATACTCTGTTGGCTTTTGAAGTATTATGGTATTTCATGTGCTTTCATGGAAGTCAGAATAAGAGTGCTTTCTGTCATAATAGAGTGCTTTCTGTAAACACTCTAATGTTCTTTTATTGCAATTTTAAAATATAGGATTAAATTGCTCTGAAGTGCAGTTGTAGTCTGAATCATTACAGTAAATGATTGTATTTTTTAAAAATGTGAACAGAAACAAACTTTTCTTTATCATGGTACAGGATTTACTGATAGATTAACATAAATAGAACACTTAATTTTAATACAGTATGTCCTATGAATTCCTTACAAACTAGTACACAAACAACTTAAAAGAAAAGGGCAGTCTAGAGTCAAGAACACAACTGACTGTCACAGGCAATAACTAATCTACCCAGTTCTGGCACTGCTAAGGACTGCTAACTCATTTTGCAAGACTATGAAAATTCAGAAGAATCACCTTTGGCATTTCTGAGCTGTGAGCCAACTGAATGATGTTTTCCTTGCTAATTGTAGCTAATATATCATTCTGTGTTCAGGTACATATTTCTTGTTTGTTCCTGAACTACACCTTATTGTTATGCAGAGAAATAATTTATTCTGTGCCCGTTTTATTTTAGATTCCCATAAATTATGGTTTAATACGTGCAAAGCCTCGTTTGACAAGGAAGAAGACAAAAGCAGAAAAAATATAATGTATTTTCTACCTATCTCGCATGATACCAAGTGGAGAGTCTAGAACCTTAAGTGTTACATTATTAGTTTTGCTCTAAAGTCAGCCTCGCTAAACCACATACACCTGTTCAAGAGGATTTAATTCAGAATATACAAAAGACCGTTCAACACAGATTAATGTAAAGATCAGTTTAAACACCAGACAAACAAAACTCATCTTTCCCTTGCAAACAGATTTTAATTAATTCCAGTTTTACATTTATGAAATATGTTAAAAATGAATGGTACATTCAATAAGCGATTAAACGTGAGGTGCATCTGTTAAATGCCTAATTGTTGTTATTTATTATGCAGCATGTGATATTGAATAGTCCTAGTGATAATGAACATATCAAACTACTAGGCAAATTGAAGGAAAAATCTAGAAAAGCAATCAAATAGACAATTTTTTAAATCTGCCCCAGTGTGAAAGGACTCATTTTTGCTAAGTTTATATTTTTAGGAGCCATAGGTTACAATAACATTGAAACATTAAGTATTTGAAAGGATCACACTGTGCAGTCTCTTCCTGAAGCAAGTATTATCACCAGCACTAATAGATACCTTTATTAGAAACTGAAAAGGAAGCAAAAGGTTAAGTAGCCATGGAGGTGAAGTTAGTTAACTAAATGCTACTGTGAATCAGGGAGTATCAGTGGGGACCAGTATAACTCACCACCATAAATATCAGTGTCACTCAAATTAGCAGCTATAGTGTCATTCAATGAATCCACTGAAATAAACAGAATATCATGAAGAATGCATACAAGAGGGATAAATCAAAATACTGGGAATAAAACGGTGATGATATGGCCACGGCGAGTTAATCAAATGATTGATTAATTTGTTTCAATAGTTACAATAATCATAATTACTTGATATTCTTGGACATGAAAACCGTCTGAAGATTATTATTTTTTACACCATATTTTTTTAGTATTTCAAATCTTACAAAACATTTTTTCAAAGGACAAAACCTTATAAAGGGAAAAAAATGACAGCTTTTAAAATGAATTATATGTCAGAAAAACAGTAGATTACATTTTAAGTTTATACAGTAATGTAATTTCTTATTCAGAATTAAAATGCCAAAATTCCCTAGCGTAACACTACTGAATTTTGGCAAATAACTTGAGAATTCTGGATAAATACCATGTACAAATCTAATTAGGTGATGCAATACCTACTTGAGAAGACTTTTACAGAAATGGGTTGTTTCTGCTGTATAGTTTGCGTATGATTAAATCTTGCATAGCAGATATAGTCCTCACGGGTGTCTTCTGGTTGTACATTAGAAAAATAAAGGTCTCCATTTAGACCTTGGGAAACTCTTTCACTTTGAGGCAGCCTTTGGAAAGCTAAGGGAAAACAAGAACACATTTATGTCAATTATAATACACACTCCATTAGTATGATCTGCAGACTCCACATTTGCTTGATTACGCTGTTGTTGGTTTGTCAATGCATAAACCTTCTTAAGTTTCCTCTTGAGCTCCCTTGTCTTCCCATTCTTCCCCAGTGGGTTAATCTACAACTTACATTAAGGTCTCCAGCTGCTTTTGGCTTCATGCTTTTGGGCTGCATGTCTGCTTGCTTCTTCATTTCTACAGAAATGGAAATTCTTTGAATTTTAACTGAGAGGGAAACTTCACCATATGTGGTCTTGGTAAGCAATGATCAACTATGTAGAAAAACTGCAAAAAGTAAACTAATTCTGCGTAAAAACCAAACTCACCATTATCCATCCAAAATATTATAGGTGGTGGTAAGCCAACAGGAGGTCTGCAGTGCAGTACTAGTGAATCACCTTCTCGAACCTGATTTGGTTCTAGTTTTTCTTTTGTCCACAAAGGGGATCCTATAGAAAGTAATTATAACACATATACAAACTATGGATGGACAATAATTCCAGAATTTAAAGAAGAAATGCACATAATATTCCAGAAAAACAGAACAACTACATGCACCAGAATGTTAAGTCCCTTCATATTTACTGCAGATTCAATTTTTGTTCTTGTTTATGTTTTCTTCGGAGAAAAGTAGGGATTTTTAAAACATTTTGTACAGCAATGATTTGCTGAAAGTATAATCAGTTGATTCAAATTATTTTGACTACTTACTAAAGGTTGTATAACAGTATCTTGGGAAGTTTTAACGATGATGATAAAAAAAGAGATGCACTTATGAAGCTAGACCTTCATAAAACAGTATTATACACACACAGTTTTATTAAAAGATGTAAGAACAGCACATTTTAAGCTGAGAACCTTGAAAAACTGATCTGAGATAAAAGTCTTATTAAAAGCTGTAGAAACAACCTACCATTAATCAAAATATTTCAGCTTTAACTTCTTTTTGGTCTCAATCTGTTCTGTATTAAAGCTATTATAAAAACTACGGAATACATGCATCAGAAAGAGAATAAAAATTGTCCTCATCAAGGATGTACATTAATGATTTGAACATTTTATTCTAATTGTAGCATCACATGTGCAACTCAATTTTAATAACGACAGGTCATCCAGACCTACCACAAAAAGTCAGGAAAGCATTTTGGTTATTAAATTTTCTAAGGAATATCGGAGAGAACATGCAATACGTTATTAAACCTCAATATCAGAAACTATACAATACCTTCTAACATCATCACTTTGATGACTAAATTTTTAGACAGGGAAAAAAAAGGTGAAACATTCATAAGAAAAGAAGTGTTAAACATGTTATGAACAATAAGAGCTTCACTCACTAGAAGGCCTTATAACGATATTGTTGGAAATGGCTGCTCCTCGTTCGTTCCTTGCTGTACACTGGTATACTCCTTCATACGCTTCTGCCTTCCCACCATTCATTATATTTATGACAAGGGTCCCTGAATTTGGTTTCATTGTTACTTGTGCATCTTTATCTATATCAAAATGAGTTCCATTGCGCGTCCAGGAGAAGCTAAAACAATAAAAAGAAAAGTGTCTTCTTCAGTTGCCTTTTACAGATTGTATGGAGAGAAAGAATAAAAAAGTAATTTTCAATAATACATGGTATTTTTTCTTTAGCAGATAAGTAAGACTTGTTCCCAAACTAAATTAATCAATAATGTAATAGAGCACATTTTAGTATAAGAAATCTGGCAATACTTTAAGATAAAAGGCTTGGCTGAACAGGAGCCATTTCAAAGTAAATTATTATTTTTTTAAAAAAATTACATTAAAAGATTCCGAAATTAATCGTTTATGGAAAGGAACTGATTTTCTTTCCACTAAAGATACAGTAACATCTGCGAGAACTGATATTGCTAAAGCTGCATTAGCATTTCCATTATAAAACCTATTGTTGAAAGGGTTTATAAACCTGCCTTTAAAAACTCGCTCTGGGCTGAAATGTGTCATCTCAGGTCCCAGCAGGAAATAATTTCTTTTAATTGGTTTGGCCATTTTAAAGTTATGCAAGGGAACTAAAGACTGTGTGCTGAGTTTGATTTCACTACTGTAACGCAGACGCTGTGATTCCTTAAATGAAATTTTGCAGTCTGACAGCCCAAATTTATCTAGTAAATTTATATTGGTGTTACTCAAAGCAAGACGTTTTGCAAAGCAGCCACTAAAAATGAAGACTACTAGAACTCATACAAAATTGTAAGAAAATAGAGATTCACAATGTGTGACTTACACTACCTTAAACACCGATTTCTTACTTATGCTTTGTTAATGGCCACAAGTACAGCCGCAGAGAGCTAGACCAACGCCTGTGAAGTCCTGAGCACTCACAGGCTCAAATGTTGTGAACAGAAATTTTCATACTGGTTTTATTTCAGCTTCATAACCTTAAACACAAACACTACATAAGCTTACTGGTTAGAGTGCTCTCTGTAAACATAAACATATACGATACTAGAAAAGCTTAAATTTTAAGTGATTTAAATTGTGCTCTGACCTTCTGCAGTAGGAGGGCAAGACTGAACATGCTATTTGCACCCTGTGGTGGGGGAAAGCAGAAGAACTGGACCTGACCAGCAGCACTGCACCACACTGCCGTGGTTTTGGGAGGACTAGTGCGCATAGTGAACCAACAGTGAACCTGTTTCTTACGACCTTGTGGGTGAAGCTGCAGAACGTGGGATTTCTGTAATCCTCTGCTACCAATAACACTGAGGGATACAGGGAACTGTGGTGTAGCTTCAAATGAGAAGTGGCAAATGTAGTACAAACCCCTGAATTTGAAATACATGAAAGTCATCATCTTTGCTGCTCAAGCTGTAGGTAGTAGCACATCCATAAACCTTTATGCCAGCTGCTCCCACCAATAAAAAGTTCCCCTGTTTTAATAAACATTTCACACTCTAGGCTGAGAAAGTTCAACTTCAGAGCTTTAAAGCAGTTCAAGTTCCAGTATGCATTTGCGGGTCATCAAGACTGATGGACTAGACTAATTATTGAAATAAATTATTTGGATGTCATTCTTTAAAAATCAGCAAACTAAGCACAAGCGTATAAATCTCAACAGAAAATTCTGCACTTAAATCCTGTCACTTCCTCTGTAGCCAGGGAACAAAGTGAGTGACCGGTTGATGGGACAGATGAAGCTGTACCGCAGAGAGCCCTGGCACATGACTCAGACGGGTCAGTCTCACAGAAAGAGCTCTTGTTCCCTCAGGTAAATCCAACCCCAAAAAGGCGTTCAGGAGAAACATCTACAGAAGCAGTACAGCGGTCCCAAAGTGCACAATAATCATCAGATCCTCCGGGACAACACCCAGACTCTTGAGAAATAAAGAGTCTCTGCTAAATTGAAATACTCATGAACAGCAGCTTCATGGCACTCCTACCATTAAGACAACACTAGAAAGGGTGACAGTATCACAGACAATCTCTGTCTGCTCCTTTCTGCTGCCCCGTACGATAATGACCATGATCCCCATGCAAACGGAAGGAATAATGTAGAAAAACCCTGGTTATTCAGAAGTACGTTTAATGAACTCTCTGTGTGTCTGAATGAACAATTATAGACTGACCTTGCTAGTAAGTTGTAGCATAACACTACTGAGAGCCCGGAGAAGCACATTTCTCTTCATGGCCTCTGAAATCAGCAGCAGTTACCAGCAATGCCAGAATGCACCACGGCTACCGCTGTTTCCAGTGTAGGTACTCAGTATCCCCCTGTACTCAGCCCTGGTGAGTACTGTGTCCAGTTTTGGGCCCCTCACCACAAGAAAGACATCGAGGCCCTGGAGCGTGTCCAGAGAAGGGCAACAAAACTGGTGAAGGGGCTGGAGCACAGGTCTTATGAGGAGCGGCTGAAGGAACTGGGACTGTTTAGTCTGGAGAAGAGGAGGCTCAGGGGAGACCTTATTGCCCTCTACAACTACCTGAAAGGAAGTTGTGGTGAGCTGGGGGTCGGCCTCTTCTCACAGATAACTAGTGACAGGACAAGGGGGAACGGCTGCAAGTTGCACCAGGGGAGGTTCAGGTTGGAGATGAGGAGAAATTTCTTCACGGAAAGGGTGGTCGGGCATTGGAATAGGTTGCCCTGGGAGGTGGTGGAGTCACTGTCCCTGAGGGTGTTTAAAGAAAGGTTGGATGTGGTACTTAGGGACATGGTTTAGTGGGTATTAGGTGGTGGGGGGACGGTTGGACTAGATGATCCTTGAGGTCTCTTCCAACCTTAATGATTCTATGTTTCTATCCTGAGTAGTTTTCAAATATTTCAAGATACTGAAACAGGGCATTAAAATGGAAGATGATTGGGAATCTGGTCTATCCACAGGGTTACCATTTCTGCCAAAACCAAATCTTAAGGCTATTAAGTACACTTGGTAAATCAAGGCTACTGGTCACTAAAACTGCTACACATTGCACAACTTCCGACAAAATGCTTATGTATTTCAAGATGAGTCTCATAAAACGGAATGATTTACAAAATATTAAATTTGAATTTATTAGTGTTACTCTGAATTTATTCAACGCCCATTTTTCTTAGACATTATGCCTAAATGTGGAATGTGAGCCAGCTCACAGTATGGCATGCCTCCTAGTGCTTTCCACGGGCATTTACCTATCTGCTCCTGTAATAATCATGGATCATTTTATTGTTAGTGCTTGGAGGAGAAAAAAACACTAGAGTTGCTTGATGACTATAGAAAAATTTAAATGTCAAGTATGAGAAGAGTCAAATTTAGGACACTACCTGGTAGCTGTTTAAATTACAAAGGCAGGAGTGCATGTGTGTTTCTGCGTGTGCAAGCACAATACATATGCATATACTTGGTAGTTTACAAAAGTTACATTATTTTCTCCTAGTTTTTCTATGCTGTTAGGCCAAAAAAAGCAAAACAAAATGCTACTAACCTAGGAGGTGGCTTTCCTTTTGCTTCACACTGTATTACAATATTCTCTCGAGGGTCAACAATGTAATCTTTTGGAGATTGCTGAGTTATCGTAGGAGGTTGCAACACTTCATTATGGAATATAAGAAACAGAGAGGAACTTTACAATATTTTCGAAGTATCAGCGAGACAGTTTTGTAAGCAGAGAAAGCAGAATTTTAATTAGCAACCAAATCATCGACAGAAGAGTGGGATTGAAGTATCCTTTGTGTTAGGAGGCTGAAGCCCTCTACTTTTGCAAATCAGTGTAGCTATACTCACTTCCAACTGAGCTATGCTGATTTACAGCAGATGATGATCTTGGCCAAAAACTTTAATGAGTATCATTTCAATATGTCAGATTTCAACAGATTTTCACAAAACCAAAGAACAGTTGAATTCTAAGTGTAACATATCCTGAATGAAGAATTGTGAGACATATACCCATACGAAATGTTTTTTTACCACACAGAAGGAAAAAAAAAATCCATTGCTTTGTATTTCAAAACTTTTCATGTATTTCCATATTCTCTATGGATATAAACTTTTCATATGTTTATTGTGCTCAACATATTGAATTAATCTACAAGGCATGCTTGTAGGAGCTACTTTTCAGGAGTAAAAAAATGTGTAATAAGACTCTGTAAAAAATTACAAAGATAGTAACTAGTTTCCAAATAGAGTAAAGATATAGGAAAAGTCTAGTATAGATTCTGCTTACACAAAACCAACAAAAATATAATCAGTCTTGTGAATTGCTCCAGGAGAAACAAATATTTAACACTCATGATTTATCAAGTACTCTAGAATGAGTAGCACAGGTGACTTACCTATGTAAATTAATTTATAATCTGTTACCATTATCTATGCCCATTTCTGCATTACAAAAATCCTGTTTATGATATTAAGATAGTGAGAAAGGTATCTTCCTTAACTTTATTCATTTATAATTTAGTGTCATCTAAAGGAATAGGTTTAATAGACAGGGATGTTTACGAGCATGTTAATTGTTGTAATTTGTCAGTCCAGCAATACACTTTGGGCTCATTTCTAGACACTTTAGCAAAGTATTTCAATAGTAGCGTTAGCTGTGTTCTCATGCCTCACTCTAGTCAGTTAAAATTGTAACCCAATTTTTATTTTAAATCTTCCCTACCATTATACATTACGTACTCTGTTGCACAGAAAGAGGTAGCCGTCTGTAAAGCCCTGCCCACAAGAAATAGCCAGGACAAGAAATCAGATCATGGAATCATAATGAGATATAGCAGCTAAGCAAAAAGGAACAGGCCATGCAGAGCTGGGTTTTGCTCCTCTTCCTCACTGCTTCAAAGAGGAAGGCGACATTTTTACACAATGATGACTTTTTGTGCATTTCTTTAGAGAGGCACTTTGGAGACAATCTTTTTCCTTCTCAGAGGCAGTTCTCAGGGTCAGAACACGTCAGATGCTTACTTGGGAAATGCAAGCATATTCTGAAAAGGGATATGACATGAAAACTGCCCAACATACAGGATATTCCATCTGATGCACATCAAAGACTTCAAGTCTCCACTCCTGCGTTATGCACTACACCGACAACTGAGTAAATTAACCAGGACACTAAGGCTGAGTTAGGATATCTCATAAAAGATGAGGTCTACTTAAATGACTGTAGCCACTGCTTTTTAAGGATATAAGTTGGATATCTCCAACTTGGACATATAGAATAGTATATAATTACATATATTCCAATTAATTTTTTTTAATTCAATTTATTTACTCCTGAAAGTAGTAATAAAACATTGCTGATGCTGATAAAGATTTTAATGTTCAGATAGCACACAATCAAAAATCACACAATTAATTTGTTTAAAATATCAAAAGACTGATTTATGTACAGTAGCATTTTCTGAACACTGCATGCACACAGCATCTAGCTACAGCAAACCAAATTATCAACAAAATGAGAGAATCACACATTTTTAGACTGCAAATTCAGTTTGCAACACAATCGGGATTAATTCTCAGCAGCACACAGCCTAGTTTTTGTGGACAGGAACTTACATTCTTCTAGAAGTTTTGCTTTTATTCCCCCATCAGAACCAGCAGTTGAATGGACAAATGGAGATTAAAGAGAAACATTTGTTAGTCAAAAAGAAAATTAGCATTTTTGAGAGGGAAGATAAGTATCTCTGACAAGTACATTGGTCACCATTAAAAAGAAAACATTTTAAACATTTAGCACTTTAACCCATGCAGCGGTGCCTGACATTCCAGCCACGATTTGCATTGCGTCAGATATGCCTACATTTATCTCAAAGTTCAGGGTATACTTCAGAAACTTTTCTGAAGTGTTCACTTTTTAAGGGCAACCGTGGTATGTGATTTTGGCCTTGCAAGGACACAGAACACTGACACTGAGGAGACACCAAATCAGAGTTAATGGAGTGCACTGCCCTCATGCTGCAGTCAAAATCAATCCACCCATATGATCATATGGAAGAACAAAGAGAGTGCTTCAGGCTAAAATAACTCTTACAAAGACGAAAGCACCTAATTCCACTCAACTGACATGCAATTCCCTTTGGTCTGAAAAATAACTAAACAAAAAAAATCATCTTAGTTGTCACATCTTTATTGCTTACTTCAAAGATTTTGCATACATGTCTCCTCATCAATAAAGTTTTAGAGCAAGTCAAACTGCTTTTGATCAGCTACACTGTCAGTCATCCCTTACCTACTTTGAGACACTGATGAGCACAGGAACTGCTAACCTGGATGAAACCTCAGGGTTCAACTAATCAAGTATGTTCTCACCACCAGGTGTCTGTGGTGGCCATGTAGGGAAGACCCACAGAAAATATAAGTCCTTCCCTTGTGGTGCTTCTCCCAGAGCCCATTCTAATCATTATTTATTAAAGCAATAACATCATTACAGACGTAATTTCAGGTAATATGATTTTTGGCTAAAAATTCGAGTATGTGACTTGACCTAACAAAGTTATTAAACATTATGTAGTAGGGAACAAGTTAACTGAAAGTTAACGTGATATATCTAAAAGTATATACCATTTTTGTTTATTGATGCATTTCTGGTCAAGTTAACCTGAAGTGTTACTCTATATAAAAGATATGAGAGTAGTGCACAATTTACAATCATTCCTAAACTACAAGATGGGTTTAAAACACTATTTCTAGCCTGCAAAAATATTTAGGGAGAAAAATTAGTTTAGAAAATAAGACATTCATTCATCAAACTTTTAAAGCCCTCTTTAAGCCACAGTTTATTGCTCTAAAGGCATTCACAGCACAAATCTGATGTGACTCATATATATTGATCTTGTTAGAGAAACACAGGTCATTGGTTTGAGAGGCTTATAAATATGTACAGGGAAATAAAAAACACCAAAGCAGTTGCAACTTATATCAATGATTATTAAAGAAAAACATGCATTTATGGAAGGTAGGAAGGTATCAAAAACATGGGGGTAAAGAAAGCCATGCGGATTAGAATCGTTAGGAAATTTACTGGTGTGTCAATCCATCAATTTAACACCAACCCTAATGTTCTCTTCTCTGATAATTAGTTTAACAAATGAATCGTCACTGTGAGGTGCAACATGGGCCACTGAATCCTGAAAATACGATAATGCTTAGCTTAAGATGAAAATAACAACCTGAAGCATAAATAATTTCATAAAATTAGGGCTATAAAATGCAGCAGCCTCCATTGCTTCCTGTCAGCATGGAGCGCTACCTTCAATGTTCCCCACTAACACAGTCCTATAGTAGGCAAGAATTTCAGATCTTGGGATTTCTCCTCTTCTAGATGTTTCCTCACTAGTAATGCTAGTGTTCCCTGCTCAGCACACAGGTTTTTAACCTAAAGTTAGCTACTTAACTGTTTTCAGGCACTGCTTAGGAAATTTAAGAGCCTTACTTACTCTTCTGCATCAAAAAGATGCTTCCAGTATCTGAATTTTAGGTAATTGAATCTTTTACTAGATCACATATCAGCTCCTGGAAACCTCTTATAAGATGATAAGGGCGAGTGTTTACAGCAACTACGAATTGTACTGGGGTTTGCAGCAAATTGTCAATATGATCTTAATTTCACGAATAATTGGCATTTAACTGGACTTCTCTGCCCCTCTTCATTTTTATTAAATAAAGTGTTCAATAAAGGCACACCCCAGGTGAGTACTCATGAGAATCCTATGTTAACCCCTGTCAAGTGAACAATGTCAGCCATTTTATAGGCAATTTTTGAAAATCTTCAGTAAATTAGTGTAAATATTCATAACCGTTATGTCCTGACTGAAGTGAGCAAACAGAATCCATGTGTAGCTCCATGTTGGAGTTATCTTGATCTTCCTATACAGAAATTATTCAACTAATCTTCCATTATTCTGCACTTATATAGCAGGTTAATACTTACAATCAAGAGGTACATCCAATGCAGAAATCATTTGGCACAGAAAAAGGACCAAGGAAGCTTTGCTTGCAGTTATGCTCTTCTTTTTCATCATGATTTTAGGCTGTATTGAGTAAATCACACTTGGAGAATGAAGTTCAACTTCATCAGACTAGGTAGCTTGGACCAGTCATGTAAATGTAGACAAGAAACCTGGTAAATAAAAATAAGAGAAAAACAATATGTAGATACTATGGAGAGTTGACTGATCACATCTTAATAACATTATGAAATACCAGCAGTCTACATACTACATCCAGGGATAATAGTTACACCATGGGCTCTAATGAAATCCAAGCAGAGATTCAGAGGTTCTGAGGACACCTAGATCATAACACTTTCCTAAGGAGCTAGTGAACAACTCCTGTAACCTTGTTGAATGGAAACAGAAATGCCTCTCCTAAGGAGGATAAAGCATCAACCCAGCTAGTTAAAAAACAGTATATACTGAAGATAATAGTCCTCTGAAGTAGATTTAGGAGATTAAAGCTCTGAATGCCCACCTAGTCTCTCTTTCAAACACCCTGAACAATTCTTGGAAAGAGTTATTTTAGGCATCTTCTCCAATGAAAACATGTCTGGCCACAAATTTCCTAAGTAAACTGTGGGATCTTCCTACAGCCTTGAGTTAGGTATCTTAGCTTCTCCCCACTTTGGAACTCTTTCTAATAGACAGCTGTAGACTGAATACAGAGGACTTCATCGATTGACATGCTCAGGCGCTAGCTTATGCACCAGATAGGAACCTAGGCTCCTATTCCTGGATTTCTGATTCCACCCAAAATACATAACACCAAAATACTTTGCCTGAACCCAAAATCTAATTAACTGTCAGCACACTATCAAATTCTCTTCTCCTGCTTTCCTATGTGAAGAGGTGGCAGAAATGAAACTTCAGGGAAATCTGTTCTTTGCAAGGTGCTAGATTTTCCCCCTCAACCAAGCATGAGAGATCATATTGGCCACCGCAGAACAACTCTGGCACCCTCCTTATTTTTATGCATTGAGCACCAAGCTTCAACTTAGAAGAATGTTGAAGGAGTAAAAACTAGCTGCCTGCAAGCTCCATCATGAGTGATCTACAAAGAGCTATACGAACACAGCCTTTGAAATCCAAATGGTGCTGACACAACGTGTTCTCAGCTACTGGACATCAGCTGAGAAAGTACTTCCCAGATGCCAGGCTGATCAGAAAGTTCACAGTGACCAGCCTTAATTTACCTTGATGAGAACACTTCCTCAGCTGTGCCTACAGATCTGAAACACAATGCTATCAAGTTCAGAAGGAGTTAAAATTGCAAAATAGCAGCTGCCTTACAAATGTTAAATAGTTATTTTTCCTCCTGAAGTTACTTAAACAAGCCTATGCTAAGAAAACCTTCAGGTTATAGAAGAAGTGATGTCTCTTAATTGCTGCTGTAAATGGTCTTTCTCTTTGTATAGTCTTCTGAGCAGAGACTGGAATTGGAAACAAGAACTGAGGTGTAGAGTTCAACTCATCCTAGCCTAGCACATCAAACTCCCTGATTCTTACTGTCACTATCTATAACACAAGTGTTTGTTTCAAAATTCAAATATCCCAGCAGGTTAAACTCCTAGACACGTACTGCTCCTTGGAGCTCTTGGGAACTGCTGACCTTGGGAACTGGGGCACCTGGTGAGAAGGCCAATTGCTTATTCACATTCAAAACTATCTACAGTACTGCACACAATAACAAAACAACTAAGTATTTGCCACGGCAGATTAGAAAGACTACAAAAGTTATCACAAGAGAGAACACCTAAGTTCTAGCCTTTGCACAATTATTTATTCAAACTGGAACTGCAGAAGCAGACAAGGTGGCAATCCTAACTCCAAAATAACAAGAACGCACTTCAGGCATACAGCAGAGAAGCATGACAAGTACTCAGACTTTCCTAGAAAAATAAACTGACCTTTCCTACCTTTGAAATAAGCACCCTAAAGCGCTGAGGGTTTAGTTGGGGAAGAGGAGAAGTGTTTCTTCCATCCCACTTTTGGCACATCTAGTTTCCTATGCTCCCGCTGCAGCGAGTAAGAGGAAGGAGAAAGGCTTCTCTTGAGAGTGCCTGAGAACACTCCAGTGTGTTTCCTGCAATGAAGTGCTCTCCAGAAGAGCTGATTTTGTGTCATCGACTACAGCTGTCTGCTCTTCTCCAGTTAAACTAGGTTCTCACACACTGTTCTCCTGATCTTTATGTCATCTCCTCATTACCCCATCACCGCAATTAACAAGGTGCCCTCTCTATACAATGTGTTTAACCCAGGATTTACAGGATACTCCTTGAAGTATTCTACAAGTGAACCTTGACTTTCATTGTTTCTTCTCCAATCAAAATTTCAGTTCTCCTTACAAAACTCTGAGAACCTGATTATCCACTTTATTGTCTGGTTCTTTCATCGTGTAAAATGAGTATTGCAGTGATTTGAGAGTATTTTAAAATTAAATTGCATTCCCTTTGAACAAGTACAAATGAGTACGCAAGCAGTGGTGAATCAGGCATGTGCAATTAAAGTGACTGTGAAAGTAATACCCTTGAGAAAATGGATCACATTGTCTACCTCTGCTACTGCAGGGTTCCAGTAGGATACCTAAGGAGTCCACTGCTGGGAAGTCTGGATAGAATATGGGAATTCAACAGGTAGCAGGAATTATAAAGCGTATGATTCTTTGGAGAGCAATGCATTCAAATGGTTTGTGAAAGAACATATTTAACTGAAAATTATTTTAGATTTGTCAGCACAACTGGGTGCTCTTGTTGAACATATTCAAGATTAAATCTGACATAATTTAGTATGAATACAACAGCTGCTGAGTGGAACCAAACATTGCTTTGAAATAATATTATCTGCTACACAACAAGGCCAGACCTCTAAGTGCAGATCAATGTAAAGGCTTCAATTTCAAAACTTGAAATATTTATACAGCAGATTGCCTTTACCTCCAAATAATTTATTTAAGATCTCTTGTAGCTCAGATATTTTGCCCTACCCTTTTCATAGGAAAACATATATTTTTGACAGCTCATTTTGACTGATTTGTACAAAACAAGATTCTCTATACCTACACACTTCTTACGTACACAACAAAATATCACTTGTATCTTCTGTGCTTCTTGCTGAGATGCTGACTGTGAGTAAAAACATGGACTAAAGGTTGAAGCTACGCTGTAGCAAACAGGAGTGAAGGTAAATAGGAATGCATAAGCAAAGTATAAGAATATTTTATCACAAAATATAATACCATATTTCAAGGAAGGGCTTTTATGTATGACAAAAGCACAAGGATCACATGAGAGACATCCACTTTTTTTCACCTTTTTTTTTTTTTCCAAAGGGATTACTACTTTTTAAAGATGAGCTACAGAAAGACACGACTGGAAGAATGAAAGCACCGGTGAGCCTTAGATAGAATATCTGGCAGGACCACAAAACACAGTTTGATGCCAGTGATCTCTCCACTGTGACTCACATGTCTGGACACTTTTGGCCATAATCAACAAAAACAGACATTCTGAAAACACTGAAGGAGCTAGGAAAAACAGCATGCATATGGGAGGGATCATTTGGGAGGCAGAATCCAAGATTCCTTTTCATACCATAAATCAAATGGGACAGTGACCTTCTTGATTTTAAGAGCTTAAGAGCAAATGTTTTAATAGAATCATAGAATCTTTTAGGTTTGAAAAGACCCTTAAGATCATTGAGTCCAACTGCTACCCTAACACTGCCAAGCCCAACACTAAACCATGTCCCTAACTACCACATCTACGTATCTTTTAAATACCTCCAGGGATGGTGACTCAACCACTTCCCTGGGCAGCCTGTTTGACTGACTGGCAAACTTTTCAGTGAAGAAATCTTTCCTAATTTCCAATCTAAACCTCCCCTGGTGAAACTTGACGCCATTTCGTCTCTCATCCTATTGCTTATTAATTGGGAGAAGAAACTGACACATCATGGCTTACATCCTTTCCCTCTGAAGGAAATCTCCATACTACCTGTGCACTCTGCTACTCCCTGAATCATGCCAAGGCATCATCTGGGAGAATTATGTTTCGCTCAGGTCAAAATCTAGGCAGAGTGCTAACGACTGAACAGTATACATGACTGCACAACATACACAGCATGGTATATTTTATTACTACACTAGTACTAAGTATTACTAATTCCGAATTGGGATAATAATAGAATCACAGAATCACAGAATCACAGAATCACAAGGGTTGGAAGGGACCTCGAAAGATCATCCAGTCCAACCCCCCCCGCCAAGGCAGGGCCACCTAGAGCACATCACTCAGGAACACGTCCAGTCGGGTTTTGAATGTCTCCAGAGAAGGAGACTCCGCAACCTCTCTGGGCAGCCTGTTCCAGTGCTCTGTCACCCTCACAGTAAAAAAGTAATACAGACTGACACGCTCTCAATATATTTACTGAAATTCAGCCTAGTGCAAAGTTAATATATGTATTTTCTCAACATCATATTTTGCCACAGAGTTCTAATGCATCAACGAATTATGTAGTTCTACTGAATTACATCATTTTAAGACAAAAAGGTCTCTATGAATATGAACTGAAATCAAGGTCAATGTTACAAATGTGAAAGGGTTATAAAACTGCAAGATAGAACAATCGGAGTATTTCATGCACATTAGGAGGGAAAAAAGCATTATCTTCTATACAGCAATGATTAAATTAATGGGGAACAAGTTAGACACTGCAATTGAGAGGAAAATTACTATGGAGCAAAAAACTTTCTCTGCTTCATTTGTCTAATACCTGTATTTTTTCTCAGAGCAAAAGACAGATATAATTAGAATATAGGAAAAATAAACAGTTTACAAGGACATTGGTTTCAGAGCAACCTTATAAAAAGCTGCACAGAAACATGAAAAGCCATTTCAACTAAGCAAAATTGATTTAATGACTTGTACATAAAAAGTGTTGATAACATGCACAATTTATTTTATATTTTTAACAGATAAAAAACTGCTTACTTTTGAGGACAAGTGTATTACCCTTATAACTTAAAGACAGATCTCTAAAGGGGCTTATGTATACAACTATGCTAACTATGCAAGTATCAATAAGATGATTTAAAATATTTTTGAAGAACTGGTTTCAAATTTCATACTTCTTTTTTAGCTTAAGTAGCATTTACAGTAATAAGTAACATTAAAAACTCTGTCTGGAAGCAATTATTTAATTTAAAATCTTTCAAATAGAAACAGATAACAATGTACTTAGTGTTACACTACCAAAGTGGAATGGACACAGTACTAATAGAAACAACAACACTATTTAGATGTTGCCTTTATTCTAGCTATTTTTATGGAGGTAGCATGACTTAACAGACTAAACATTCTTGTATGTGTCATCAGAACTGAGCCCTATTCAAAATTCTGTTCTTGAATGCTCATGTAGTCAATTCAACCTCCCCTCATTTGCTTTCCCCATCCATCTCTTACCTATTATACATAAATTGTCCAAGGTATGGTCTGTTTACAGGTAGGTGGTCTTAATCTACTTACCACAGGACACATAGCTCTGGGGTGCCTGAATACTGGTGTACATGAAAAGAAATTATTTTTAAAACTTTCCAAAATACACCAAATTAGAATGATTTCCAATCCTGTGACAGTCTGGAAAATACCACACTGCTTTCCTCCAAATTATTCATTTGTCACAGCCTACTACAGATATATCGTTTGAAGTCATCAGAGAATACTAAATCATCTTCTCTGACCTCCTGTTTATGAAGCTTAAGCCCATTGCTTTGTTCTCAGCTACATGGTATGTGCTATGGGGACACACACATAAAGAAGACAGGATCAAGAATAAACTATGCAAACAGAACTCCTGAATTCAATAAAAAAGTCCTCAGCACTAATTCAGATGCTGCAGGTACTTATTAGTGTTAGATGATTATACGTACTTCAGCCATTTTTAATGGCTTTTGATGAAGGCAGATGGCAAAGCTGTGTGCCGCAATCTAAAATCATGAGCCTGGTCACGCTCCTGGACTCCCCCCTCCGCCCCCAGCATTACTTTTTTGGCTCCGACACCGTACTTCAGCGCTCACGCTGGTCTCCTCCTTTCCCACCACTCAGACACAATTTCCAGTCTCTCTACTTTCATCCTCTATCTTCCAAGCATGGCCTACCAGCTTCTTTCTTCCCAGAAGGATTATTTGCATCTTTCCACAGTAAAAAAAAAATAAATTAAAAATTGGCTCACTCACGCATCTCAATCTCTCTTAACGATTGCTTGTCTTCAGTGCAATTGTTGTCCTGCCAGTCTTCAGAGCTCCTGTTAAATTTCAACGTGTAAAATTACAGCTGATAAAGCCAGCAAAGAAAATGTGAAATATCATTGGCCTTTACACTGCTCCTTATGAGAATACTACCAGAAAACCTGTTAGATCTTGGAGCTCTTTTATTGAGAATCTTATAGGAAGACCTGCTAGCTGGCTTGTTATTCATTCAAGTCTGATCTGTTTCATTATACAGTTCAAGTTACGTTTTTATTAATCAGCTTCACATAGCAATAAGTCAAATACTTTTCAAAGTCTATTACATCGATAGCATCATCTTATCAAACTTGTAATTTTATCAAATATTGAAAGATTAAAATCCAGTTTTTGTCAATCATTTGTTTTACAAGCCCTACTTTCCATAAAACTATGTTGAGTAGAATTAATTTTACTCATGGCCTTTAATTCCCAATCAGCTGAATCCTCAATCAGCTTTTTCCATATGTTCACTGTGATTTATATCAGGCTATATTTACCCTGCTCAATCTGCTTGTCTGCTGTGAATCTGGGCAGAACACCAGCTTTCTTCCAGTCTGAAGCAACGTATTAAAAATAAAAACCTGTGAACCAGAAATCTTCCCCCACAGACTCCTCTAGAACTCACAGGTAGACCCATTGCACCTAGACCTGCTGACTAACAATACACGTCTTCAACAGATATTATTTAATACCTCTTAAAGGTTACTATGACTAAAAAAAGCTCTCCATCCTAATACGATGTATCATACTTTTTCTTCCAATTCATCATGTTACTTGCAATAATAAACCAACAGCAAGAGATGATGGTTGTGAAGAAGCTCACAAAACAGTGCTAATCCTGTTTCTGTTCTTAAGACTTAGTCCTATAAAAATAAACCAAACATTTGTCCGCTTGTCTCCTCCATGGCAATGGCCAACGCATCTGCCGTGAGATCACAAGCTCTTTCACACACGTACCAGAACCAACCGTACATCTGCGCAGCCCCAGCACAAGGAGATCCAATTGCTTCTAGCATTAACTGCAGTAACCACTACTGAATTAGCAACGTGAAACAGCTTCGTTATCCACCCATGCTGCATTACTACTGAACGGCACTGGTACCAGGTCATCCCACACCCACCCAGCTGATGCAGCCTTGCGGGAGGTTGACTCCTCCAGCCCAGCCAGGCCAGAGCAGTGTCCTAGATGGACACAAATGCTCAGGGTCTACCTAATGACAGTCAACGCCACATCAGTAATTTACCAGTGTTTTAGTAGGGCTGGTGGGGGTGTAAATGAAGATATGCCTATTCAGGTCATTCTGTAAGACATCCTCCATCCAGCAGCCTTTCGCCCATTGAATAGGAGACAGGAGCAAACCCCTAGGTTCTAGGCTAGCTTTGATATTTTCCACATTGATAAGGCACAATCTGGATTTTGTCTTGTTTACTTGTTTCTGTGGTTTTGTGGGTTTTAAAAAAAAATTCCTTCTCTCCAAGTATTTTTTCCTTTTTCTTTTGGGAGTCTTTAATGTTTTTCTTCCCTGGACACTACAGAATGTTATAGCTGCTAACTGCAGCTCATTGGTAAATCACTATAAGCACTGGGATACAGCTAAAAAAGCAAGGATATAGGTCCTTAAAAATTTCACTCAGCAAAGTTTTATTTCAACTGTCTGCTCTAGAAGTACAAGTGCCACATCCTAGGAATGCCCAAAAATGCAGGGTTAAAAAAAAAACACAAAACAAAACACAACTATGCCCAGAGTTCAAATGTTTGATTAACGGCTGCAGGCAAGCCGGTGCGCTCAGCCATGACCCAAAGACTCGAATCTTCTCGTGAGCGCAGCCACTTAGGCTTGATTTTTAAAAGACTGCAGCAGGGTCCTTTTACAGTTGTCTTACATATTCCCTGAGGACCTATACTGGATTTGGCCCTTCTGAGGATTTAAACAGAAGACCACTTTCTAGATCCTGCTCAGATTAAATTATAAGCTGCTTTGGCTGGGGTGATTACATACATGGCAGAGCAAAGCTGTGGATAGCTCCAAACAGGGGGTAAGCCTAGTAAGCCTGGCAAGTTCAGATGCCTCCAGAGTCAAATAAATCAGCAGCTGAACAGCATTTTTGGATTGCAAATTCAAACTCAGACGTCTCTATCTTGCTTGAGTGCTTTCTGGTGTCCTAAATTCTTTGACTATTCAGTCTTTTCCACCTTTTTTGCCTCCTCACTTACAACAGAAGACAGAATGGAGCACAAAAATAATACTTTAATGCCCTTTATTTCAGTAGTCCTTTAGAGTCATTACAGCCTGAACAAATAGGCTTCACCTCTTAAGCACGTATGCATACTTTGCTGCCTTTCAAAGACTTGAAGTTCTCAAATTGAGTGCAACTTTGCACATCTTTTGAAGACTACGGGTTTACACAGGAGGGAGTAAAAACATAACTTGCATAGGTTGAGAGAGATGTAGTTTGGTTTGAAGCACATCACTAAATACAGTGATCAAGGAGAGTAAAGAATTCAGATTGATTATTGAATTTCTCAGTGCGTTAGAAATCATTTGGAGTGAGTGTGAGAAGACAAATTAAGAAAACACATTTTAACAGCACCTGGATGTTAAAAACAGGTATCCACATGATGGTATCATTAGGATAGCTCTTCAGGCCATGCTTTGACACTTTTAGAAGCATGCAAATGACCTAGTTGCTCATTAAGTCCACTTCCAGAATTCAGAATCTAATTCAGACCAGACTTCAACAAGACAAAGGTTTTCAAGTAGCCCATCTCTTTCCCTCTGAAAGGTTTTGTAATAGAGCAAAAAAGTGCTTAGGAGAGTAATACCTATAATCATCCGGCTGCTATGACAGCCATACCATACCGTGCAAACAGAACCAGAAGGGAAACTGCAGAGTGGGCAGAAGGAAAATGCACCATCATCCTGAGTGAAGAATCCCAGTTCAGCGACTACAGTTAGTTCCTTGTAAATATGCAAACGAGATGCTCAGCTGAAATGCTCCCTGAAATGTTAATTTCTTTACTCAGGAGATATGATGAAAGGGATTTTTTTTTCCTTATATTTTTTTTTAACCCACCAGAATTCAGAGCAGGGGTTTCAGAGCACTCGCACAGGAGTAGCTAATAAATTCTGTATTACTTTGGTTAATTACCTTCTTTACATGCCTGCAGCTAAACCAAAAGCACTATCTGTCCAGCAGTATTCCTGCAATCCGGGAGATACTCTTGTGAAAAGCATACTGTGCAAAAGAGCAGAATCTGATTCACAGAATCCCTTTGGAGTCCTCCCTTTGGGAAGTAGAGCAGAAACCACTAATATTAGCATGAAATGCCAGAATAGTTATGCTAGGGAGGAGGTCGCTCAGAACAGGGACGGTGCCAGAAACTGAGGACTAAGGCATTTTGTCAGCTATAAAACCCTAACAAGTACATGAACAAAGGAGGGTAAACAGTGCCGAGGGAACAAACTGTACAAACTCCAGCTAGCTGTCTTGGGTAGGTTTTTTTGGAGATGGGGGTTGGGGACTGGCTACCTGTGTGCAACATTTATTTAACAGGCAAAAGTGTGTTCTCTGTTGTAATTTTAATTAATTCTGTTGAAGGTCTTACAATCACTTCTGTTAGCTTGGAATCTCTGCCCACCGTTAAAAACTGAAATGAAGCGAGAGCTCAGATACAAACACTCCTCTGCTTTAGAAATATCTTTGTTTCTCTCTGAAAGTGCTGACAATGTTTGCACTGATTATAACTCTGCAAATCAGGTCTGTCCCTGCGTTAAACAACAGTAATTCATGCTGCCACTGTTCCCAACAGAATGATGTGAGACTTAAGCAAATGAACCAAATCCTTAAAATTTGTTTGCATATTGTTACTAGTGTTGCGCTACGTTTCATAACGAGGTCACCATGCCCAGCTACGCTACTGAGGATCATATCTGCAGGGACGACTAGCACCCTAACAACAGTCAGAAAGAACTTGTCCATTTTAGGATTTTCTGACTTTATCACTTCTCTGTATGAGCATCTCTAGTTCCCCCTCACTTTCAAATAATTCCTAACAGCACATAAAGTGCTAACTAGTTTTGTCACCTTCATAAAACCTGTCTGCTGCAGCTGGCCACCTCAACTCTATGAGAAAGTAAAGCATGGTGGCATTCAAGTCTCGTGGTTTTTTTTCTGCTGCTTTTGCTTTTTTTTCCCTTTTTTTTCCTCCCCCCACCTTTTTTTTTTTTTAATATTAACTTGTAAAGCTTCCAGCTCTCTGAATATATAGGCTCTTGTGGACATGGTAGAAGCTTTAAGGCAAGGCCCCACATGATGTGCAGTACATCTGTGCAACACCGTGCGGTGACCACCACCACAACCTCACTGCCTGTAGCCATGATTAAGAGCTGACTTACTCAGCTGGCACTTGAGAAAGCAAAGGAGACCTGGTGTCTGACCTCAGGAGCTCACCCAGGGAGCTTGCCACCGCAACCTGGTAAATTCTGCCGGGGTTCTTCTCGTGGTGGATGAGGAGGGCACAGAGCCGCCTGGACGCACTGTCTTCTGCCTACAAATATTGACACTAATGTCAGCGCTCCGTTAGGTGGCAGACTGACCCAGAGGGAGGACGGGGCAGGCGCTTCTCTGAGCTTGGAGCTGTGGGGAAAAGAGGGGGAAGGAGTGGGGCAGGCAGCTGTTGAAGCAAACCACTGAGAAGATACCAGATAAATAGTACCTTCTGGGTTTTGTTAGGCGGAGGGGAAAGGCAAGAGGGAAAGAAAGTGTGCACGTACGTAGAGGCATTGAGGTTGGAATTACATGTTAAAATTTTATATACATTTATATACATTAAGTCAGGTGTAGAGAAATTGAAAGTATTCATCACGGCATTTACATGAAAACAGAAAAATAATTTTCCAGCAGCGGTGAAAGGTGCAATCTGGAAGATGATGGGGAAAAAACCAGACCCCATAACAGCCTAGTGATTTGTACGTGAGTATTTGCTACAGCTCTGCCCCATTCCACGGTGAACTCAGTGATGGATGATTGCAGCATAGATTTCACCTTTAAACAAGGGCTACAATAATATTACAGGTACTTCACAGGAAGAAACAAGGGAAAGGTGAAAAAGCAACGCTGCTGTAATTGGGTAATATTTAAAAGCACTAAGGCCTGAAGGCCTCAGACACAGTGTTGATCCGCTGCAGATCCATCCCACGGCAAGCTCCAGAAAACGTGCAGCACGCAGAGCAGTTGCAGCACAGAGTGCGGTGTCCCTGCCACCACCCCAACCTCTCACTCCAAAGTGCAAGCCATGGGCATCTGCCTCCTCATACAGCTGTTACTTCAGTCAGTCCTATCACCAGCCGGACACAAAAGTGCAAGTTTTTAGCCCAGAGCAGGAAAAGTGCCTTGGATGAAACTGCTGGCAAAAGGATGACATTTGGGATGAACCAGCATTTCACCTGTTATTCCTTCTCCCTGGAGTGAACTGTTAACCACAGCTACGACCGTCGTTCCATTTATTACTATATTTTCCTTCTTGTTTTAAACAAACCATGTGATTTTAGCCAGTTTTACTGCCATTGACTGTTAAACCTCATCTATCTCAATCCACAAATGGGTAGACCCAATGTTGTTATGTTCACTGCCACAACTTCAAATAACAGATACAACCTGCCACTGGCTCCAACAGAACTTGGCTTGATTAAAACTCTTAAGATTTGTTCTATAATCTTTATTGCAGCTGATTCTGTTAAATATCTGTTCCCCAGCCATTTCCTTGTACCTGCATAATCAAAGACAAAAAAAAAAAAAAAAAGCAATTCAAAAATATAAATTCAGGGCTTACTTTATGTGTTTCACGTTTATGTAAATGTGGGGAATTTCTCTGCTATTACGATGTTAAAGGATTAATATGGCTAATTGAATGTATTTTTTATTTTAATGTATCAAAAATAAAATCCTGCAGCTTAATTCTCACAATAAATCTTGCACTTCTAATAGAGTTTTAAAACCCCATTATCAAACTGAAACCTTCTAAATGAGATGTGCTAACCTATGCTTCCCACGCTGTTGCCCTTTCATTTGAAATATTTTCTATATGTTGAAGAATATTTTCAATTTTCTGTCTAAAAGAATCAGAGAAGGCACTTAACACCACTAAAATACCATAATTTTAGGTGCAATTTAAGCAAGCAGCAATAAGACAAAGCCAGTAACTACAGCCCGAGTGAGCTTTTTTACACAAATCATTAATTCAAACCTTTAGGGTAAAAAACCCTCATTTATTCATCGAGAAGTTAATCCGGTTTGTTCCCTATCTGGGAAATAGCTTTCCCTGCATTTTTTTTCTGTATGTGTATGCTAGTCATTAATGAAATAAAAAACCTGACCCAGAACTTCATATCTATTATGTAAGTAAACATTACACTTTGATGTAAAAATTTACATTGTTCACAGATTCATTTGAGTTTCACATTCACATTACCCTCGAGGAGATAAAAAGAAATTTCTTTCATACTGCCATGTTTACTACTGTTTTCTTTGGCTTGTTACAACTAATTTATCCTTTAAATCAAGATCTGAAATGCAAACAGCACACATTACAAGAATAGTAATTTTTTTCCCTGCTTCAATTAAGCTCAGTGCAGTTCTGCAGAGTTCTACCTATGGATGAGGAAAAACCTTTTTCCATTCAATGTACTCTTTCAAACAGTATGTTTTCTCCTTATATGAATACTATTCTAAGCACATACAATATCCTCTCACAAAATTAATAATAAATATTGAATTGAAGAAAAATTGTTTAAGGTAACAGAAAAAATAGCATTGCAGTGGGAAAATGTATTAAAAAAATCCCAGAATAACTACAAAAAAGCTTTGTGAAATGCTACCGATAGTACTGCAAAAGCACTTTACTGCATAACTTGTAATCCAGACTGTATATTGATACTAGATACTAGCAAACTGATAAGCATATTATTTTACCAACATTAGAGAATGACTATGTTTAGTCATTCAAAAATCAAAATAACATATTAACATATATACATATATAATATTTGTATCACACAATGAGGCTTCCAAAGAACCATCTGCTTTTTATGACAATACATCCAGGCAGCACAGAAACAAGGCAGCACGATTTCACCCCAAAACTGAATTCTTATTCTCACAAAAAGATAGTTTTATAATTATGCATCCATCTTATTTCCAACCAACTTTTTTTTTTCCTTAAGCCAGGTTATATGCTAAATTTCTAAACATGCACAAAAAATGAAAAACAAATTTCTCTCCCATAATATGGGTACACTCAACAATAATTTCTCACAATTATTAAAAATTATTTCAGTAAATTCTGCCAGTTCCAATTTTTGCATAGTTGTGACATCTAATGTGTATTTTTCATGCAAATGCTGTACAAAATACGGACATTTCAGAAAGAAAAACTTCAAGAAACTATAAAAGCAAAGGCAAGACATTTAACAAGTGAAAATAAATAATATTCCTAATTAGCTTTGATTACTTCAAACACTTGGTTATGCTTTATAGTTTTATAAATTGTCTTTGAGGCAATTTTCAATCAATCCAGTCATAGCTAGAATGACAGTGTATCAAGGCAGTCTGTCAGTCAGCCCCCTCTCCTTTGCACATCTTGAAATATTGATCCTTCAAAGAAAATACAAAGGATCGCTCACTCGACTCTCAAGCAACACCTGCAGGTGATACAGCTGTATTAGCATAATAGTGTTCTGGATTTTAACACGTAAAGAATGCAAAATTGCCATAAATCAACATTAAAGGCTAAAATGATTTTCTCAGCCATGCTAATTTGAATTGAGAGAGATGCTGTTGTCCAAGGATTTTTCATTTTACATTAAATTGCTTTACTGCTTATACACCAGAGAAACCATAATATAACTAAAACCAGAAAGCACTCTTTAATCTTTAATATAAAATTAAATTTTGCTGGTTTTTCAATTTATTCAAACACTTAAAACTGTGCTTTGTTGTACTCATTTTAATCAAATGTTATTTTAATTGGGTCTGTAAGGACATGTAGAAACTACTGCACTGTTGGGAAGGAACTAATTTTTGATCTCTTGTTCTTACATCTCCGAAACCAGCCTGGTTTTCAATCTCACCTTTAACTTCCCTTCAGGCATTATTCCCCAGGGTTCCACAGCTTCAATTCCCAATTCAGATTTGCTCAGAAGAATAATGCATCTCAAAGCAGTACTTCTGGAAAGCAAGACTTGTGGAAATGGGGGCATTGGGCACCACTAGACTGGCTGAAGAGCTGTTTCCCACACTGCTGAGAGAGTAGCTCTCTATGAAGAAGGAGGGTGATGGGAAATAAAGTCCATCAAGGAAAAAAACCCTCAACTGGACTTTGAATAAGAACAATCTACCTCATATTGAAGTAGAGGCTTTGAGATATGGCTTTTCTTATTGTCAGAACAATAAAATACTAAATAAATAATAACCTCTCACAGAGGGCAGTGACAGTAGCTGAGCTTGGCTGACAATACCAGGCAGCAAAATTTGGGCAGCCTTCTCCCAGCTCCGAGTCCTTCCTTCCTTAGCAGGAACTTAAGCTGTTTCATTGCAAAGATTTGGTAAGTTCACCATTTTCTAGCCTAAACTACAAGTTAAATTCATAACTACATTCCACAATTAAGTTCAGTTCAATTTGTCCAGACAATATTTAATCTGAAACTGTATAGCTTCACTCCCAGAGTAAAATTTAAAGTAGCAAATCAACTTTCTTCTGTAAGTGCATGAAAACAATGTTTTTCATATTGAGACAGATATTAAAAGTCTCAAGGATTGAGGGTTTTTTGTTGGTTTGTTTATGTTTTGTGGGTTTGTTTTGGGTTTGGGTTTTTTTTTTGTCATTTGAGATCCCAAAACAAACTTCTGATGCTGTATTTTAGACAGAACTGCATCGAGTTCATGAAAGGGGTTATGCCATGCTGGTTGCCTGAGCAGCAGTCACCAGACAACAATGACCAAGGAAACTCTTGCAAGTTTCTTCTCCCAGAAGGAAAAAGCATAAAACTGGCATCAACGTATTTAGGGCTTGCCAGTAGGGCACAGGAATACTTTTCTTACAACCCTGAACAGGAGGAAAGGCAGAGTCTGGGTCTCCTTTAACATTCACACCTTAAGGTGTTGTGGTTTGTTTTTTGTTACGTTTGAACCAAAAGTGGAACACAAAGGCAACCGACCTGTTTGCATCCCTTATTGTTTATTTTAAAATGTTACAGGTTTTCACAGTGCATCATAGGGGATCTCCAAATTCACACTCATGTCTCATTTTTAACTTCACAATTCATTCTGTAAGAGGAGCTAGTTGCTGTAAAAAGGTCTCACCTGGAAGCATCCTCCAAAAAACTGGAGACGGGAAAGATGAGGTAAAACCTTCTCTCACTCTTCTTTACCTTGCTAGTGGGTTCCCAGCATCAGGCTGGGTCCAACAAATTACATGCATTTTTTCATATAACGCTTGCTGCTGGGTAGCTGCCAGGTAAGATAAAATTTCTGCTTAATTAAACCACATTCCTTTCTTCCACAACGGCTGACAATCTTGGCTGGTTTTAACATCACAAGACATATTCACATCAGTATATGCTGGGAAAAGTGTGATATACTTTTTTGTTTAACATCAAAAACCAGAATTTCCAGACCTAAAGCCAACAGTTGGCATGACTGAGAGGCTCTGAACTTCACACATAGACTTTCTCACATGTTTAATCAGAGAAAGCTTACATTGAATGTCATGGGGAAATATCAAGATATTGAATGTCATGGGGAAAACAAAGGAAGGAAAGATTCAAAGATTTAAAAAGGATAGTTAAAATATAGTTTTCAACAAAATGAACCACCTCTAATGTATTTGGGTCAAGGCACCTGCGTCAAAAAAAGCACCCAGTGAAATCTGAGTTGAGAAAAAAACTACATTTAGGCCTGAACTAACTTGACTGCTGAGTAAAACTGGAGTTAGCCATACAATTGCCTTTCCTACTATAAAAGCATTAAGGGCCAGGTTAGAAAAGTAGTTTCCTCTTTTTCGCCATCAATCACTGCAGTCTCTTGATCATCAAAGTACTTTATCAGAAGGTACACTTCAATACTTAATCTTCCATATAAACTAAACAACTGCAGGTATGAAAAAAAGAGGTTCATGGAGACTAGAACTCTGCTTTGCTGGGTAGAGTCACAGTTTTATGGAGCTAACTAATTTCCACTAATTAAATAGAATCTGAGGTAGGATGGGACAAAAATTAGGGATATCTATTCACTGGCCACACTCCCTTTTTTGAAAAATAGCTGTCAAGGAGATATGAAGAGGTCCTGAGCTCTACTTCTGTTCCACTCTGTAAGGCCCACACTCTTTCCTTGCATTTAAGAACTGTAGTATCCCCAGTGAGCTACATCAGGTCATTGATCCAAGAGAAAACAAACCTATGCAAAAGGTGCTGTAAAGGGGAAAGAAAATCTGAAAATAATTTGGGAATGTTTTGCCATTAAATATTTTTAAAGTAGAAGCTATTTTTTAAACTAGAAAAGCATACCTATTTACAGATGCAGTGAGATTAAACTAGTCATCACCTCAGATATTATTACTTAAGATAAATACTTTTATTGATAGGGTAACCTTAGCAATTGTGTTAGAAATACTGGATCCTATGATTCAGGATGCAGGGAAGGTTTTTTGCAGTGTGCTAGAGCCAGCTCTGGTACATTGTAAGACCCAGGGGGGGCCTCTCTTCCTGGTGCAATAAATGTGAGGTTGCTGTGGTTCTGTGTCCCAGGGGTCCAGCCAGTGGTGAGCACACATCCCACACAGGCAGATGCACACTTCGTGCAGTACACGCACTTGGCTGTCCTGACATGACAGAGATTTCCCAAAAGGAACTCTCTCTTTTGGATGACAGCCTGAAATTAAACAAAAAGTGAAGCAACATGTGAAACTATACCCCCAGCCTACGTCTTCATGGATCTGAGCTGGATCAGTGCCATGCTGAAGTATTGTCATCAATCTAAGTTGGCTCTCCTCGTTCCTACTGAAGCACTGGTGAGGAATACTACGCAAAGCCAAGGAAAATTACTTCAGAGAAAACATCTGAAATCATGTATTTATGCACAGTTGCTTTTCTTTAAAATAATTTTTAAAAAATCATAAAAGATCCTAGTATCTCTGGCTTACTCCGTTTGACTCAGTGAATGCAAGGTAGACAACATCCATCAGGATTTTTCAAATCTCTGCAAAGTCCATAAAGGTTAAAATACGTTATTCAAAGACAGTGTCGCAAATAGGCTTTGTTTTCACTTAGTTTGCTATAGGAAAGAATTAACTTCTCAGAACTGCAGACTTAACGCATTTCCCCAGGAATTCTGTCATATTGCTGTCAGTGTCTTCAAAATTTCATTTATACTGAGCATCTTCATTCAGATTAATCACTCAGAATGACCGTTCTTTTGCATGGCCTTCAGCGAGCACCCAGTTTCTTCATGTCCCTGTGATTCACATCCATACTTGCTTTTTAAACTACTTTTCACTTTAGCATCCCAGTTCCTGACTTTAACAGAACCTTATACCATTCAGTCATTTCAGGCTTATGGTTATGGAAAAAGAAGAGTTGCATTTTATTTTGAGGTAACTTGTTTGGATCCTTGTCTCACATTCAGCAACTTTAAAATACACATAGCACACAGTTTTTAATGTTTCTCCATGTGTTCAGGATAAGATGTTGGGTAAAACATGACACAGGTTAGACTGTACAGCAGGCTACAAATAGATTAACTTAACAATAGGAAGGGATACACAACTTCTCCCTAATTACTGGGCATTTAATTAGGTCCAGAATAGTCTTTGACAGCTTCAGATCATGTAATCAATAATTCAGAATTAATGTACTTCATCTTAAACCTCATCTAGTCTTTGAATTCCTCTTGCCGTCTTCCATGAACAGCAACTGAGACATGGCCTTAACATTCCAAGGCTGTGGGACTGTTCCCCCCTTTCCTTCACAAAGGGAACCTCTTTGGACATACTCCATTTTCTTCTAGATGGTAACACTTTCAGCTTTAAATACATTCAACTTCAGGATGCAGGAAGCAAACAATCCTACAGTCCTCTTACCATTAACAATCCTGCACTAGAATTTCTCTCTCATAAAAATCTTGCCAGGAAAAGAACTAACAAGAACACTAATGTGAACCTAGTTCTACTTTATTTCCATCACATTGTGTAGAATTGCAGTAATCTCCCAAAGGACATTGGGAAGAAGAGAACAGAACCGGGCATCCTACTCTCCTGTGACACATCTGTATCGTAATAGCTCAGCAACCGGTAAAGCCCATATTGACTTTTCTGTCATCACGTCGCAGACACATTTCACAAGATGACAGATGCATTCATAAATTTCACTGCACATTTCCATTTAAAAAATTAGCACGGACATTTTTACTGTCTTTATGATTCAAAACATGTCCTTGCATTTCTTCCCAATGAGATGCAGCACTGTTCCTAGTGTAGTCTATTAGATACCTGAATTTTTAATTCTGAACAGAAGTGCTTTACCCTGCAAACTCTGTAAGTCATGTATAAAGGAATATCAGACCTTTATTGGATTCCTCTGACTGAGTTTTATATCCACCAACCTTTTACACTAATTTATTCAAATAACATTTATCTGGTTTATGGGGAATAAAATAGTACAAAAAAGTGTAGGCAGCTACCATGCATCAATGTATGCAGGCTCCTGCAAAATAATTCTAGCACAGGACCAATGAATGCATTTTATACATAATGTGAATTCTGTATTTGAAGGCTTTTATTTCTAAAGATAGGAAAATTACTTGTATACATACATCATATAATTACTTAAACTATATAGTTATATAATTAGCAATATAAGTATATGTGTATATATACACATACACATATCAAAACAATATTTAGTCTGCCCTGTGACAAATCAGAACTGTGTTTCTCAGCTTAATCAGAACCTGTTGCTTTGATGAGTACTCTCCTTTAAAAACACACCAACTGTGCAGTTCCTGTGCTCGCTTGCATCTCAAATACGTCTGGCACAATGGAGCTTTTCCATTCACACACCAGTTTGCAAATGATATAGAAATCATTGTTAACTAAAATTCAAAGCAGCTATTAAAAACGAAACTGAAAAGTCATATCTAAGGTGTGCAAATACAACTACTTGACAGAACACTGGTTAGATTAATACAATACTCTGGAATATGACAGAGGGAGAATGAACCCAAGATTCTCCATCAAAACTCACCGAGCTGTATCAGAATTTTACATCTGTTTTTGCTAAATAATCAGTTGAATTGTGTGCCATGTTAAAGAACAGCTCATAGGGGTATAGATATTTGTGAGAGGTTCTGGCTACTAATTTCATTTCAACTGTTGGTATATTTTTAGGATGGGAAAAAAAAATGAAATTCTCAAACCACCGTGTACACAATAAAATAAGAGAAATGTTACTTTTGACATGAATGCTGGCCAAGAGACACCTCAGTGTGCAGATTACTCCAAAAAGGAGGTTTTAAAAACTCATTTCATTCATCTATGAGAGTCTAACGTGACATTCTTTCAAAAATAAATCAGATGCTGTTTATTTTTTACTCAAAACTTCATACACAACCTTTTCAGGCAGCACTCTGACCGAGCAGCTCACTGCCTCTGCTTCTGTCCGGGATACGCACCGACACTTTCAGGCTGTGTTGAAGCTTCTCCCTCTTGTTCAGCATGCTGCTGTCTTCAATGGATTTCAACACACACGTGAACTATCCCTTTTACAAATGTGTAGGAATTTTTTATTTGTTTGGGATTTTCTGAGTGGAAAGATGTTTTTCAATGAAAAGACATTTACCTCTGTTTAGCTTTGTCACAACAAACAGCAGTAGCTAAGCCTCTCAGCTTCAAGAAGCTTTATCTGATGGCAAAAAATAACCATTTATTTTGTACTCCGAAGGTTGTCAGGTACCTCAAACACGAAAGAGAAGTACCAACTGCGTTACTAACTATCACAGAAGAATGTCAGTAGGAACAAGAACTTTCTCTACTAAATGAGTTGTAGTCTTAAGGTGAAATTCATAATTAATTTACACATGATCTTACTGAATGCATAATGCAATGAAAAACACATTAACCTTTCTTGATGGAAGAAAGCACACTTTCTGAAACAGAGATGAATGCGCTGCTCTGGTAGTGAGAGTAGGTAGAGCCTTTCCTTTTGCCACTTGACTGAGATCGAGTGCTACAGTGGGCAGACACAAAAGGTACTTTCTACCGTTCCCAGAGAGCCTGTCCATCCTTCTTCCAGGCTGTCATGACTTGCTTTAAAGGAATTGCAAAACAAGGCAGGAATAAAAGCATTTTTTTGTGAATAATCCACAGATTCAATTTTTATTGTCTTCTGCCAGGCAGAACATTTAATTTCTTCTGTCATTTTGCCACCAGATTACGTCAGTAATTTACTTAGAAAATTCTAGTATAAATTTTAAGATGAGAAGTATGTTTCAAAACAACTTCTTTCTTTCTACTTCATGGCTGTTTTGGTGGCATTTCAAAAATTAATGAATATACTGATAGATGACTGGATGACAGGTTTCAAAGAAATGTTTTTGCTTTCTGTGGCTAAACATTTGACAGTTTTCTTGCAGAAATGTGTTTCCTGAATAACACTTTATAGAAATTCAACAAAAAGGAATTATACCCTGAAGTTGTAAAAGCCAAAACCACATGAACTGTAATTATTTTAAAAACTAAGTGGCCATCAACATTTGTATATCCAGTCTTTGTTGTTTTGTTCTAGCACTGTACACTGTCATTATCCGTCCTTTCAGCAGTATTAAAAGGCTTTACAAACTGCTGATACTCAGTCATTTACTCTTTAGCGAAGCCGGAGAGCTTTACAACATTACCAGACCACATCACATACCAAAAGACATTTAGCTACTGCAAAAGAGGGCTCCTGATGCCAGACAGATGACATTACTGAGCCATTACAGTACTCACATCTGCTAATCTGTAGAAGACCCATGAGAGTTCACGAATCCCAAAACAAAACCAAAAGCCTCTGTGGAATAAATACGAGATTACCGTATTCTTCAGCGTGCGTTATTTAACAATGTTTCTGCTTTAGATTCCAGAAATCCTATATAGATGGATCACTCAATAAAAGCTTAAAAATGTTGATGCTCCACAGACACTTTTCCAAATGTAATAGGTTTTTATTTCACAAAGGACTTACAGGGGTTGCAAAAAAGGGCACAACGGGAGAATTTTCATGTCACAAATTTTCGATTTCACCTGTTGCAACACAGGAGTTTAATTAGACATCTGAAATCACCTGCTATATTTTACTATTCTAACACAGATCCTTACTGAATGCAAAGTTATACCATAAGCATTTTTTCCCCTTTGATGATAGCACCCACACAGTCCAACCTATTACTTTACTGATCATCTTAAAGCATCAGTGAAATTTTGGCTCTGAAGTTATTCTTCCTGACCCTGCTTAATAAATTTAGGGCCAAAACTTTTCATTCTGTATCCTTAGCCTCACACACGTTAGACTAGGTTCCGCTTGACAAAACCAGTGTCACTATCCCCAACTCTTCATCAGCTTACACTGGCTTCTGGTCCACCACTATAGGTCTGCGCCAAATTTCATTTCATCACTAGCATGCTATGGGTTCTGTAAGGTGACAGATGAAGGTTGCCTTACAGCTGGCTCAGCCGGCTCGCCCACCCCTCCCCCTCAGTGGGATGGGGAGGAGAATGGAGAAAAAACTTGTGGTTTGAGATAAAGACAGTTTAATAGGATAACAAAGACAATAATAATGACGATTATGATAATAAATAATAATAACAACAAAAAACCTGATGCACAAATGCAATTGCTCACCACCCATGGAAAAAACTTCCCGATGGCCATTCTGCTTCTGAGCAGCGATCCCCCCTCCTGGCAGCTTCCCCAGTTATATCCAGAGCATGACATTCTATGGCCCATCCTTTGGCCAGCCTGGGCCAGCTGTCCTGCCTGTGGTCTCCCAGCTTCTTGGGCACCTGGCAGGGCGTGGGAAGCTGAAAAGCCCTTGGCTTGGTGTGGGCACTACAACTGCCCAGTAACAACTGAACACACCAGTGTGTTATCAACAGTATTCTCACACTAAATCCAAACCACAGCACTGTACCAGATACTAGAAAGAAAATTAACTTTATCCCAGCCAAAACCAGGACAAACACCCATCTGTCTACATGCTAAATCAAGAAGTCACCATGTTAGAAAGCAACAGTTACATCAACACCAGGTGGTGTGCTCCTTCAGCCATATCATATTGTGAATGGAAGGTGAAGAATTATTCTATCTTAAAAACTAACGGCCTGATAACGCCTGTTTAGTGCTAATGTCCAAACAAGGGCCAGGTGTATTTTCTGTATGAAACGTCACATATTGTGTCACAGAAAGCTTTTTATATCCTGTCATGGCCATTCTCCTTTCAAATGAATTTAGTTGAAAAAAGCACAGACATCTTTGTGTGGAACTTTCTACCTATTTAGATTAGTACAGATGAAAAGAGCTTGACAAAATTCAACTAGCAAAGTAAATTAAATCCTCTGAACCTTATTCCATCAGATTTTATTGCACTACGAATACAATCTCATCATGGACAATGATAATGAATTACATCCTTACTTAGTAAGGTCAGTAGGAACGGTGCTGCTGAGTTCAGTTAGACAGAATTACATCTAAACACGTTCCTCACATCAAATAGGGCTATTATCTCATTGAGTACCAAAAGGAGCTACACACCCTGCTACAAAGTGGGCGCCTCCTGGGGAAAAGAAATGGAGATTATGCCGAACTAAAGCGGTTTAAATTCAGGAGTGGAGCACAGGCCAAGGAATCTCCTTTCCTGAGGTCTGTGATAATAGAGCAGGGTACATCAGAGTGCCTGAAAGCAAAGTTGCTGTGCAGACCACAGCTCACAGACACCACCGGTAGACACACAACACGTCACAGGCAGTTACTGTACTAAATCAAGGATGGTAACTGCATGAATAACAGAGATAAATGATGACATCTGTCAAGGTACAAACGCACATACCACATATTGCCCCCACAGCCTGGTTGTCCCCTGTGCTCTCTGTAACCTTTCTCTCATATGCTCACTTCTCTGTGCAACATCTCGTCTTCGTGAAGGTTTCCTGTAGCCCTGAAGGCAAGATCTATAGCTCACAGCAGAGACCTCCACTGAACAACAAATGTAGGAGAAGAGCTGAAGCTTTGTAAGAAGAGGAGATGATGTGCTGCAGCTGCAAGAAGAATCATGGGTGCAAGAACATTTATTGTTACAATCTGCAACTCAGTGTTTGTAGTATTTATTTGTATTTTTCCAGGGAACAAAATCTTGTTCTTGACTGGGTAGGACACCACACAACTCGGGAATATTCAATAGCTCAACAATTAACAACCTGAGAATATGAAATACTGTACACGCAAGTCACAAGATCCTATTTGAAGACCTTGGACCAAAACCAGAAACAGCAGACACAGGCTTCCCAGCACTGGACACCGTAGGTACATAAGCACCGAGCTCCAGAGAAGATTCACATCCGTGGTTTGGGCATCTATGTTCCCTATTACACTGAACACAAAAGAGACAGATCTTTGTGCACAGTATTCACAACAACTAGCAATCTCAGTCAGGAAACACCTATCACAGACAACAGAAACTACTGAAAAATTTTAATTCCGTCTGTCTCCTGAGAGTTCAAAGTACTGTTATACCAGCATGAAACCAGGAATCAGAGCTGAAAACCTGTCGTGCAGTGATGAGACCATGCCATGACTTTGAGTATGGAAGAAGGATGCAGCAACACTTTGCATAGTAGTGTGGTAATGCAACTAAGGAGTAGGAGGAAAGCTGTATGCTAGGCTTTTTCCAGTTGAGGTCTAAGCTAGCAAAAGGCCATAATTATGAGACTTTCAGGAGTTTATTTTTCCTGAAGCTGGGCCATTATACAGCCAAGAAAACATAAGTAAGTGCTTCCATGAAGTATGTACTGCAAAGAAGCAATATCACTATGCTATCTTCCAAAATCTACGTATCTTCTTCTGTAGGGCTGCCCGCTAATAGGAACCACATACTCTGACAGACTGCTTCCTGCTTTGTGGAAGCTATTTCTGATCCGTAAGAGTGCTTAGGCCCACTTCGTAAAGAGTAGACCCTGCTGCAGCATGTTTATGAGAATAAAAACTCAATCATTCTCCTTGGACCTTTAAGTAAAACAAACAGTTACTTCAAAGAAAAATAATCTTTATTCAGTTTGATATGGCACTATAAACATTCAGAGGTTTAAGGAAGCTTTTTTGTGGCTCTTCCCCCTTTAAGTACTAAAGTAAAGCTCTTCATATCAAAATGCTATTACTTAAATCCTCACCAACTTCACCATTCTTCCCAGCTCCTCCAAAGATACAACTTTAAATTAATAAATGGATCTTATTTCAGTTTCAAAATGCATTATCTAAATGTTGCAGTAATGCTGGGAAAACACAAGGACGGACGGCTATGACTGTTCCAGTCAGCATACTACATTTGTTTGTGGTAAGCCTTGAACATGATTGTTTCGATAGAACATGGGCCAAACCCCCTTCCCAGTTTTACTTCCTACTTATGAGTACTCCTACAGCTTCACACAGGCTATCCGCATGGTTTTTGTGAAAGCAGTATGAAGAATCAAGCTCTCAAAGTCCTTTTCATAATTTACTTTAGGGACACCTGTGAACACTTTGAAAGGATTAGTTTGGTTTCAAAAAGAACAGGTGTGGATCCAGTTTCCATATAAGTTTAAGCAGGAGTTACTGATCCCTTTCCTGCATCAGTGCCAAAAAATGAGTCAAACAAAATGCCCATCAGCTTCTCTAAACTTCTGTTAATTTTCAACTAAACAAAGCATACTTCTGTAGTGAGCAAATTGATTTTATAAAAACTTCAGCTTAAAAAGCTTACTTATAAAGTAACCTAAAAACTGATAGCAGCATACACAAGAAAACGTGGAGAATCACAATTGTATTTCCCACTAGATCCTGTTTTGGGGAAACGGTGTAAGGAAAGAAACAAGATTTAATTGTTAAAGTACAAAAATAACTATTTCACCGTTCCCATTAAATCCCACAACAACTTTTAACATCTGCAGGCTGCAAGAATATTTTGTCTTTCCAGCATTTTCTATCAACTAATTGAATTCATCAACATTTCACTAACCAAAGATGCAAAGAGCTGCATCTAAGACACACTTTTCCACATCCCTCAACCATCTCGTTGCTCTAGTAAATATCCCAAAGTTCCAAAAATAACAAAATACTGTATTTACTCTTTCAACAGCAAATACTATGCTAGTTGAATCAAGGAGGCATAGAGAAGTACAGCGGGAAAAAAATGTTAAAATATACTGGAAAAAACTTAATCCATTTACTTTGCATGAACTGAAGCTGTCTGATTCTTCAGTGCTCTTGCAAACAGTCCAAGGCAATTAATACTGCCTTTTTAAGTAAGTGACTCATTTGGAGGAATGGTTGTTGCATGTTATTCCATATCACCACTCAAGACACGGCTCTGTCTCATGAGTTTTACAACTCCTTGAAAGACATTAATGGGTAGAAGCACACTGTCCTTCTGCCGTCTCCTGTGCTAGATGTGAAGGAGCTTTGATACCTTCAAAGCCTGTGTGGCCTGAGAACTACCATTTCATGTAGAAAACTGGAGAAACTTGTCTGAACAAACTTAAAGTAGTAGGAAGATATGATAGTCGGTGGTAAGTCATTTTAAAAATACCTACTGGGTTTAAACCCTTGCAAAATTTTTCTCTTTTCTCTAGCTGGAAAACATTCGTTCCTGCCAGCCAAACATCCATTTTCCTTCAAAGTACTTCTTGAGAATTTAATTGTCCAGTAAATTGCCAATAAAACTTTCAAGTTGTAGACCAGCCCTGAGAGACTCCAGAGGGCACAGCCTGCACTACTGAATTCATCTTTCTGCAGTCAGTTACTCTACAGGCCTCTCGCCACAAAATTCAATTTTTGACTGGACAAAGTTCACTGAGCTGAAGACAGCCATGTACGGGAGATAGCTGCTCTCACCAAACACCATCTGAAGTTACACTGAGGCAACACTTTTGAGAACTGGGACATTTATTCAGATAATTAGTGGATCTAGCTACATAAATACAACTCAAATTTGACAATATTTCATATTTGAAAATGTGTTTCTTAGACAATTTAAACGTCTTCAGTTGTTTAAATTCCCTTACACAGTTCTTTCATGCTTCACCAGTCCTCCAAATAGTCTGCTTACCATATATTCCAAGTTGGGAAGGTTCAAATGACGACACAACATAAGAAATACAGTGGCAAGGAGCATTAAGTTACTAAAATATTTTTTTAGAAACTGAAACAATTTTAGATTTTCAGTTTCAAACTTCCTCAAAATATACACTTTTCCATAATAAAGTAAAAGGACTCAATATTCTTCCAAGACAGGAAATACGAAGATTAAAATGGAGTAATTTATTTTTAAAGAAAATGCCAAATAACTGTAGTAAAAATCATAAAAGTGCTGATGTAATTTCACAATACTGTAAACTATGTACCTCATGCAGTTCTCAAAAATCTGTTACATGTCAGGAAAACATAAACTGAGGTAACACTGAACTGCAGTAATGCCTAGCATGGTATGAATAATCTATTTATTTTTTGTTGTTTGGAAACAACTATTTTGCAAAAAAAATGTTTCTACTAGAATATAGACTGTTAATCCCTCATAACACATTTTATTATGAATATTTTAGTGAATAGTTTTTAAATTTTCAATTCAGAAAAATTAAGATTTGTAAACACTAGATACTCAGGCCTGTTAAGGGTGTTGGAATACGTTATCATGAAGGGCTAACCTTAACTGCATTATTTCATTTTTCATTAAAGATATGCTTTTTGCATGCAAATTTATACTAAAGATGTTACTTCAGTAGCTCAACTATTATTTCCTATATTTTATTTCAGGATCTTCATGCAACTTATTTTTTACTGCTTCTCCCATTCGGTGCTTTGTAACTTTTCCATCTACTTGAGCATGTTCTAGCAACACAGCAGCTAGAAAAGCACAGAAAAAAATAGAGCAGCAGATTAGCAGCAGATATTAAAAGATTTGTAAAGAAGGTAAATTATTTATGGGAAAGAAAGGGAATTAAAAATATTTCTGAAGCTCCAATTTGTATACTCAGCCCTGGTGAGGCCGCACCTCGAGTACTGTGTCCAGTTTTGGGCCCCTCACCACAAGAAAGACATCAAGGCCCTGGAGCGTGTCCAGAGAAGGGCAACAAAACTGGTGAAGGGGCTGGAGCACAGGNTTAGGGACGTGGTTTAGTGGGTAATAGGTGGTGGGGGGACAGTTGGACTAGATGATCCTTGAGGTCTCTTCCAACCTTAATGATTCTATGATTCTATATTCCCCAGATCTTTATATTTGAATTCTCTATCTTTTTTTTTAAATACTCAAATATATGTACATTTGTAGGATAAAGAAGGAGAACAGAGATCAAGAAGGGGTATCTTAAGTCACAGCCTGAAAAAAAGTATCATTTACCTTAAAAGTTATGACACTATTGAAAAGCTGCATTTTAAAAAAAGCCAAACTCAAGCCAAAAAAACACCCCACCAAAAAACTCAACCAGATTTAATTGCATTTCAACTTTTATTTTAAAGTTCAAATTCTTACCAAACTCTCAGTTAGTCTTCACCCAGAAGCGGTCTCATACTAATATAATAGTGACACGATCAGGTGGCCCATTAGGACACATCTGCTCCTAGTCCTGGGATTCCAAGCATTTGCTTGGATTTCTGAAGGATAGCTAATCAATGCAACTAAAGTTTGGAAAGTATGTTTTTATAATTATTATTTTAATTTAATTTTTAATGGTTTTAATTATCATCCAAGAAACATTAATTTAAAGAATTGGTTTTCTTTTATGTTTCTATGTTTTAATCTCAGTTATTTTCACTGGGAAAAAAGAAAACCATTCTTTATGCAGAAAAATATAGTCCCTTCATTACCATCTTTGGCCTTGTCTTCCCTAAATTTATCTCTGTACCTCTCTCACAATAATATCCTAACAGAGCATGTACCTTTTTTCTAAGACACTACTCTTATATTTTCTGGTCACCATGAATGCCCCAATGCCAGAGTCACAGTATTGCCTACAAAGTTGGCAAGATCCCTTGTGTCCTGTTGAAACAGCCTGAAAGATTCTCTTGAGTAAAACAGATACAGACTATTAGGTGTGAAACGGTGGAAGCTTTGGTAGGTGTTTGATCATATCTGATGATGTGAAATCAATGAGAATTGAAAGTATATACCCAAGGTCAAATGAGATTAAAAAATGGTTCAGAAATGGGTTTCATTTCAGGAACAGGACAGGCTGATATTCATTGAGAACTATCAAACATGCATAGCATCCGTTGACCCAAAGGACACTTTGTAGGTCTACAAAAGCAAGAAGCACCTCTTATGTCTGGTAAAGATAGTCAGGAAGGGTGAGACAGGAAGAGAGACACAGAAAGAACATGAAAGTCAGAGAAGTCCTCTGATCCCCTATTGATCGGTTATTCAATCTTCCAGTGGTACCCAGAAGGGAGGAACTCTCTTACATGCACTGAAATATTGTGGTTTCAAGATTACATATCTCTTTCTCTTTCACACACACAGAGCGATAAGTGTGCTGTTCACAGCAAAGAGATTTAATAAACTGCAAACTTTCTTGCAGTAAAAACCTCTGGCATCTACCTCCCTTGCAGGCATAACGTTCATTAAGAAGAATCTCTATGTAAGACTTGTCTTGAATGGAAAACAGAATCATATGTTGCCACTTCTTTTTTACCTGAAATCTATAGGTCCACATACTATACCAGAACTCATATGTATATGTAGAACTCATATAGCATAGGTTAAAAACTAAAGACATTGCATTTCTTGAGATACAAAACAAGATTCCTGAAATACACTTTTAAAAATATTCAACGAACTAAAAATGAGTATTTCATTTAATTACTTTATTCTGATAAAAGAATCCTGAATGGTAACAGCAAGGTATGTTAACTTGATTTTGAAAGATCTTTACTGAGAGTTTTAGCTTTTTTCATTTTAAAAAGAAATAATAAAAAAGCTGACACCTGTATATTAGAAAAAAGTCTGTGGTCTGCTGCTAGAGTTATTTTTCAAAAAAATCATATTTCACAAAGTAGGCTAAGTTACAAGAACACCAGTAAAGCTAAATTGCCACGGTAAAGTTTGATCTGACCCGCTTGCAGAGGCACATGTGATACAGGTAGCAGAGAAGGAGTTAGTGTACATCACTAGTGCTCCTGCTGATCACAAAAAGGAGCGAGAGATACTACAGCAGCTTCTTCTCTGTGCCTGCTGAGCTTCTTAATTGCAAACGGGCCAGATTCCTTAACCAAAGAAAAAAAGAACCACACGGACAACTGTCCTGAGCACGAGCCTGATCCTCCTCTGAAGAGAGTAGGGGTAGGTAGGAATTAAGTCTGGTGACGTGCACACACCAGGGTGTTGGGGCAGTGCAGAGCATGAGGAATAAATACAGCTTCCACCTTGTTATTCTTGACACTTCTGTAAGTTTCAGGAAGTTATCTTCAGTTTAATCAGGAGCACCTGAGGCTCAGATAACACAAGCGATTCAGACCTTAGTGAGTGGACTGATATTTTTTCCTAGAGATAGCACAACAAAGCGTCTTTCAGGATTTGAAGACTGTAGTAATTATTAAAGCCCATTTGATGGAGCAACTACTGTTATTTTCAGCAGCAAATGACCTTCCATGCATTCTTTGCCTTCCCCAGGTGTTACTATGCTTCCAATATAAGGGAACTGTTGCTAACGTGATTTTTGGGGAGCAAAGGGAAAGGGAGAAGTTAGTTACAACCCACCACTTGCCTTTATTCTTTCTATCTTAAGCACAGATCTAGATCTGTTAGCCCATTACATCTCCAGCTTCTTTGAAATAAATCCATACATTTGGGATACCAAATCGGGTTACCGATTCATAACACTGATAATGTGAACATCTTGTTTCAGAGATGAACATGTAGCTCAATCAATAAAGCAAAATTGACTCTGCTGTCTTAAAGATTTAGAATATGATTCCCTTGAAATAAATAGTACAAAATTAAAATGAAGTGTTACGCTGTATCAGTCACTTAAATATTCATATGCATTTAGACCTAATACACTCCTGTGGCAAAACACTAGAAAAACATTCAGATCATTAAGGGTTATCTATACTCCTCTGCAAAAGCACATCAGCTTTCAACAAAGGCTGAAGCCCTCCAGATATTAAAATGCACATTTGCTGCCTTTATTACATCCATTATATTTTATTGATGCATAAATCTTTCCAGATCATCCTTTAATATTATGTCTGTTCATCACGTTTACTAAATCTTCTATAAATTTATAATAAAACTAAGAAACCACATATTTTCTTCTTTTATTATAGACAACAATTAAAAAAAATAGTGACTTAGAAAACAATTTATTCCTCTCCATGTTGAACTTTGTCCTTTATATCCTGCTGTAATCCATTCCAGTGGTCTTTTCCTAACTCATTTTGTAAGCTCATCTTTTGTGTCATGCAGTACCACAAATTTTTCTGAAATCTCAATTAAGTCCTTTGTTTCAGCTTCTTTGTTTATTACTGCACACTTCTGAAGATGCAAGCATGAGCTTACATTATGGCAAACCATTCTGTAAAAAATTCAGCATTTCCAAGCCTTCCACATGACAGATGCTGGGGAAAAAAAGATGTATTCTGGGATTTGATTACAAAAGGCCGTGGTACAACGCTGCAGTCTCTCAGTACTATGTTTCTTTGCCCATTTCTCATGTTAATACACTCCATAAAGTATTTAGCAAATAGACTTTAAAACAGTAAGTATAATGGTTCCCAAGCGTATCTTAGTATTTTATAAAGTATATGAAGTACTGAGTCATGGTGGGGCTAAGGCCTTTGTACATTCCCAGTACCAATCCCTAAAGACATAGCAGAAGGGGGGGTTGCACAAAACACACAGCCAGATTTCTTCAAGGTGCACTACAAAAAGCCAAGAGGCAGTAGTCATACGTTACAGCAAGGAAAAGTTAGACTTAAATGAAAAATTCCCCAAGGAGAGCAGTTAAGGACATACCAAGCTGCCCAAGGAGGCTGCAGAATCACCATCCTTGGAGATTTTTAAAACTGAATGGGAAAAAGCCCTGAATAATGTGCTCTGAGTCTGAAGTTTGCCTTGCTTTGAACAGGAGGCCAGACTGGATACCTTCCAGACCCACTGGAAGACCTCAAAAACTAAACTATTTTATTATTCTACTAATTTCATAGCTTGAAGAGTCTTTAAAGATCAAATTATGTATTTGCCATACAGAGTAGCCACAATAAGTAAAAGCATGTGTGTAAGTTTCACCTAAGCTTCCACTGAGGCATTATTATTTTATGGGGGAAAAGTTACTAATAAAACTACACAAACCTCACTGCTTTTCATACTTTGGGGGAATTAAGTCACAACTGAAAGTTGCATGCATTCACGGAAAAAAATTCTTCAGCTGGAGCTTAAAAATAGTGGTTACTGTTGGTCAGTATTAAGCTTTTGCTTTATTCTATTGGACTTGTACAAATAGTTTACAGTAACATTTACTGTTAAATTACTTCTCCCCTACCCCTTCTCTATGCTTCTTTATAAAACCAAGATATGCACAAGCTGGTGTTAATCCATTAAATGAGAGGAAACTAGATGGAATCTAGTAGCTGTTCTGCAATTAAAGCAGGATCAACTACAGGGAGTACTGTCTATCATGGGGAAACTTTAAAACAAAATAGTGTTTGTGTTAAGGAGAGTGTCTTATCACAGAATCACAGATTTGTAGGGTTGGAAGGGACCTCTGGAGATCTTCAAGTCCAACCCCCCTGGCCAAAGCAGATGCCCTACACTAGGCTGCACAGGATCGCATCCAGACGGGTCTTGAATATCTCCAGAGAAGGAGACTCCACAACCTCTCTGGGCAGCCTGTGCCAGTGCTCCATCAGCCTCACCGTGAAGAAGTTCTTTCTCATGTTTGAGTTGAACTTCCTGTGTTCCAGTTTTTGGCCATTGCCCCTTGTTCTCGCACTACCCACCACCGAAAAGAGTTTGGCCTCATCCAACTGCCTCTCACAGTTTGGATATTTATAAACACTGATCAGATCCCCCCTCAGCCTTCCCTTCATCAGACTGAAGAGACCCGTTTCTCAGCCTGTCCTCATAGGAAAGATGCTCCAGGCCTTTTATCATCTTTGTTGCCCTTTGCTGGACTCTTTTCAGGAGATCCCTGTTTTTGTTGAGCTGGGGAGCCCAGAGCAGGACACAGTATTCCAGATGGAGTCTCACCAGGGCAGAGGTTCTATTGGCTTTTGGTTCTATTTCTATGTAGTGACAGACTCATAACAGAAGATGTTTGATTGTACCAACATAAAGGTACATAACTGACTTTACCAATGTTTACAATGGTTTAAATTGCACCTCTTACCGATCCAGAAAATGGGTAATTTCCAAGTTTCAACAAAGTTTTGAGTAGTAAAGTGTTTCCAAGCTCAGGAAAGCTTTCCTACTACTGGACCTGGCCCAAGTATTAGAAAAGAACATTTGATATGTGGTTTTCTTTCCCAGTTTGTACACTCAACAGTATAATAATTTTGAATAAAACTCTTGAACTACAAGCACTCCTAAAAGCTAGCTTTGAAAGACAGAAAAGATGCAGTCATGCATCTCTGGAAAGCAAAGCTTTGAGATCATTTGGGCATACTGAGAGCACTCAGGCACAAACTGAAATACAGGAGGTTCCCTCTGAACATCAAAAACCACTTTTTCACTGTGAGAGTGTCTGAGCACTGGCACAGGCTGCCCAGGAAGGTTGTGGAGTCTCCATCCTTGGAGATATTCAGAAGCTGTCTGGACATGGTCCTGTGCAACCTGCTCTAGGTGGCCCTGCCTGAGTAGGGGGGTTGGACCAGATGGTCTCCAGAGGTCCCTTCCAACCTCAACCCTTTCGTGATCCTGTAACCATGCATTTTGTTACAAGAGTCAAAACGTTTGGAAATAAATATAGCTAACTGAAAAGCTCTTTTAATGACATATATAAAGACTTTATTCTGGTAAAAGAATCCTGCATGGTAACAGCAAGGTATGTTAACTTGATTTTCAAAGATTTTACTGAGAGTTTTAGCTTTTTCAATAGTTTCAACAGCAAAAAAGCAGCAGCAACAAAATATTTATCCTAAAGCTACCCACTTTATACTAGTAGCAGTATATTTAAAAATGGATGAAATTAGCGAGAATGGGTGCAACAACATTTTTCAAGGGAGGAACAGTAATTCTAAATTGATTAAGAGAATTTAAAAAACAGATCAGGTGAAAGAAGCAGTGAAATTAATAGGCTGAAGTTCCACAAACAAATGTTTCTGCAGCAGCTCACTGACCTCCTGTTCTTCCTTATTTCTACTTACTACCACCTTCCCTGCTCCTCGTTAGCACTTATGCACCCCTCTTTTTGTGCTTGAAGGTGCTTAAGTATTCATACAGATAGGCAGATGAGGTAAATTTAAAGAAGAATTAAAATTGCCTACCAAAAATTGAATTTCTTTTTAATTGCAACAATTCCCATTGATTAAACAACTATGCTGTTAACTTAACTGAGGTATCCAAGCACCTAAAATGAGGTAGAATAAATCTATGTCTTAATATTTCTGGTTGCTGCCTTATATTTCACAGTCAGTGTTAGCGGGATATTAGTGAATGCATAAGCAGCAAGGAACAAATATAGGGCACTCAAATATATTCCCAAGATCTTTCACTATTGCTTATCTCACAAGAAATTGAAAGTTCTGAAAGCTTTCAAAGACAAAGAAAAAAATTTTTTTACAAAATTAAATATTTATTTTCCTTTCTTTCTTTACCTTCTTTCTTTACCTTTCTTTCTTTCCCTTCCCTCCCCTTGTAACATTATGTTAATAAAAAGTTATAAAATATTTATTTGGGGCATCTGTGGTTCTATTCATGTTTACCGCAGGAACCGACTCAAATTTGCAATAACACATGTAGTATAAAAGTGCTATTCCTAAGTGATCATCAAAAGTTCTTGTGAAAAGACTCTATGCATCTGTAACTGAGCAACTGAGGACTATGTATTTTCTTTACATGCTGTCCTTTTTCACTATATTGAAAGAACAACACATTGCAAGAGAGCTAAAAAAGGAACACGAATAAAGAGGTCCATTTAAATTAACCAGTATGAGGAAATCAGAGATTGTAAAGTGAGAAAAAGAGCTGGGTAAAACTTAATGTTTTATATAAACATTACAATTATCCTAGAAACCATACGCTTACAACATTTGGGCAGGCTTTTGTAGAAGTAGAGCGGCTGTGATCCCTAAATATCACACAATTACATCTGTTTCAAACTCTGTTTAGCTGCAACTGAATTTATGAAACACATCAGTTTATTAACACTAAATAAAAGCTTTGGGATGTATTTTTAACATAAATAAGTTCATGCTTTTCCACAAACAAAATTAGCAGTGCTGTCTTTCTATAGTCTTCCATATTCCAATCCATTAAAAATGTCTCCAATTTCTAGAGGGAACTTCTGTCATTTAAAATTACTTACATTTACATTCTTGAATAAGAAACCCTTTTCATCCCCTCTTTACTGGTGTGAAGAAACTATTCATTACTGAAATATGCTTCTCTTTTCCAGATGATTTCTCCTATCAAGTTTCTAAAATTTAACCAGATTTACAAGTTTTACAAGAAATTATGTAAATTTGTAAAATTGTACTTCTGTTATTCTTATTATTATAAATAACTCTTCTGATTCCTATCAATTAGAAGTTCATTCTTCAGTCTGTTTATCTTATAGCAAACAGCTGTAAGACAGTGTCAAACCTTTTTTGGTCTTTTTTTCCCCATCTCTGTCAGTAGGTCTTTTTATTAGTAAGAAAAGGAAGATAGGAACATAAACAGTTGCTATATAAACAATGCTGACAATAGCAATGTTGCTGATTTCATACCACTTAGAATATTTTCAAACTTGTCAATTTTAAATGACTACTCTTCACACTTTTAAATACATACAATTTAAAAAGCATTGTTTTAGAAACACACATGCAAGTCAGCCAAAACAAAACTGAAAATACTGTTCTAAACAGACCTTGAAATGGGGAGACACTGATTTCACGGAACAACCCTGCCAGCAGCACCTGCTGGGACCGAAACACCCAGAGCAGAACAGACCAGCTAATGGCTGGTCGGTGGATGACAGGAGGGCAGCAGATGTTGTTTATCTTGACTTTTGCAAGGCTTTTGACACTGTCTCCCATAAAATCCCCAAAGACAAACTGATGAAGTACAGACTGGACAAATGGACAGTGAGATGGGCTGAAGTCTGGCTGAACTGCCAGGCTCAAAGGGTTGTCATCAGCATGGAGTCCAGCTGGAGCAAAGTCACTGCTGGTGTATCTCAGGGATCAGTACTGGGACCAATACCATTTAACCACTAATGACCTGGATGATAGGACAGAGCACACCCTTAGCAAGTTTGCTAATGATGCAAACTGTGAGGAGTGGCTGATATACCAGCCGGTTGCACTGGCATTCAGAGGGACCTTGAAAAGCAGAGTAATAAGCCAACAGGAATCTCATGAAGTTCAACAAAAGGAAATACAAACTCCTGCACCTAGGGAGGAATAACCCCAGGCACCAGTACAGGTGTCCTGGTTTCAGCTGAGAGAGAGAGAGAGAGTTCATTTTCTTCACAGTAGCTGGTATGGGGCTGTGTTTTGGATTTGTGCTGGGAACAGCGTTGATAGTGGAGAGATGTTTTTGCTGTTGCTGAGCGATGCTCACACAGAGTCAAGGACTTTTCTGCTTCTCGCACCACCCCGCCGGCGGGATGGCTGGGGGTGTGCGGGGAGTTGGGAGGGGACAGACAGGGCAGCTGACCCCAACTGACCAAAGGGACATTCCATACCATATGACGTCATGCTCAGTTTATAAGGGGCTTGGGAGGAAAAGAAAGAGGGGGCAGCGGTGTTCGGAGTGATGGCGTTTGTCTTCCCAAGTCACCATTACGCATGACGGAGCCCTGCTGTCCTGGGGATGGCTGAACCCCTGCCTGCCGTGGGCAGTGGGGAATGAATTCCTTGGTTTGCTTTGCTTGTGCATGCGGCTTTTGCTTCACTTATTAAACTCTTGTATCTGAACCCACGAGTTTTCTCACTTTCACTCTGCTGATTCTCTCCCTCATCCCGATGAGAGAGCAGCTGCATGAGGCTTAGCTGCCTGCTGGAGTAAAACCATGACAACAGCATGGAGGATGACCAGCTGGAAAGCAGCTCTGCAGAAGAGTATCTGGGGGTCCTGGTGAATTCCAAGGGGACCATAAGCCAACAGTGTACCCTTGCAGCAAGGAAGGTCAATAGCATCTTAGGCTGCATTAGGTAAAATGTTGCCCGCAGGTCAAGGGAGATGATCCTTCCCTTCTACTCAGCACTGGTGAAACACGTCTGGAGCGCTGTGTCCACTTGTGGGCTCCCCAGTACAAGAAAAATGTAAGTATCCTAGAGTGAGTCCAGCGAAGGACTGCAAAGACGATTAAGGGATTGGAGCGTCTGACATATGTGGTGAGACTGAAAGAGCTGGGACTCTAGTCTGGAGAAGGCTTGGGGAGATTTCATCCGTGTGTATAAATACCAGAGGGCAGGGGTAAACAACACTTGTCAGTGGTGCCCCCATGACACAGCAAGAGGCAATGGGCACAAATTACATCAGATGAAATTCCATCTGAACAAAAGAAGGCACTTTTCTACTGTAAGGGTGGTCCAGCATCTGAACCAGTTATCCAAACAGCAAGCTGCTCTAGCTGACCCTGCTTTGTGCAGGGGTGATGTTGGACTAGATCTCCAGGCACCCTTTCCAACCCCAGGTATTTTATGGTTCTTTGAGGAAGAGACAAAAAGAGAGCAATCACATCTGAGTAATACAGGCTATGGACTTAATGTCAGCTGTTTTCTGTGCACAGACCAGGGCTTCAATAAGATAAAATAGTTCCCTTGTACATCAGTTGCTTATATCTGACAGTATTTTATGAAGGCAAGTTGTTTATTAGACTTAGGAAAAGCCTCATTGTGCAGGTACAACAAATTCTTTTTCTCTCCCATACATTTCCTGATGCCCAAATCTCTCAGTCTAACCAGTATGAAAACAACTTAACATAGAGATTAAGACAATGTATTTGTTTTCACCAGTCAAATAAATAACTTTATTGTCTATTACGACGTCCATTTGTATCAGCAACCATCCACTACTTTAATGGATTTCTCTGCCTCCCCTGCAGCCAGTACTCAAGTGGGAAAGCTCGTTTAACCAAAGCAGGCTAATGGGAAATCATCTTTCTTTCACACAAAGACTGTTCTCTCGCATCAATGTATTGACAGTTTTGTTTTACAACTGTAGAAAAATGAGAGGAATCAAGAAAACGTCAAAGAGAAAAGCTAGAACATCTCACTCATGAGGAACAGGCACCTGTGCACTGACCCAATTAGACATTCAAACATTTGTCACTTTGGAGCTGGCTGGTTGTCACTCATCCAAGTAGCCCCAGGGGACCTATTGTATGGTGGCATTCCCTGACAGGAGAACTGGAGCTATGGAGGCAATGAGGGCACAGTGATAGGGTGCCAGGATCCTGGTGAGCGAGAGCAGCCAGCAGCAAAGCCAAAAAACTTCAGAGCTTCCTTAACTTGGTTACCATCCAAAGAGCCTTTCAGATCTTCAATGGTTATCGTTTTTTCAGAGCAGTCTAAGTTTAAAAACCTTACAGTAACAGTCCTCTTTATCCAAAGTAACATTTAACTTTTGAGTGACTAAGACAAGAACAGTTTCAGAAGAGATCCCTGAAAGATTAAAAAAAATAAGTCTTCATTGCAGGGAGAGGATAGACTACACATTACTTTCAGTAACACCTCCGACACGCAATCCAAAAATCAAAACATTGCAGTGCCCATCGCCTCCCTCCTCTGTTTTAAGCATATTATTCTTTCAGATGCTCTGTCTGCTTGAATACACAAATGAGGGATAAACACTGTGCAGCTATCCACACCTACGCACTATAAAAGATAGAAAAGGTCTGTTCTAGTAGACTGTGAACAGTACTGTATTCAAGACCCCCAAATCAGATTTTTCATTCAAAAAAATCAGATATTAAAAACACAGATGACTATTCAGCAGCTACTACTGACTTCAAGTTAGGCTATCTCTGTTGTTATGCTGAAAGATTTAGCAATTCAAGTACAAGAGCAGGGAGGAGTTGGGGGAGGATTGAAAAAAAAAAAGAAAAATCAAAGCTTACTTCTAAACTTCCAAAGCAGGCATTTAACCTTAGGACCTAAACCATGAGAATGAAGAATTCAGAAAGTCCCCATCACTGAGTATGTTGTTTATGCTAGAAGAAAAAAACTTCAGCTCTTTGGGCCAAAAATATCTTGAGATTCAGTTCATTTTTCTAGGCTCACTTTTTTACTAGTTGACTTGTCCCAACATCTGTTCTCTCCAGCAAGGAGCATCAGAAATGATTAATCCTACCTTCAATTATGAGAAGCTATGAAGTACTTTTAGCTGTTTTTCCAGTTAACATTTGATATAAGCACTTCAGTGAAAAGCTGAGCTGACATTTTAAAAATTATATTAATCACAAACTGTTAACTCAAGCAAACACGGAAACGCAGGTAAACGCAGAACACACTATATGACTACCCCGACAGTACTTAATAGAAACTGAACAGAAAGATACAAACTTAACAAATAGAAACTTAGCTTTTTTTCCCCCCCAGTTCATATGGGAAATTAAAATTTAGAGGGAATAAAATTACCTTACCTTTGCACAAATAGCTTCAGAGCAAGATGGTCTATCTCTTTACTTTTCCTTTTTTCTTATCACCTGTATGACAGGTCTTTACGTTACTGCCTTGCCTGAAAAAATAATACACAACCTGAAATATTTATAGAGGCAAATAATTACATTCACTGTTAAACTACAACAAATACATCAGATAAGTCTTGATATAGCTGTAGTGTTAAATCCAGTTAAGTCAAGTGGAATGGTATTTCAATAGGAATTAATTTATATGTTGGGCTGAAGAAAAAAGAAGAAGCATTAGGAACAAAACAAGCTTTCCAGGTTTCAAAATCATGTTACGCATTTAGTTATCCAAAATAATATAGCTGGTCACGTCAGATCAGACCAGACCACTCCTATAGCTATCCAGGTTTGCTGTACCATCTGTGAAAGAGTGCTTTGCAAAGCTTGAACAAGTCAGTAGGGAAGCCTTACCACATCTTTCAGTGGTCAGTAACCTAACTTAAGGCCCACCAGGTACCTCTGTCTCCTCAGGACCAAACACTTCATCTGTGCTCTTTGGAATACAGATGACCAAGCTTCTGAAAATACTGGAAAAGGTCACAGTAGCTGACAGCAAGTCTCTACTGCAGGAAAAGGCTTTGGTCACTGCACTTGCCCAGAAAGATAGTTTACAAATTGACTATAACCCCAGATCCTATCTGATCTCCCACTATCTAGGAGAATATCCTAAATTCCAGCTGAGGGATAGGACAGACAGCCCCGTTCCCCCCACACACTCCTCACCTCCCCAGTTGAAAGCACAACACAAAGAAAGAGGAAAGAGCAGGAGAGTTTATTTTGAATTTAGCTGCCACCTTAATTTATTTATTCACAAGAATTATGCACCCAGTTCCTTGCCTCTTATTCTTTGTTACTTGAACATTTTAAACAGATTGGAGGTTTTGTTGAGAAGGTTGCTTATTTTTCCATGGTAGTGCATGTGTGGACTAGAACTTCCAAGCGAGCAAGGTTAAAGTAGGACTATCAATTTTGAAAGTGAGCTTCAAAAAACTTCTGAGGATTTCCCCTCACAGTCTTAGTGTTACAGTACATGTTACTCATTTGCAAACTCAGCCATGCTTGCCACTATATGTAGTCCTTATTTCAGAGAACGAGGAACGAAGTAAAGCTAATAGCAACAGATTAGCATCAGTTATTTCATATACTGCACACAACAGTATATATTTTATCTCTAGGAAAGTAATGAAAGTTAATCATTTACTCATAACTGCAGATTAGCACTATTTTGTAAAGTAAAACAGGAAAGCCTGCAAAATGTCAATTTACAACAGTGATACAGTAAGATCAGTTTAATTTTCCAACAAATTGATAACATAATCATACAATTTCTTTCAGTATAATTTTAAAAGCTTTTTTTATTGTTAAATTGGTCTGCCAACTGGCAAAACCTTAACTCTTGACCAGAACTTTCTAGCAGCTGTTTCTTCCAGTAACAAACAACACTTCTCATAAGTTGTTCTTTGTTATGCTCTTTCCAATCAACTTGTTGCTCTTACATAATAAAGCACTGGAAATAATTCGTTATCATCGTAACTTTAGGAGTCTGGCATATATACTTTGGGTGAAATTCACTTAGGTAATTCCCTTCATTGCCTTCATCTTTATTCAAGCACTCAAATCTCTTCCTACCCCTCGCCTCTAGATTCAGCCTGCAAACCAACAGGACCTTGATGAGCCAAGGACGACATAGAACTTGCACTCAGAACTGCAGCATGCATGCAACCCCTAATTGACTAAAACACTCAAGTATGACAATGATCACATATTTATACATATTCCATTGTATAAAGGCAATGGCTACATCTGCCTTGCCATTCATGCTGCCTCCTGCCTGGCTCGGTCCACCAACTCACTGTTTCCAACACAAAACCAGAGCACCCTCTGGGAAACACTCCACCCCAAGAGACCCTTCCAAAGCACAGTATAGATAAGACTGTGTAAACTTTGATTTTCTGCTCCAGACAGTCCTGCAGTTCTCCCATGCAAGGTACAGCACCCTCAGCTGCACACCCCCCTGCCTCCAGGTGACACTCTGGACAGAGCACATACCATGGACCTACAGCATTAGGCTGCAAAATCATAACCTGGATGGGCTGAAATGCAGCTCTCACTATTTCAGATACTCTGAACTAAAACCACTAGCTGCGTATTAGGGCTGCAGGAACACCACAGTACTTGGATGAAACTCAGATTATGGCCAGTTTATTTTATAAGAGACTAATTTTCTAAAATATTAAAATTTAGAGGCAGACCACCCCTTGCCAATTAGTCTACCTTGGTGACAGCATTTTGTCCCTGTCTCGCTCTTATTACCAGTAAAATACAGTTGTAGTCTAAAGGGCCATGTTCAAAAGTTAGGCATGATCTTAAACCCGGGGATGGCTTGTGTAAGACCTCGCATACAGCAGAAAACAATAGTTCTGTTGACACTGTAAGTAACTTTACCCAGACTTCTAACACTCACCACTTGGTTCCCCTTACTCTTCTGAAGTAAACATGGTTATGTAATAATATAGGGTTTGGGACATTCTAAAATTAATTAAAATTTTTGGGAGAAAAGAAACTGTATTACAGTCAAACGGTTTTCATTTTCTGGGTAAGAAATGGTCAGAATATCAATCTCTTTGGATGCCTGGACTACACACATGCTGCTCCAAAAATAAATATTTGCAATAGTTCTTCTTGACATCTGCAGCTTTAACCTATTTACAGTCCACAATCAGATTCTTCTGCTGTGATGTTATTTATTCTCTCTGATAGTCTCTTAGGAGGGAGCTTAACAAAAGCATGAAACTCCAAGGAAATCACACCCATGAGTTCTGTGAAACATGTACAGAAGAGTACCTAAACATCCAAAAATCAACGCACATGGAATGAAGAAGGAGCAATCTCAAATTTACTTTTTTGTTTTGCTGACAGCTGACATAAAAGCTTGCATTCTTATTTACAATACTAAGTAGATGAAGACTATACTTGGAATGGCTTGCTGGCATGATCTTACAGAAGTCAACAGGAAGAGTGTCATATATTTCCTTCTGGCCAGGAACCCCTCATGTCGAAACATATAAATTAATAACCTGATGTCTGGAGAGGAGCATTTGAACCCTTACAGAAAAATCGTGAATGAGATAGCATGTATTTAAAAACAAAACAAAACAAAAACACACAGAAAAACCAAACAAAAAAAACCCACAAGGAAGGGCAAAAAAGATGGGTTAAAAAGAGTCTATAGATTTGATGAAACATGTTTTAAAATTTATTAGATGTATTTGGGGTCATGTAATTTCTGATTTTCTGTGTATGAGTTTGGCCACGAGCATCTTGTGGAAACATAAAGCACACTTTACTTTTCTGCACCTGACATTATACTTACTGTATATTTATTAATTTAAAAATCTGAAGAAATAAAATTTCATTGTCGCTTTACAAACTTTTCTACTAATAGCTTTGCTAGACTTCAGGAAAGTAAAATTTAGAATGAAAAAAATAGATTGTAACATATAACTGGACAAAAAGTTCAAACATAAGAAATTCAAAATACAAAAATTGCATTTTTATTTTATAGTCTGACTGGCCAAACGTTTTAATATAAAAACATATTCAAAATATTCATTAAAAGGTTGACACTTTAATGCTTTTAATGTAAACCTAAAAAGTAATCAAATGAGACAATATGCAGTTTCTCCTAAAATTAATAACATATCTATATACACACATAGATACAATTCAGTTTCTTTTTACTTTACAATACTGCAGAAAGATATTTAATGCAAAACATTTTCAGGGGACCTGGGTAGGTATTTGCTTTGTGACACACAAAATTTACTTAGTGTATTTAAGCCGAATTTTAAGCAATTCAGTACTGCAGAGCTCCATTATTCACCCTCATGTCATTTCTTCTTTCAGAACTAAGGAATGACGAAGAGCCCTCAGAAAAGGAAAAACTACCCTGTTGGTTGATGAGGACAGTGATCCATCTTTCTGTCATATCTATCTTATTGCTGGTAGTGCTCAACCCCAGATGATTCTGACAAAGTAATAATAGAATAAAATATCCTGGAAATACACCAAAAATAACTGTTCATTTTTTTAATTTCTCATACACACTCCCGCATGAAGACATTTCCTAAGGGAAGTAGTCTATCCTAGATGACACTAAGATCCATTAGAACAATGTGTTAATTTTACACATATAATAAACTAAACAGAACATAAATTTCATCATCTTTAACACATTGCAAAGTCATACTCTTCCTCCATGGATACAAACTACAGCTGCAGTAGTTTCAATTCCTAGACTGATAACAAAAGCAAAGTGTTTCAGTAAGTTACACAAAATAGGTTTATTCTCCTCTTCAGGGGTATAAATTCCATTTCCTCATGTGTCTCCACTCCAATAAAGGAAACTAACCAATACTAAGGTACACAAACCTCAACTACATAAGCAACTGAGAAGAATCAGAACAGAAAAGGGCAATCGGCCATTACCTTGTGCATATTGCCATATAGTCCTCTTCCCTTTTTTTCCCCCTCCTTTCTTTGTGTTAGCGAGAGATAAGAATTTGTAACATGCTCCCCTTCATGTTATAATCTTGACAAAACTCTGCTGCTAAGCCCTGCTGTTGCTGGACTGTGTGCAGAAGCACGTACAAGAGGAGCCGTTTCCAGCAGCCCGTTGCTTTGTCCTCAGCCCTCCCAAGCTTCTGTGTGATCAGCACAGGCTTTGTGGCCATACAATAGGGGTTAAACATTTCCCTGTATTTATTTAAAAGCAGAGCTAAATCTGCTTAGCTGCATGAACCTTTTAGTAAAATGATGTTCACTGTATAAGAGTATTTTTCCATTCGTTTGTTTATAAATAATTGGCTTATACCACCGAAAAGAAAAAAAACCACAACTTTTTCATTATACCCAGTGCATAAACAACGCAGCCAGTAGAAATCAATGAATATTTTTACCCAGATCTTACTATATCCACAACTTCCCCCTAAGTAACTACCTGTGACTTGCCTCTTAACTTAGAGCTCTAGTTGCGTTCTTCCTTTGTATTCATTCTACTTGATACCTTGCCAACGGGGCAACCCTCTGGTCTCCATCGACAGTATCTGAGGGGCAAATGGTTGCAAACGCTACTATTTAGCTGAATGGTGAAGTTCCAGTACAAGGCAAAAAAACCCCCACAAAACAGACATACTGAGAAATAAAAGAAAACATTACAGAAGACTTGAATGTGCTTGCCTACAGTATTAAAGCCACCAATTTCAGACAGCACACGAATCTAGGGACCACCTTTGCTTTCCATGGAAATACCTTGAAGCAATACTGGTACAGAACAGCGCCTTTTTTCCAACTCCGAAAGAAAGAAACCCTATTTAAAGCCTTTCATTTCTGGTCTGCCACAAACCCAGATTTTTTTATTATTTTTTAAGTCCAGTTAAAACTTTTCCACCTTGAAGAGGTTTGCAGCTTTTTTATAGGTAGCAGTAAGAATTCTGTCAGCATTTAGTAGCACCAGCATTAGTTTGAAACAATAACCTCATCTGCTCCCTTGAAACCAATTCTGTTCTCAAGGTTTATTAGAACAATGCTTTTCTTCACAAAAGCACAAACTCGGTTTAAGAATCTACTTCAAAGCAGACTGCCAGTGAGGTTCAGTAACAACTGCATCCACCTGACCCCTTAAACTCGCCGAAACAGAACCAGAGAATCTCAGCTGAGCTCCCGCTTCATATATGTACCATGGCTCTAGAGCTGCAAAGGATTTACCTGAAAAGGCTAAAAATCTTGGAAAAATAGAAGTTACAATTACAGGTGATTTATTTTTGCTGTGAAGATTTATCATCAAATAATACAGTGTTGATGAGGCAAAACCTCTGCCATCCCAAGTTACTGCTCTTTAAATGCACATTTACCATTTTATATTCTAATGACAACAGCTGACAGGAACTGTAAATAAGCAGCTACTCAGAGTGCCACACATGTGGCACGACAGTAACCCATTATTTGTATTTAGTCACATTTAATTTTTGTAAAAGCTCAATTCTCTAAATCAATATTTTCATGGTTTTGATACTTCCTTCCCAAAATGAAGTCCCAGATGAAAAAGGCAGTTTTGCCAATACAGTAGCTTAACCCTTTGCTCCCCGCTCTGCCTTTGACAGCACACTACGTTGAGAAATTCACTAAAATATAACCAACTGAAAAGATTTTTTTTTTTTTTGTTTAACTGGGTTTAAGCAGAAATTGTTTTCTGAATTTTAGAGCTGAATGAGAGAGGGGCAGGGCTCACTTTGTCATCTGATTGACCAAGCCTAATCAGAATTATTTCTGCACAGTGCTTCACTACAGCTGTAGACCCATTAAACACGAAATGCTCTGGAGGCCCGTTTCAGCTTCCCACTGTGACTCCTACTTTTCAGCCCGTAGCTACTCAGTGGGCTACTCAAAACATTCAAAAAATGGAGGTGTTATATTTAATGGACAGCTCAAAACCCAAAGCAAAATCTGTCACTTGCTGTCAGGACGGCAGCTATCGTAACAAAACAGATTCTTTGTGACAGAGACTTAAAAGAAGCCGTGGAACTGGTTCTCTTACCTCCCAATACATTTTTACTAGAAAAAGGTTTTCAGCTGTAGCAGCTATTTTTTCTTCAACAGACATAATCACGTCTGCCTCTGAAAACGTTCACTGAGATACGCACATTTTGAAGTCATCATAATCTTACCCGTGGCATCTTGTTTTACATCTTATTACCATTTATAGCTTCAGGAAGCCTTTAAACTAATATAACCATTAGGAATGTCTTACTGCACAATTTACATATTAACAAAACCACTTTTTAACCTCTTGAACTGTTTAAGCTGAAAATAACTGTAATGTGCACATATAGTGCACAATTCCTTACTTTGAGATCTGCTTGTAGAAAAGACAAAAACCACATTCTGAAAAATATCTAGCAATTGCCTGATGATACTGATTTCTCATATATTTCCCTTTTTATGTATTTTTGGCTTTCCCTGTCAAACATCCTCAACTCTTTCCAGATAGATGACAGTACTCAAAAAGACACAAACCATTTATGCTTTCTGAGCTCAAAGTCATACTCTAGAAAATTTAGCTGGTGCAATAGCCAGCTGAGATCTTCAAGCAGCTCAACAGCTAACTCATCATAGAGTTTAATCCCAGACGCTCGCCTTTTCGACTACAGTAGGTCAGACTGGGCAAACAGGTATGGAATCTGTAACTATAGAAAGACAGTGTGGTTCACAAGAATCACAGGGCAGAGGAAGATGTAGGAAGAATGAACTCAAAAGAAGAGATGCTTGTGTAGTTCGGTGAGTGCAGCTATGAAGATAATATAGTTTCCTTGTGTAATACAGAAGGCTCACTATCATAGCACTATAATAAAAAATGGGGCTGCTTTTTTCACATGTTATTTTGGACACTGTATATGTTTTTAAAACTTATGTATGCCTAACGCATCCAACTGAAGTCATGTAAATTACTTCCGCCTGGTAGCGGCCCCCCTGCGCAGCGGGCCTGGGGCTTCTCAGAGTCAAGTTGCTTGGGAATGCAGCCCAAAGCAGGTGGTAAACTCCATCTAAGGCTGAATATCGGCACAAGACCGATAGCCAACAAGTACCATAAGGGAAAGTTGAAAGGAAGTTTGAAGAGAGAGTTCAAGAGGGTGTGAAACCATTAAGAGGCATACTGTGTGCAGTTTTGGGCCCTTCAGTACAAGAAGGACATTGAAGTGCTGGAGAATGTCCAGACAAGGGCAACAAAGCTGGTGTGAAGGCTCTGGAGCACAAGTCTTGCAAGGAGCAGCTGAGGGAACTGGGGTTGTTCAGTCTGGAGGAGGCTGAGGGGAGAACTTATTGCTCTCTACGACTACTTGAAAGGAGGTTGTGGTGAGGTGAGTGTTGGTCTCTTCTCTCAAGCAACAAATGATAGGACAAGACGAAACGACCTCAAATTACTCCTGGGGAGGTTTAGGTTGAATATGAGGAAAAATTCACAGAAAGGCTCCCCAAAGAGGTGGTGGAGTCACCATCCTTGGAGGTGTTCAAAGAGTGTGTAGATATGGCACTTTGGGACACAGTCTAGTAGACATGGTGGTATTGGATTGATGGTTGGACCTGATGATCTCAGAGGTCTTTTCCAACCTTAAATATTCTATAATTCTATGAAATATTATTCTTTTCAGAGTAAAAACTTAAGTATTAAGAGGTAAGCTTGGGTATATTGTTACCTCTGTTAAGTTTTCTGGCATGTCCACCTGACAGTATTTCATTTCGATGATCACATGAGGACCAAGAGTAGGTACACTAATAGGTGGCTAGTTTGTTTTTTAAATTATTACTACTACTGTTTCTTTGTTTGAAAAACAAGAGGAAAAATACTTCAATTTCCTACAGAGGAATTTAGAGAACGCATAGCTTTGTTCCTTGCACATGTTTTGATAGAGTCATTTATCACTATTTTTCATATCTTTGCATCTGCAAACAGAATTCTTCCTTTTTCTTTTTCCAGTTTCAGTTTCTTTTACTTCACCAGTAAAGTTTACTGGGATCATAACTGTGTGTTCAAAAGTAAGATCCATATTTTTTCTGTCTGAAAAGACTTTAAAGTGCAGATGACATTCAGAAATATAGCTTCACAGTGAATATAAGAATATTCAGTCACCTATGTATCCTCCTCCCAAAAGGTAATTGCAAATATTTGGGTTGAGAGGTGAATTTTAAAGAGTGGTTAGTAAGTTAAGTGCTATTATGAAGTAGAAATTGTGAAGATCACGCTCTTCTGACAATTTTAGAATTTGTTTACTTTAAAACATCATCATAACTACTTCGACTGGTTTCAGCTGTTAGAACTGAAATTTCATAGACTTGCTTGAATTAAACCCATTGCTATCACTTCCTCATTAATAATTTATTCCTTTTGTTTTTTCCTACATACATAAGGATGTTCTATACCAGAACACAGCCAGTTTCTCCTTACTGCAGTCACCAACAGTTTATGGTAGGCAAAGCAGGTTAAGTAATTTTAAATGAGACCTGATTAACCTTATATTTTTGTTGCAAAGTCATTGTAGCTTGTATGTCCTGATTATCATTCCTAGACTTCTCTGTCTCCTTTCTACATTTTCTTGATGTAGATCTATCTGCCAGCTACAGAAAAATCACTTACCGAACACTTTGGGGATGCAGACTCATACTGGTTCAATTTCCCTGAATCTCTTACAGGGAAAGACTTTGTTCCCGCACATAAGGCGTATAAGCTGTTTATCACATAGAGGAGTTGCCAAGGAGAGTGAGGTTTCCCAGAAGTGACTCCAGCACGGCAGACTGAGAAGAGTCCTCTTCAAATAACTCAAGGTTCATTCACTTTATTATTGTACCAGCTATAGCACACACAGCTTAGCATTGCTATAGATTCAAGTACATGGGCTTTCTTTCTGCTTTCATGTTATTTTTTGATGAGAATGTTACATAAGAAGATTCACAGCATTAACTTTAATTATACTAAGATTTTTCCCAGTACTGTTCTCCATCCTTCTTCATAAAGGAACAAACACTTGGCCTTTCCTCTTAGTGCACAGTGAGTGTCCTTGACTGCTGGGTTCCTAAAGCAGTTTAAATACATGGGTCACAAAGACGCAGTGTAAGTGTAGACAAATGTACACTTTCTAACCCCAGGATAAGGAGATTTATCAGCAGCTAGAAAACCAATTGCAGCTTCAGGAACAAAACAGATTTGCTGACGCTGCACTGCCTGTAGATAACTAGGGAAGAAGTTACTGAAACTAAAACCCTTCTAAAACACATCTAGTGCATAGCCGAAATTTACATCAACTATACAAAAAAAGATGGAACAGAATCAAGCCTGTGGGAGAAAGGGAAAAGGATAAAAGGAAGATGACAGCTACAAAGGGAGGTTAGAATCTTCATTCTGGTTTAAAAAGATGACAGACACAAAAAAAACAACCCCAACAAACAAAAAACCCAAAACCAACCAAACAGGAAAACAAAACCAAAAAACCCAACTATCCCAACAAGCAAACAGAAAAATCAAAAACACAGAATCAAGATTCTGGCATACAGTTTTTAATCCATGCTCAAAGGGAGGAAAAAAAAACCCCACAACAAGTCTTGTTTGGTTGCAGAAATCTTTTTGGGATGCTTCAGCTGCCCAAGAGTTGTTTTCTTCTTGGTAAGGCACGTGTTGTTTGAACTTTTACCTGTGATACACCCACCAGAGGCTGCACTACCCAAAGAGCATCTGGCTGGAATGGGGCCTGATTTCACTCCTTATGTTCCTCTGTCTAACCTCATCTGCCATCACACCTAGAAGCACCCAAATTCATCAGTCTTAAGCTTTACTTGAAGGTTCTCCAGCTATCTACCATTCTTCCCCTGTAACAGTTTAAAAGAATTTAGCACATCTCTGCTTGAACGGTGCCAGCATCTTGAGTGACAACTTGAAACTAAGTTTTATCCACCCGAAACTCCTAAATGGCTGTTTTCAGTAGGTACACACAGAGCACTGGCACAGCTGTGGTTTTCATTAACGTGACAGCTAGAGAAAGTGACATGTGGCAGCACTTTCTCCTTTACACAGAGCAGGCCTGGCTGTGGCTCACCCCAGCATTTTCCCCTCAGTGGCTCAGCTTCTGTACAGACAGAGAAGATATTATCTTCCACCTGCAGATCACATCTGAGGAACATATTCAAGTTGAAAAAAAAAAAAAGCAGCTCGCTGTTCTTCTCCTTTATCCTTACTGTCCAAAGATCCTAACACATGAATAGATCCTCCCAAGTTTCAAACTTACAGAGCTTCACTGAAAAACCAGCACCCAGCAGTAAAGCAGAGTCTGAAGGAAAAAGAGATGGAGACACCTCCCGATTCTGTCTCACTCTTCCTACGGCCCAGCTCTTCACAGCTGCACAGTGCTGGCTCCAGAGTAGGGCCATCAAGGCACCACCTACAGTAGCAGCTGGAGCAGAAGTGGGAAAGGGGGGCATTATAAGCTGAGCAGCTGTACATGGAAACTGTGTGCACCCATGCATGCTCCGGCTTGGCAAAGTTGCTGTCACGTAAAAAGCCTAAATTTTGCTGTTTTGATGTATTTGCCCATTTTGAAAGGGAGAAGTTGCACATGTACATAAATGCATTTCTGGCCATTATCTTCCCTGACCTTTCACTTGAAGCCTGGTTTCTGTTTGCGAGGCTAAACCATGAACATCTAGGCCCATCACACACAAAACTGCCCTCAGGTGCAAGGCCTTAAAGCACTGCAAGCTTTCCACTATGGCAGAGCCCTTTCATACTGTATGATTAAGACTTTAAGGTCTCAATTTGAAAAAGTCCTTTTGCCAATCATCCAACAGGTAAATTAATTTTGATGTTTTTGATGACTACTGATCTGGAAAGAATTTCAACTGTTGACCCGGAGATGAAAAAAAATTCAAATGCTTTCAACCATTTGTTCCCACAGTCTAGTCAGAACTGCATTTGATTTTAAATACATTTGAATAATTTGGTATTACTTATGGAAAGAGGACATTTGATATTTTTCTTTGTAATTATACTCCTGATTTCAACATATTGTCTCTCAACATGCCATTCACATCTGCACAAAGGCTACATGTTATTAATATTTTGTAAGTTGTCAAATGACTTCGTGCAGCTACTAACTTCTCTGAACTTGTGTTGCATCAATACAGTAAACATTTAGTTTTCAGGATGGCCACTGAAAAAATGTTAAGCAGTAGCTACACAAGCATAAAGGCTTCTTCACCTCTGCAACAACAGAAAATGGAACTATTTGTATTTTCTTTAAGGACAGTAGAACTATATGGCAACAGAGGTGAACATAAAACCACACATTCAGATGAGTTTCAGCAAGAAAATACAGTATGCAAATACTAGCAGTGGAGGAAAAAAAGTAGTAGGATATGTAAGGTATACAAAAAAGACCAAAAAGGAGAGTAAAGTCATTATTAAAATATATTAGTATTAAAATATTTTAAATATGGAATTTTTATTAAAATAGTTATTAGCAGATGCATTATAACCAAATTCCCCCACACCCAAACTCACAGCAGGCTCAGTTTTTGATTTGCACGCACTGCATGATTTTGTGTTCTGTACATGAAGAGATGAAATATTCACACAAATACAAAAACGGGCTTCATCGCTGCTTAAAAATCCCAGAGAAGTTACGCCCTTTATAGCTTTTCCTTACTTCACACATTTGTCAAATGACTTCCTATAAAACGGAAGGCTTAAAAAACAACCACAACAAAGCCTAGAAATCTCTGTAAGAACCTGACCTTTGCAGAAGCCTGTTTTGCTGGTATCAAACAGCCTGATGAGCAGCAGAGGCATCACCCTTCTTTCCCAGCAGTTTGGGAATAAAGGTGCTTGGAATCATTTTTGCACCTAGGAGGCTGGAGTTGCCAATAGTCCAGTTCAGTTATTTACTATCTGCCTCTGGTTTGGATCAGCCTCATCTAGAACTGCTGACACAGAGACGGAAAAGTGGCACAGCCATAGACAGCTCTGTGACACCAACAGGTAGAGCTCAGGGGATTAAATCCTGAGGCCACGTAGTCCCTCAGCAACAACATTGTCTCCTTTCATTAGGAGCGTATGACATGAGCCCAAAGGTATTATTGTGAGGGACTCCATTTTACTTTTCAATTGGAGAAGGAGAAATATGATTTACATGTAATTTCTATATTTAAATATAATCCATTTTAAGCCCTTTTTGCTTACCAAATATTATGCCATACGTAGAATTGTAAAACAGCTACCTGATTTACAAGCTCAGTGGAGATCTCCATCCCTAGGATGGGTTTTACTTGTACAAGAGGATGCAGTGCTGGATCCCAAATGGCTATGGCCCAGGAAATCGATGCTTTTCCAGCAGGTAGCTGAGGTAACAGAAACGTGGTGTGGTCCCCTCCAAAAGTGCAGAGAATAAATGCAGCCTCAAGGCTCAAATTTTGATGAGTTTACAACATATACAGTCATCAAATGTGATCTTAAAGTGAAGGGGTTGCCTTTGAGGGACTTCTAAAGAACTTGACTACAGGCAATAAATGTCTAAAGGATGATTATGTAAAAGACTGGGGACTTGAATACACACTATAGTAATCCAGGAAATAAAATCAAAAGTGTATTCGATTCCAATATTGCCGTGGAACTGTTTCCCAAGTGCAAATCAGGTTGTTTTTTTTTCCTGTTGCCATGGTGCTGTCGTCCATCTAGGATAATCCATCAGCACAGACGGTGTTGGTATGCATGCGCAGTTCTCCTTTATCAGAAGGATAATACTACTCATGCAAGGACAAGTAGCAAACAATTTTAACAACATATTTTTACTCTCAAAAATGCTACAAACAGCAAGAGATGAAGCACATACTATTGGCAAAGCCAAATCCAATACCAGAACTGGCATTAAAACAGTTTAAAGGGAGAGAAAAAAAAATAGCATGAGAAAAAAAATAGCATAAGAAAGAAATAGCCACTGCAGTTTCCTTGGAGAGATTTATAGGTACGTATTGACTGAGGTTAACACCAAGTGCTACCAACTCACTTTGAAGTACTGAGATAGTTTTTAAAACACACAGCACGTTAAAGCTGTGTTGTTATTAATGTTTAATGTTATTTTGACTTTAAACACTGACAAAGTACATATTTTATCAAAATAAAAACCCATTAAAACACACCTGAACTTTTTTTGAGACAGAGTTTCAAATTTAAAGCATGCAGTGCAAAACTTTCAGCTTCCAGTTCCTGAGAACGTTTGAATTGTGCTTTCATGACAGTTACAACAGTACCAACTCAATCAAGATATCTGCATTAAAACAGATATGCTTCGATTTTGCTTAGCCATTCTGTAAAAATAAAAATCTTGATAAAATAATGGTGGATTTTGATAATTTCAGTCATTCTGGTTTTATGTTTAAACTGAAAGAGAACCAATGCACTGGAAACCTCACACTGACAGCAGTTCTGAAGAACAGCTCACACTATTCTGTCAGCCTTACAAAGACCTGACCTCCCCAATGAGACCAGATAAGTAATGCTGAACTTGGATTAATTTAGGTGACATCAAACAGTAGAGTAACAGTATCTGTCAGCTGAAGAAAGTATACAGAATGGTTTGGGTTGGAAGGGACCACAAGGATCATCTAGTTCCAACCTCCTGCCATGGGCAGGGACACCCTACACTAGACCAGGTTGCCCAAAGCCCCATCCAACCTGGCCTTGAACACTGCCAGGGATGGGGCCTCCACAGCTTCTCTGGGAAACCTGTGCCAGTGCCTCACCACCCTCACAGGGAAGAATTTCTTCCTAATGTCCCATCTAAATCTCCCCTCTTTTAGTTTATACCCATTACCCCTTGTCCTGTCACTATACTCCCTAAGAAAAAGGGAGTATAGTGTTCCCTCATCCTTCCTGTGTTAATATGCAAGTTAATAAAATTCAGATGCGCGTGTACAAATAAAGTCCAAGTATGCTCATTTATTTGGAAAATGAAAATTTAAAAAAACCTTTTTAATATGGATTTAAATATAAGACTATTTTGTAGAGTATTCTACAAGCTTCAAACCACCATTTAACATGGCACAGTCAAATAGCTGCTCTTATTTTACACATCCTATTGAGAGCTGAAATGACTTCAGGCTAGAGAGCAGCAGCAGATGATATACTCCAATATGACAATTCTACAAGCTTCAAAAGACAAAAAAGTTAGGCAATGACAAGAGCACAGTAACAAACACTAGTCCTCCACTCCACTCTGCACAGTCCCGCCAGGATTATCTGCTTTGCTTTCTGTCTTCCTCTCACTCTGCAGCTACCATGACTCCGTACCCCCTCTCAGCCTGATTCTTCTGACCCCAGTTCCCATGTTCAAACTGGACAGTTACTTTAAAATACCAGCAGTGCCCAGAATCTCCATGTGTAAGTCAAGCCCCCCCTTTTTTTTTTAGCAAGCACTGCAATGTACCTGTGTTAGGAGTGCTATCTGCTCAACATATCTGACAGTCTAAATCAGGCCCCCATTCAATTAAAGCCTGCTACATTCACTGAAATCACTGTAGTGATACTACATATCAGAGGCAAGCAACAAATGCATCTGTATTTATGCAGCTTTTTCAGGTACCTGAGTACTAAAACACTGGCAAAAGAGGTAGACTGACTAACTGATAACACCACAGTCTGCAATACTGTCTAAAATGACAGCTAGATATTTTCATTTTGCATCAGGTACACATATTGATAACACCTGTCAAAGCTACAGGGCACCAAATTAATTTTCACCAGCTGTTGAGAAGGTGAGCAATCCATAGAAGCCACCTGGCTTCTCTAATAAGCAGCAAAACATAAAGTAAGGAAGAAAATGAAACCCATATTTCTTCCCGCACATACCGTAGGGATTGCTTTTGCCCCAAGAGGAGGGGTGAGGAACACTAACAAAACCAAACTCCCACTAAAGATGATTTTGATCTCGATTACAACGTCAGAAAACCCAACATGTTCTTGCGAGCTGGCAGGTGATCATAGCTGCCAAGCTCTGTGCTCTCCCGAAGGGCAGCGGGAACATGGGTTTTGTGTGCTGCAAACCCCCACTGACTGGCAGGAAAAGAGCTGACAGAACATCCGCCAGCACCACAATGACGGCACTGTCACTAAGGCTGGAAACTGGGGGTTCAATGATGCTGTAAACACTAACTCTGGGAGACGAGAGTGAGAAAAAGACCCTTGAGAGTACAGTTGGTATCTGAAAATAGAAGAGTCAAGTCATCCATGCTAGAAGCTATACAGAATTCAGTCCTAGGGAACAGGGGAGTGTCTGCAAAGTGTTTCTCCAGAAGATTTTGACATTAAACACCTTGGGAGTGCCTGTTGATTCCTTCAATTTGTACTTCCCCCCACCGTCCAATTCCACATACATTTCATAAACAGCATATGGCAACTTATCTCTAAGCTGATCTCTATACCCCATCAATAATCAAATTAAATTTTCCAGCTGCAATTTCATCCCTGCCCCTTATATAAGCAGATGATTTATTTCATCAACTTCAGCATACCTTATCATGTAATGATTATAATGTATATGTGAGACCAAAGCTCTATCACACTTGCCAATTTATTCTAATGCTTCTATTAAGTGCTTGATTTTGGAGAGTTTCTGATTTCTTTCAGCAAAACCTTCAAACCAGATTTTCAGAGAAACTTTTGGAGACAGACATTCTATCAGTTGGCACCATTATAAATAATGACATTGCTTAAAAGCAGAGTTGGGAACTTTAGGTCTGTTACAACTACTCTAAACACTGACCTTACCTTTGCACAAGTGATCTAAAGAGAAGGAACATCAAAAAGTGAACTCTTCTTTGCAAAACACCACCAGCGAAAGCGACAACATGCTTTTGCAGTGGTTTACACAGCAGTAGAAAGATGACCCCAAAATTCTGAGGTCAACTTTTGAAGCTGCATAAAAGATACTGTTCAGAAGCACATTTCAGTCTAGATGAACTTTTGTACATCTGTGTCACATCTCTTACACTGCTACTCCTTAATCTTCTCTGCTAATCAAGCTTCAGCTTTTCCAGTTCCTATAGGGCTTCTCCTGATATCTCCTCTCTTCCCAGCTCTTATTCTACCTATTCCACTCATTCTTTCCATCCTCCAAATCCATGTCATAAACAAGCTTCCAGTTTTTTAGGCCCATCCTTTTCTCCCCATCCCCCAACTTCAGGCATAATCTCTTTGCCAAATCAGTCATGTAGGAAAAAAGACAAGGGGGAAAAAAAAAAAAAAGGGATCAGGAGCTTAAGCACTGAGCTGCTCAACCACTCGTCATGTTTGGTCACTTCAGCTAGCATTCCAAAATACTACATCCATTGGTGGGTGGTGGCAATGGATGGCATTCGTAACACAGTATTACTTCTATTTCATTCAACCGTGCTCCAACACCATCCTAGGCAGCTCCTCTCACACATACGCTCTTATGTTTCCCAGGGCACATAACATACATAATCAAGTCCATAGTATTAAAAAAAAAAAAAGAAAAAAAGAAAGAAAACATCAAGAATATTCTGCTGAGCTGCAGCAGAGGTCTGACATTATACCAGACACTTTGAACTGAACCTTCCAAAACCATCAAATGATTTAAGGCACAGGATTACCAGAGCCCTTACCAGTGCTGACTTGGTCACTTTACCCTGATTGCCTATCGGACAAAGATCATCTTGCCTAGCAACAACCAGCCTCAGTTTCATCAGCTCCACAGCTCCTCACAAACCCTGGGCCCCTCCATTCACCCTCTTGCTGACTCTCCCTGCTCCTCCACATTACCAACTATTCATCCCTCTAAATTATGGACAAGCAGCATTATTAAGCAAAGGGAAAACTTCCTTTCCCCCCTCCATAACCACCAGTTCTTTTGCCAAGCCCCAGACTTGGCAAGCCCCCAAACGCTTATTACTATAATTATAAAGAAAGGCTTTTCAGACACCTGCAGGTATGCTCGGGGAAGCACTCGGTGCGGATACAGTATTTGTTACAGCTTGTGTGTTGCTACTGAAAATGGCCAAGCTGAAATTTACTTACAGTTCTTTAACTCTGCTAGTAATAAGGAAGTGTTTACAGATATGACAAAATATCCATCTTTGCCAGAGAGGGAGAAGTTTCCAAATAAAAGCTTTTTTAAAAACAAACAAACAAAAGACCCAAAGCAAACACACACCAATTTCTACTCTATCATCTTCAGAAGGGACTGAATTACTTTGGCTGAATCCCTCACTCAAAAAAGGATGAGACATGATCGACTGTTCCAAGTTATATTTATTTTGTGCAGTTTGATATCACTGTGCCCGTATGAATTAAAATAACTCTCAATAGGAACGAACATATAACAAAACTAATCTCCAGGTTTGATCAGAGCTCTAGTTTTAGCTCAGCATTGTGAAACAGTTTCCTCAGTTATAATTTTCTTCAAAGTGTTGAAGTTTTAAAGTATGAAAGTTGTTCTCAACTACTTTTAAAACCCACTTGAAGAAAGGCTGCCTACAGAACTGGTGCAGCACACAGAACTGGTGCAGCACAAAGCTTACTCAGACAGCTCAGCAGCATCTGCTCAGAGCAAGTAATACGTGACTTTCGGCTCTGCGTTCCCACATTCTTAGGAGGATTCAGGACTGCAGCAAGCATAAGCAGCAAGCAGCAGATTATCCTTTACTATATACATACTTGTCATCCACTAAACGACTGGGCAAGCAGCTGGGATCCTTAGAGCCTGAGCTTAGAAGGCACTAACTGCACTCTCAGGTCCAGGCAGCCTGCACTGCAAGGCACAGACTCTCGTAAGAAGCCCAGCACCAAAGAGCAACCCTGAGCAGCTAAAGGAGAGCTCCTTTCCCTGCCTGTAACATAACAGTGCCAGTAAGAAGAGCTTTGAATTCAAAAGCAGCACACTGGAAGTAAAATTAGCTCAAAGCGCTGGATCGTGACTTGGCATCTAATCACTGCACCATCCTACATGATTCACCAAATCTAGAACTCCCAAGCGGCTGACCTTAACAAAAGCAAACCTCCACCATATACCTACAGTATGATATTTTTAAGGATAAGGAACTCTGCAATACACAGTGTTCAGCACAACCATACAAGTCAGACTGTTGTGCACATACTGTGTGCACTCATTTTACATTAAATAGATCAACAATTAGAAACAAAAGTATATGATTCTTTCAATCACGCAATAAGCCCTTTAAAAAGGCACTTGAGCATTTGATGGTTTAAGCATAGTGGGCAGAGATTTGTATTTTTAAATAAATGTTTCTAAACTTCCCCCTCCCACCCCAGCTCAGTTTCTGGTTTTGATTACATTTTGAGGAAAATCTACATAAGCATTTTCACTGAGTTGGAGCAGTTTGTAGATAGAGAAACTAAAACCAGTAAGGAATTCCCACTATGGGGGCTAAGAACCCACTCTAGACACAGACGCATCTCAAACCAAACAAGAACTATTTTTCCTTTTAAAACATTAGCCCCCTTAAAGAGAACACCAAGTGACTATGTGCTTTAAAAATGATGCTTCAGCTTTCCCACGGAGCATACAGAAGATTTTTCACATTAAGACAACAAAAACCTAAAATTAAAAAAAAATCTTTGAGTGCAACGACAAGACACACTGAGTGCTGATTCACCTTCTCTCGTTTAGGTGAGAGTCACATGTCCTGCACAGATGCTCCCGTTAGCTTGGTTTGTTTTGCTTTCTAATCCTTCTTCCAGCCTGCTTTCTCTGCAGAGATCTTTCTGTACCTGTTCACAGACCACGCTGGCATCAACTCCTCGTGTGAAGAGTTGGATTCAAACCACGTGACTGGGGGAAAAGATCTTCTAGGGGTTTCACATGCACAGTTTTGTCCGTCGGTCACCTGCAGATTACATGCCCGGACAGACTACATGAGAGAGTTTGAGTAATTCATGCAAAGTGAATTGCTGCACATGTGAATATATTTCACATAATGCATTCTTAAAATTAATTGTTTAATCAATGTAATAAGCACACAGCATTAAAATATTCTTAATGTTAACCCTTTTGAAAGGCCTATACATACACCATATTCATCAAATACCGAGTTGGGGTTTTTAAGTCTTTTTCTAGCTCTCAAGTATCACTGACAGATGCTAAACTTATAAATGCACAAACACAATATTAAAGTAAGACTTGATCAGATTTCTTTCTGAAACAGCTGGCAATCATTGTCTTTCTCCACTCCAGGAAGAGATATTATAAAGACTTATAGTTCATTAAAATTTAGTGAACTCTCTTTGATTAGTTTACAGTGATGAAAGTCACATTGTTGACAGCTCAAAAATAAAAAGGAAGACACCCCTCAAAATTAATGTAATTAGCAGGATAAAGCCATATAGGTCTCAAGTCCAATCATTAGACAGATACTCTGAGGAAGTCTCTTAAAATATTTATTAAATACTGAAATCGGTCAATGTTTTGGAGGTTGTTACGGCCTATTTAAACACTGCTATAGGCAAATACTTGCAGTGAATTACCCATCATCCTATCTGGTTTCACAAATTATCTGCTGACCTAACGATAGTTCCTTTAAGATTTTCAAATAACTAGAAACTGCAAAACTATTTATTTATTGACATTTAAACAACCAGACTGAACCAAGCCCAGCTCTCTCAGCCTGTCTTCACAGGAGAGGTGCTCCAGCCCTCTGATCATCTTTGTGGCTCTCCTCTGGACTTGCTCCAGCAGCTCCATGTCTTTCCTGTACTGGAGACCCCACAGCTGGACACAGTACTCCAGCTGGGGTCTCACAAGGGCAGAGTAGAGGGGCAGAGTCACCTCCCTGGACATGCTGGCCACACTGTTTTTGATACAGCTCAGGATACAGTTGGCTTTCTGGGCTGCTGGCGCACACTGCTGGGTCCTGTTGACATTCTCATCCACCAACACCACCAAGTTCCTTTCCTCAAGGCTGCTCTCAATCCATTCTCTGCCCAGCCTGTAGTTGTGCTTGGGATTGCCCCAACCCATGTGCAGGGCCTTACACTTTCAGTTCAATAAGGCGAAGTGCAAGGAAAGCATAGAATTTTTAATACAGCACATTCTCACAAATTATGATTAACTCTGAATCATTATCTGAACTGGAGGTTATTGTCATTCTCCTTCATGCTAGAAAGTGCTGAAACCAGCACTCAGATGCCATGAGCACTTTCCTTCCTTGCCTTGAGGGCGGGGGAAAGAATTATAGCATTTCATGTTACATGACTTCACTACAGCAAGAAAAAAAAATATACTTAGGCTTTACCAGTGATGCAAGACTATTGAAATCCTGGCAGTTAAAATTATCAACCTTTATGTTCAGGTTTCACTAAAACAGACAGTAAAGATGTTCCCAAGGCTGTACTTATGCCTTGCATCATCTGTCTGGCGATACACAGAAGTCTTTCCAAGGTCTTTATTGTTAAGGCCAGAAAGTTAAATGAGGCAACACACTTACAAAGGGAAGGGAAAGCAGCAATGAAGTAAAAAACTGTCTCAAGCTGGTTTAATACTGTAAGTGAAACATACAGTAACAAATATTTCACATATTCTCATAACAGTGCTGTTAACTGTAGAAGATGTTTCTCTGCATTCTGAAATTAAACTTAGAAAAGCCTCACTTGAAATCATCCCATGTCAGTACTCTATGAATCACCTCATATGCACCCTTGCTCTTTACAGCCCACTCACTGCCGTGCCATCCTTAGGATTACAAAGGATGCTCCAAAAGAGGGATCACCCACTGTTTTCTACAAATCATCTTGAACGTCTTATTGATCATTTTAACAAAGATAATTCAGATACGTGTGCATATTTGGTTGTCTTGCAAAGAGAAGAGGAAGAATTTGAAATGACAATATTATGCCCTAGGATTCAATACAGGACAATAATGACAACTTATTGTAATAGGCTGAAAGTGACAGAGTTATTTAGACTTCCCTAAGAAGTTGCATACGAAGTGCAGCAGAGGGAAAAAAAAAAGAATAATTTTTAGTCACTCATGATTATTTACTGAAGAAATTAGGATGCCTATCAAGCATACTAATAATGGACCAAAATGCTGAGATTATATGGAAGCATGACAAAATATTTCTCTTGATTTAGGAGAGACTGAGCAGGAGGGAAACACAAAAGGAAGTCCTAAGAATTCCTGCTGAGCCTGACACCCAAGTTCTGCTTTCCATATCCTTCCATACTTCAATAAATGTGAAATGAAAGTTTTAAGTTACTGTAGTGCAAAAAAGCCCACCCTGAAACACCACACCTTTTTCTGTAATTCAGAAGTCTTCCACTGTTCAGCCTTCAACTACAAATGTGTATTTTCAAGTTTTATACCACACATTTCAGCTTCTTTTCTCCATCTAAAACAAACCTTTCCTTCTTGGAACTTTTAGTTTCTTAGATCCGGTAGCTTGAACAAAAAAACATTACATTGCAACTATGGCTCTTAAAGCTAAATAGAACGGGTAAATCTTAACAAATTTCTCCTTTGGTTTGAACTGCAAAAAGGAAATGGGTTCTCTCTCTCTCTCTATTTCATCCAGGCAAACATATAACAATGCATTTAACCAGGACTTTGGACTTCACTGAAATTTAAAACCCTAAATTCCAAAAAGCAGGCCAGAGAAAAAGCTTCTGTCCTAGGTTTCAGGTAACTACTTCCCTAGGAGGTCAGGTCTTCCTGCTTTGCATACCTAGTGAGGTTATCATTTTAGTTTGAGTTGGAGTGGGACAATGGGATGGCAGGTAGTCATTTGGGATCCAAACATGGTGAAGACTGTAATTATCTTACGCATATACCACCATCACATTCCTGATTCAACACCCACTCCTCCCTGACAGGGCATAACCTATCCTATTCTAGTACCCAGGGCACTGGTCTACACCATAGGAAGCCACTGCTCGTTGAGAGTACTTTCAACTCCTCTTCCTGTAGCTGGGTCACTGGGTGCTCTAGCATGCAAAAGATCTTTAGTACAGAAGGTGTCAGACACCCCCCCCATGGCATTCAGCAGGTCCAGAAGGGGTTATTTATTTCTGCCTAGGACATTGAGCTGGGGTAAGATATTTGTCTTGGAGGATAGACCACACAGTTTAGCCCCTGAGTCATTTCTATTACGCTACTATTAACAGGAAAGACACAGTCCAGGGTTTACAACCAGGAAACCTCACTACTCCCATCCTCTCCTCCCTCGCTACAGAAACTTCTCTCTCTCATAAGCAAAGACACACTTTTGATGCACTTTTTTCTGTTTTCTTATTGCCTGCCCCCACTCATTGCATGCTATCTGTACTTGCTTCTGTTCTTAACATAAAAACTGAGGCAGTGTTCAGCCTGTTGCCATAGACAGCACGGCACTGCGTAGCTATGCCTGAAGTGGCTCTGTGCTAGAAACCTCCATTTCCAGCGCAGCATGGGGCCAGGTGTCGACTCCCACAGTGACAACAGAGATAAGACGGCCTCTTCTGATGTCTAGGCTGCTGCTCCTCGTATTAGAGGGAACGTGAGACACGTATGCCCAGCATCATTACAGCCACAAAGCAGCTCTGTATGAAAATGTGTGCATAACTAGGTTTTCAGATACCCCATGAGGAACAGCATGCCTGAGCAGGTTCTCTGTGTTGGCCTTGGGCTAGTAAACCCCACCAGGCCTGGGGAGGCTGTGTGCAGTTGGACTAGGTCTCTCAACCTCATGCTGGGATCTCAGGTTGCTTACCTGCAAAGAGTTTAGATGCACCCAGCACCCTGAACTCCAGAAGAGCTTCTTAGCTTGTACACTGAATGCATGAACGCATAAAGCTGCCTTGGACGTACACCCTGGCACCTGCTGAGGGCTGCAGAGCAGAAACATCCCATCTGGAGACAGCTCGAGTCCAGGCAGGGACAATGCCAAGCCCTGAGTGGGAACCCTTTATGCCACAGCAGCCTCTCCAACCCAACTCATCCAGCCTTCTACCTCGGATGGGCATTTCAGGCTCTCCACTGTCCAGACTAAGGGAAAGTGGTTGCACTGGCACACAGCAGTGGTGAGAGCAGATGAAAATCAATAGCAGAGAGTCTGGCACGATCAGGAGGGAGGGCCTGTGAGGAGCCAGAGCGCACTGCTATGAGCCACAGACTCTTCTAGAGGCACAGCAGGGGAGGCAGGGTTGAACAAGTCACAGGACCTATGGCAATGATTCCCCAAATTGAAGCACGGTTTTCAAGATCTGGAAGTATTGTTTTCAATATCTTGGTTGTAGTGTAAAAAGTCTTCCATGGCTGGAGCACTTTACAGTAAGTGTGACAGATTTCAAAACACACAAGCGCTTACATGTCTGTGGTGAGCTGGTTGGGCATGTACAGACAAGCAAAACACTTGTTCGCTCTAAGAGCGCCTTGATCTTACAAACAAACAAAAAATTCCAAGGTGTGGAAGGTTTTCAGGCAGTAGCAAACTCTGGTCATTACGGGTTGCTAAGATTTTACCACACAAGAAAAGAAATATAACTTATTTTTACTTTGTGAATGACAGAGAGCAGGTTTTCCCAGTAAAATACTGGGAGCTGTAGAATTATTTTCCAGTGATTAGCATCTTCTTAGACAAAAACATTTACTTTTTTCCTAGATTAATGATTAAACAAAAAGCTTAAAATAACCATTTAGTTTTATTTCAAAACACAGTGTTAATAGAGCAAAACTGAGTCTCACTAAAATTAAGCATCATTTAATAAGCCACAAAAGCTTATGGCATTATGCTCCTAAGTCACTGAACTACTTTCTTACTCCCAATCACCACCACCGTTGGGGGATAGTAGATTTCTATATCAAACATTGAGCCAACACAATATTGATAGAATATATACTGATAACCAAACGTTCTCAGTAACAAATTGAAAGAAATTTTCTGGTGAAGTAAATGGTGAGTAAATTCCCATTCAGTGTGGATAATGGTATGAAGTCTAACACACATATCCACAAATCTAAGGGCAAGTTCTCAGAGTTTCAGAATCCAGTGGGATCATAGGCAGGTACAGAACTCAGATAGTCTAATTGGCTCACTGGAGTGAGTCCAGAGGAGGGCCACAAAGCTGATCAGAGGGCTGGAGCACCTCTCCTACAAGGACAGGCTGAGGGAGTTGGACTTGTTCAGCCTGGAGAAGAGAAGACTCCGGGGAGACCTAAATGCTGCCTACCAATAACTAGAGGGGCCTACAGGAAAGACAGTGAGAAGCTGTTTACAAGGACAAGGAGTGATTGGACAAGGGGGAATGGGTATAAACTAAAAGAGGGGAGATTTATATTAAGTATTAGGAAGAAATTCTTTACTGTGAGGGTGGTGAGGCACTGGAACAGGTTGCCCAGAGAAGCTGTGGATGCCCCATCCCTGGCAGTGTTCAAGGCCAGGTTGGATGGGGCTTTGGGCAACTTGGTCTAGTGGAGGGCGTCCCTGCCCATGGCAGGGGGGTTGGAACTAGGTGGTCTTTGAGGAACCTTCCAACCCAAACCAGACTATAATTCGATGATAATTGTCAATTATCTTTATCCAGCCAAACTGCCTTTTTTGTAGATTAATAATCTCTCACCCTCAAAACCAAGTAAAACTCAAATTACTAACTTAACTTTAAATTCATCTTAATGAAGAGTAACAACAGTCTTCTATAAACTTACTATTGTTCTTGGCATTTCAGTTGTGACTGTCAATTCTGTGGAAGCAGGAATTTTGTAACAAACGGTACAACTAATAATGGACTAAGTATGAATGGAAGTGTCTTTATATGAGACCACCTATGGACATAAACAAAAATCTTGGTGCTGATGAGTACATGATACGGAGACAGCAAGTGACTGAAATCTGAGGTAATTGGTGAGAATGGCTGAACTCAAGTTAAAATAGATATCACCTTCCCTTCTGTGAGCTCCACCAAGCTTTGCCAAATTTCCATGTAAATCTTTCTGTACATTCAGGCCTTCATTTTCAGCACCAAGGATAAAGCCTCTAACTGCCTCCAGAGACATGAATTTAGTTCTTAACAAAGTTAAAAGAACAAAAACAAGAGTACAAATAAGTGACATGTCTTTCCAAAAAGAAATTAAAAATAAACCTTGGAGAAATTAGCAAGTAGGCAAAGGAGAGACAAAGCCACTATTCACACTTGAAAAGTTTTCAATAATATTGTCAAAGCTCTTTAAAAAACCATCCTAAATAATCAATAAATACAAGGAAAAGCAAAATATCTGGGTAAGAGATTGGAGGGAAAGTCCCAAAAAATAAAGACTAAAACCACTCAGTTAATTCTCTCATTGGGAAACGTCAGAGTCCAGGTCAGACCTCCCAGAGATAAGGATGCTTGGACATCCCCCAAAACAAGGAGGACAAGGTAGATGCAGGGTGAGACACAGGGCTGACGATATTGCTCAGAGCCACAGGGAGAAGGGCCAACTGTAAAGGACTGCAGGTAGGTCTGACCATCTGGGTGATGCAACAAGCAGCGAAATTCAGCACAGGAAGACCGCAGTAATGTACGCTGGGACATGTCCCATGAACAGGTTCAGTAACAAGGTCTAGGAGAACACTGTTACCAAAGAGATAATTTTAGCAAGGTTACAGTTAGTTCTTCAGTTCAATGCCCAAGCAATTAAAAAAAAAAAAAGCAAGTAAGAAGTTGGGAATTGGTAGGAATTAAAAGCAGGGTGGTGGGAGGGAAACAGGGACACACTTCATTATCCAGCGGTATATTCCAGAGTATATCTGTATCACAAGTGATGCACGTCATTCCCACCTGCCCAGCTCAGAACAAGGTAACTGTGAACTGGTTTAAAAGTGATCAGCAGGAATGATCATGACCACTAAATGATTTCTGAAAAGTAAACAGTCATTTACAATTAGTCTTCACACCATCAAAAAGTTGGCTAGAGTGGTAGAGAGTGGAAGAGGTAAGATAATTCTTGGTCAACCATTCTATGCCACCTATTGATTTTGTAATTATTATTTTTTTAGTACAGGGTATATTGAACATTAAATGAAAGTTATGCACTAGACTTAGATACATAATCTTCAAACCCTACAAACAATGAGTGACTCATAAAGCGTACGTAAGCCAGGACACAGGATGCTGTGAACAACAGAAGTCTGCACAGGTTCACAAAGTAGTAAGGGAAGTGAAGTGAAGAAGGTATTGAAGGATATTAAAAACAAACAAACAAGCCCCAAAGCCAACAACAAAACAAACAAAACCAACTCCAATTCAGAAAGCTACCAAGATGGAAAACTGCTAGAGTGCATTACATATTCTTGCTGGCTCTCACTTATGTTCTCTCAGACATCCACCGTCACTGTGACAGTGGGACCTTGGTCTGATCAGTATGCTAAGTCCCACCTTATCAATGGAACTAGGGCTACATTCTGGGTGCAGGTATCTGCACTAGTGCAGAAAACCTTTACCAGAGAGTTTACCACCACATTCTCCACACCCACACTGAAGTTAATTAGTACTAAGTAGGCACTGTCATAAATGTGCTTGGTTTAAAAAGCTCACTTTAAGTAAAAATTAATAGTCCAGGCAACAGAAATCAAAGACAACAAATAAATATCTCACCAGGAAAGGAATGGGGAAGGGCTTGTTTGCTTGCTAGCCTCATGCTGTTAACCTTTATATCTACACAAGAATACTGGATGATGTTCTCCAGCTGAAATCTGGGTGGCTCATTGCCCATTGCCCATCTCAAACTGACAAGAGCTCTGTTGCCCTGTGTCACAGGCCAAGTCCCATCTAAGCAGGTCAAGCAGAGGGAATGGGGCCTGCGCTGTCACAGAACAAGAGAGGACTTGAGGATTTTTTATTCTAGTTTGCTTCTTTCACAGCAGGCCTGATGACTGCTCACAGATGGCAAATGAGGGCTCACTGATAAAATAAGTCTTGTCTGACCTAAGAGTGTGACATAACACAAGATGCAGCTAAGAACCCAGGGAGCATAGGAAAGTGGTAAAGGGGAAGGGAAACAAGCCTATTTTCTGAGGTAGAACCAAAAGAAATCATCATTTCCTCATATCTGAGCTTGTGCATCTCCAGACAAGACAGCCTCGGTTCCTCACTGTTCACAGGTGCTTCCTAGAGAGACTTCTACACCCATCCCCATCTTAGGTATTTATGATTTTTTAGGAGCTAACCGGAATGATAAATTAAGCTCTTTTGATGAACATGTAAGACCATTTCAGTCAACACAAAAATTTACTATCATTACAAGAGTGTAAGATTGATCTTAAAGGTGAACTGCAGATTCAACATTTTTTTAACGCAGTTCAGAAGATGGACATTACATAGTTTGATTTTAAAAAAAAAAATCTAAAAAATTCTGGCTCTTACAGATATAAATCAGCTACAAAAATTAAGATTTTTAAATCTTCCAAAACATAAGATTCTAAAAAAAAAAGAGAATTTAAAAAATACATTTTTTTAAGAAATCAAGATTTAGTTAGAACAGATAATTGCTCTCAAATAGAAATAAAACGTAAATCATAATGATCAAGTAACACCTAGAGGTAACAGGAATTTATTAGTTCATCTTCCAATCAAGTTTGTATTATAAAGTACTGTTGTATTTCATTTTAATCATATTTTAATAAGATTTGCAGTACAGCCCAGTAAGACTGAAATAGGTTACTGTGCTGAGAAGAACTGCCTCAGGGAAAGTGGTAAAAAAAAAGACCTGGGAAGGACTCCTCTTCAGCAGTGCATCACACTGCCTTCATCTGTCAGGTCTATTCTCTACCAGCATGCCTGTGATCACAGAGACTGTGTTACAACAGCCTGTTACACATTTAATGAATCCAGCCCAGGAGAAGATGATGGGAGGACTTTCCTTTGTGTTTTAATTGCATATTTCTTTGATAAGAAAAAGGCTGAGGGAAAACCTCTCACACATGAGGCTATTACCCTAGAGACAGCATGGAATCTTTACATTTCCTTTCAAAGAAGATAAACATGAGCCTCAGAGCAATGGCGCAACAGGGAGGGAAAGATGCCATAGGAGCAACGCTAGACAATTTCAAAGCAAATTAATATACAAATGTATATTAAACAGATCATTCTTCATCCACAGTAACTCCTATTTTCCTCCCAGCTTTCTTGTAAGACAGCTTTGTACAAACCTCCTGTTGACATTAACTAGAATAAAAAAAATAAAAATCAGAAAACACAGCTATAATAAGCAGGTCTTCTATATTTATAAAAGGAAGATTGACTCATTTAAAAGCTGTCCCACCACTAAATAATGCAATGAAAAGATATTAACGGCACCAACTTCATAAAAATGGGAAAAAGAAATGAACAAATGGATCTGACACAGATAGAAAAGATGAGATAGCAGGAACCAACAGATAAGCAATCAGCAGTGTTATTTTGCAGGGAAAAAGTGTGTACAGCTTTCTCCTCTCTCTTCACCCATGAAGGTAATTTTAATCTCAAATACCTTTATTAAAGCAAGGACCAGTGCTTTTCTACAAACTATGCCCGAACAATGTGATTCCAACCTCTGTCAGACTGCAGGGACACAGGAGGGCCATGCTCATACCAGGCATTTTAAGCACCGGGACAATTAACACTTTAGGAACAGTTAAAGGTGCCCACCTTGGTGCTGGACTGAAACAATGTTCTCCAGGGTAGTTGTGCTCACGGGTTTCTTTAAGTTCTTCTCCATCATCTGTCCCTGACCCAGCTGGAGAACCAAATTCACGCACACTGAACTCCACAAAGTAATTGGGGGTGTGGGAGAAGTCTGGCTGTATCCCTGACACCACCATTTCCTCTGCAATTGACCATGGTGGCTCAGATCTCAAGCATGGCTGGAGCACTAACACTATCAGTAAAAACATTGGGTGCTCTGGCTAATAAGGAAATTAGGGTAACAGAGGGTTGAGAACAAGCAGGACATCTGTTGATAAGAGTAGATTAATTGAGATACAATATTATATAAAGTCTTAGAGCAAATAAGCGAGGAAAAAAGGGAAGCTGTATCTACAAAAAGTTTTTTCCAGACAAAATATGCTGTCCAAAGCAATATCCAATCTCTTAGCCTTATCCATTATCTTCAACATCATTTCTCATCAATACGAGCTCTCTGCAAACCTGCCTAACCCCAGCACCCACACTTCCTCAGCCTTTTTCCAGAGGATGCCAACAGCATCATTTTAATTCAACCTTTCAGCAATATTTAAGCATCTTTTAGTGCATTTAGACATCTGAATGACATGAAATAATCTGCACTATATTCTATTGGCCACCTCTTCTTAAATACAAGCTACCTTTACTTCTCTAATCATAACTCCAGATACAGCAAAACTGAAACTCCCTCTACCTACTACACTTTGATTAGGTTGTGACTTTCTTTCTCCTCATACATTTAGATATGTTAGTCTGTGATAACAAACAAAAGAATTGATCCTGTCTTTCTGTCAAGAAAGAACTTGCACATTCAAGAGTCCACTCAAATGGGAAGGAACATAACACGCTGTTAGGCACAACGCACACTGTTCCCAAAACTGATGTTCAATCCCATGATCACTTCACTACGTGAAAGCTACGTTATCATATAAATATATTGAAAAGTTATAATATGAAAGATATTTTCTTGTCCTCATTTTCAATTTTGTCCCTAAGACAACCCAATTCTTTCCATGGGGTTTCCTTTCATTTTTTTCCACAGTTTTCTAGTCTGCAGACAGTTTCTTCTCTCAATACAGCTGGAAACATTTTTATTTCTCTGCTTGTTCCATACAAGACTTTGAAAGAAATCTTTTGTTATGTTGCCATTACCACTTCCTTACCATCCCTTGAGAGCTCTGAGGTTTCATTTTCTGATCTCCTCCAACTGTCTGTTCTTTCTTACTGTCCTGCCCCCAGTGAAACCCTTACACATAGGCTGACTAACGAAAGGAGGGGAGAAATAAAGAACAAAGATGCCTATTTGCAATTTACTGGAAACTTGAATCATAAGAGAAAAAAAATGCAAACCCAAAAGACTACATTACAGCAAAGAATTGCTGCTAGTCCAGCTCGGCACACAACAACCAAAGCTCTGCAAAAACAGAGGAGCATCTACACATGCAAATATTTAAAAAGAAGGCTGAATCAGACAGCCTTCTCAACTTGACTACACAGAAAGACATGTTGCCAGGCTGCCCTGAAGTCACAGACATTTTGATACAAGAAAAGGTTGGAAATACATTTAACACTCCTTGAGAGCACCAAGTCAAACCATACTCTCCCCGGCAGGAGATTCTGCCCCACAGACGGAGCTGCTGCTTTCCCCACTCCCACAGCTCAGTTTTGGGACCAGGTACTTTCTCACACACCCAAAATAATACAGCACCGCTCCACAGCTTGCCGTTGTGCAAGTTTCACACATTTTAGTTTTTCTGCTTTTATGATGCAAAGGTAAGTAACATTTCATAAAAGAATCAGCGCAGTGACTTCAACTGTTGGCATTATATTAGACAACTGAAGTGTAACAAGTGCCTGTATAAAAAAAAGTTATAAAAAATATGACTATCGTTAAATGATAGTCTCTCTGGGGGAGAGAAATCACAGGCGTTTGAATCATGCACTTATGCCATAAGTAATTAAAACAATAATTGTCAGTCCAAGTACGCATTTCCTTACTGTAACAACGTTGTTTTAAAAAGTGAATCAAGCAGTGAAAATGCTGTGCTATCACAGAAGATGGAAAAAAAAACCCAGCTATCAGACTTTCAATTACTTTATTAAAAACAATTTTAAAATATTAACATATAGTATTAGATCTTGGGAAAAAAAAATACATTGATTTGTACACTGCTGTGAATTTCATCCCAACCAGCTACTACATAGAAGAGATCTCATCCCTGCCGTTCCTTACACACTCTTCTCCCTGTTCCCCATTACAAACTTCAGCAGCTCAGAGTTATTGGTGCCTGACCGCTTTACTCTGTCCGTTAGGACACCAAAGCAAGTTAAAACCACAGCAACCAGGAGACAGAGAAAGTATCCAAGAGCAGTTACTGCTACCGAACACTGGATGCTAAATGCAGTCTAGGCATTAGTAATGGAGAAGAAAAAGTACCAGGTTGGAGCCTTCATTACTTAGAATAGAATAGAATAGAATCATTAAGGTTGGAAGTGACCTCAAGGATCATCTAGTCCAACCATCCCCCCACCACCTATTCCCCACTAAACCACGTCCCTAAGTACCATATCTAACCTTTCCTTAAACACCCTCAGGGACGGTGACTCCACCACCTGCCTGGGCAACCCGTTCCAATGCCCGACCACCCTTTCAGAGAAGAATTTTCTCCTGATTCTTCTTATTATGAAAGGTGTAGCTTTAAAATTCTAACTAGGTGATCATGTCATACAGGGAAGGGAGGCTACCCTGAGTCCTGCAGGGATCCATGCTCAGGCTTATGCTGACAGTAAAATAGCATAAGTAAGTTGAAAAAAGAAAAGAAAAAAAAGCTATAAAATGAATTCTGAATTCATTGTGAAAAAAGTATCAAAAATTAAATACTGGGTTTATAATCACTGTTTCTAAGAAAGGCCAGTACAACCCTCATCACTGGGTGAAAAAAACCAAACCAAGTATTGGGAAAGCAACAGAGAAACATAACATTTTTATGTGTACGATATATATATGATATTTACAGTATACATCCATGATACAGCTGCATCTGCACTTGGTGTGTAACTTTTGCTCTCCCTCAAAAAATTCTTTTCTCCCTCAAATCTCAGAAAAAAGCTACAGTCATACCAGAAAACATTTTTGAAAAAAATCTTCCAGTCTCTTCCCTCATGTATAGAAAAAGTTATTTCTCTTACTAGAGATAACATAGTATAACCTGAATAGAGGGTGTTTTTAATAGACAAAGATCTGCAAAACTGGCGTTAGGATACAGATACTTTCTCACTAACACTCACCAAAACACATGATGAACTAATAGAGTCCAACTTCTGTTTTCTCAAAATGATTATGGAAGAGATGATATTAAAGAGACCACTTGCTGCCGAAGAAAAAAACAAACAAACAAGACTTTCTGCTAAATATTCCCTCTCTTGCAAAACATTTAGCATTTCTATTATGCAGAGATACTAGGTTTTCCTCACATCTCTGACAAAGGGACTGGAGTGAGCAGTGATCTGCAAATTAATTTATAGTAGCTTGTTACTGACCGTTAACAAGCTTGTACATAAAGACAGCTAAACATGCTTGTGCAGACTTCCTAAATGCAAGAGAGACCAACATCAGCTAGATGTACACTTACATTTCAGACTGACCATAGCAGTAGCTCTACTAATCACAGAGATGAAAGGATGTGCAGGCTGTCAGAAAAGGGAACAAAGACCTGTGGCTACAGGAGAAAAGCTCACTGGGTTAGGATGTTTCATTTGCATTATTCCAAGCAAAACTGCTCTTGTCAGGAGGTTTTTGAACACCCATTCTCTTTCATTTCACAGTGGAATTAGGTGGTATTATCTGTAGCTAATTGTTTGAATTCTTGGAACAGGCTGAGTAAGCAGTAACGTAGGCTGGGCCACACTGGTTTAATACAGCTTTGGAAAACAGAAGGCTAGATCATCACCATACTCACATCCGCAGCAGCAAACTAACGTGTGACCTTTTGGTCAGAGAACCACGTCAGCCTCTTCAAGGAAAGACTGCATCCAGAAAGATGAATCTCAGTGTTAGGACTTAGCCTTTCCTGAGCTGCCAGACCAGTAGTTCTCCCTTCCCGGGTGGACAGGCACCCTTCGGTTCTGGGAAGGAAAAACAGCTTCAATTTCTGCAGTGGGGTGACAGGGAGGTAGTAAGGAACTTGCTAGGCATTTGCTGTACTTACCTCAGCTCTACTAACTCATCGCTAAACAACTCACTGCCAATTTCTGGCTCATTTGTACCAATGAGAAGAGCTGCCACGTGTTTCGAGCTCCACAGAGGCACCACTTCTCTCCCTTGGTTAAATGAGCTTATGGGGTAAAGACATGGTGGAAGCTAACAGGTGTCACTCTGCAGTTATATCTATTACACATATGTGTGTTTACCCCCTCCCTGTATCAGTCTAAAGAAAAAGAAATAATTTCTGACTCAAGGAAGTCAATCCTCCCTTTTGCATCATGCTTCATACTAGGCATGTCTGTGGCACATGTGGTCTACAGATGCTCAGCCAGACCAACAGGCAGCACAGAGGGTTACAAGTAGTTGGAAAAAAGAACAAGACCGAAGCCAAAACCTGTAGCTCAATAAATGTGCAAGCAACAGAGAAAGGGGCCATTTCTTCCAGCAGCACACTCTCACTGGGAAGCAATCACTGCTGTCCTCATACTGTTCCATCACGGTGCTGTTTCACACCCATTCACCTCACACACATTTCAGCATACATACACAAAAGCCAAGAACCAGCAATGGTGCAATGGTAGTCAAGTGCTACATCATCTCAGATCCTTGGTTTCATCAAGGAGTTCTGCACTTGGAGGCAAAGAAGGGAAGAGACATGCTTAGTTCTGGAGAAGGAAGTACTCATGAAGAGTTTCGGACTGTGTTATGCCAATAGACCGTTTATTCTGAGAACCAGACAGTCCCATTCATTCATCAAGATTACCCAGACACTAACACCAACAAGATTTCTTAAAAAAAGAAGTTATGTTTATATGAATGACACAAGGGGGGGGAAAATTAAAAAAACAACTCTAAAGATGAATTAATTTACTAATAAATGCCAAATTTGACAGTGGATGAAAGCACTCTTCTCCACTTCAGCCCTTCAGGACCAGAAGGCAGACTATGAGCACAAGAAGAAAGCATTACCCCCACTAGTCCCATATATCCAAGAGCAGAGATGTGAAAGCCATGCAAATGACAGGTATGTCCTTGATCAAGCTGTCACTCAAGAGCCGAGTGCACACAGTCTCCAGGACTAATTCCTGCCCACTTGAAGCCAAGGGGTACAGGTAGAGCTGAGCTTAGCAGGAAGCCATGGGCTTTCTCAGCTGCTTCCTTCGTATTTAAGGAACATCAAACTTCACGCCCCATTGTATTTTTATCTCTTTGAACATAAATCATATGTAATCACTTAAAAGGAGCTTTTCTTAAGGTGCCTCGCAGCCAATTTTTCCAGAAATTATCACCATCAAAAAATCCTGAAAGTCAGCATCCCACTTCTCAGGTCTCTCAGAAATAATTATCATGCCCCTGCGGAGCACATCGGTATCCATCTGAACATCACTACCTAGAAATGGCAGACTGAGAATACTACAGGAATTTATCTTCTAAAAGGACAGGCTCTGATTATCTCCATAACATTCAAGTCCTTATGGCCTGCAGCATTCGGGAGCTACATTTTGGTACTCCTAGAACAGAGCTCTGCAGAAATGAAAACTAAGCCAGTGGGAAAATTATCTAGTTGTATTAAGAGATATGAACACAAGTCACAGAATACAAGAAAACCTTTATTCTTTAAAATAGGAGGAAGAAACTATCTACATGCAAGCTATAAGGAGGGTTCTTTTTGCTTGCGTATTTGTGTGAAATGCTAATATTTCACAAGTGCTTAAACCCTTTTTCTTTTCCTCTTAAGTTTCTACTTTTTCTTCCTTGGCCAGCATATATTAAATGCACCTTGTAATGCAGGAAATGCTGCCAAATGTTTTCCTGGTAAAAAGGCCAGGGTAATAGAGATTTGGAAGAAATCTGGTGCTCAAACTAGAAGATGTCAACATATTTGACTGAAACTGGCCATGTGACACTGCAAAATATAAAAATTGAAACTAGTTTGGGGTGGACAAAAAAGCATGCTTCCAGTTAATAAGGAACCTTGGCTGCTGAGTACATTTAGCATTTTAGCTTTCCAGAAGGAAACATTACCATTGTAAGAGACTTTCTTTCTCACGTCTGTGTAACAGGGAGTGGTGCATTTCAGGCATTCAGAGCATAAAGCAATGACAACAATGCAGAGTTACATGAAGCTGTTCTGTGACAGCTGTGTAAGCTTCCTGAAATTTCATTCACTAAAAGGTCAAGAACTTGTGGTACTGTACATACGAGGCCTTTTAGAAATTACTTGGAGTTCAACTACCTGTAAGATTTTCCTTGTGGTTCAGAACAAAACTAACATTTCACTGATTTGCTTGACAATGTGACATGTAGTCCACGTACATTCTGAGATGCAGAAAATCCACTTGGTCTTTTGTGTTGCTTCGGAAACGGAGGAACTCTCTGCCTTAGGAAAAAGGTTTTAGGGGGTTTGATGGACAACAGCAATTTCCGATTTTACCTACACAAATCGTATCAATTGTAATGATCCTAAACAAAACAGCTATCTACCTTGAAAGCTAATAAAAAATAATCAAAATTCAGTTTTTAAGTTCACAATTTTAAATTAAAAAAATGAAATAATCGAACCTGAAAATATCAAAGATTTGGAAAATGGTATTCTGCTGAGCCTAATCCTAATGTGCTCGGTTATGAACATACATAACCCAGTAAAATGTAGCCTCTAGCTTAAAAACAATCCTGTATTAAAGCCATAGGTAATCTGTCTTACATAATGCTATTTGCATTTTGTAATCCTGTTAAAAATACTTGCGACATCAAATCAATGTCTTCTATTCACAAATGGAATATCTAAACCAGGAGCTGCACTCATGTGGTAGGACTGCTTTTGGGCTTTATTTTATGAGTAGTCCTTTTGTAGCATTTGTCATATACATAAACAGCACAGCAGGATGAACTGACGTTTAGTCTTTTAGTACAAATATAGATTAAATTATAGAATTATCACCACTTGTCATAAGAACTTAAACTAGAGCCTGATGTTCCAGTTTGGTGGATTATTCACATCTGTGGGGGATGGGACAGTAACACAAAAGTTTTGCTATTAATAAAGCAGATTACAACTTTAGGGTAGGAAGTTAACACTAAACCTTACGCTAACTCATCTTATCCCACTTAAATTCTGAACAGCAATTCAGTTTGTAGCATCAGAGAGCCCCAGGTTATAGGCAGATGCCCAAATACACTGCACAAGTCCCAATTCAGTCTTATAATCTCCTAGAGACTTGAATTCATTCAACCCCTTGTGCACAGAAGCACATGTTTTGGGTATATAAACACTCATCTTCTGTGTAACACTTTACAGCTCCCTAAGTAGATGTGATTAAGCACCTGAAGTCTACAAGAGCTTTCTAGGAGAACTGGAAAAGTCAGATGTAATGGGGATCACAAGTACTTCTGAAAAGCAGACACAGTGATACTCCTGCCCGCTTTCTCCTCAGCCAGACAGTTAGAGCACATACCTAAGGATGGGAGATCCAGCTTCAAGCCCCGCATGAGAAGAGCTGGTTGAGCAGGGCTGATGATGATTTATTACAGAATGCAGGCTTATCAGAGCAGACCTAACTGGCAGGAGCCAGGTTCTGCTGCATTAAAGTTTCCACCTGCTCTGAGCCCCTATGCAACAGGGAATAGCTGGGAGAGCTTGTCTGCCAGATCTGGCAGTTAGGACACAGGGAACAGAAGTGACTGAGGCCCTGTGAAGACCAACAAAAAACAGAACCAAGATCTGCCACTTCTTATGTGCCCTAATCACTGGAAAAAGAACATTCTTCCTTCCAATTCTTGTGACATGGTCACGCACAGAAGAACTACAGACAGACTTGTTCTGAAATGGAGAGAGGATATATAGCAGAATTAGAGAGTAGTTAAGGTTGGAAGGGACTTCTGGAAGTCACCTGGTCACTTGCCTCCCAATCTGTTCAGCACAGGACCAAATTCAAAGTTAGACACAATATCCTAACAATTCCTTAATACTTTTAATGAAAGACAGACAGGCACTTCATTGGACTGGTCTTCAGAGAGTTCTTATTTCTCATCATGAGGCAAAATGCTAAAAATGAAATTGTATTGGGCAGGCTGGCTTTCTATCCTATACCAAATAGTTCAAATCCTGGTACAGCTGAGTTTAAGTTAGAAGGACAGGATTTCACTCTCAGTATGCACAAACACATATACTGAGCTATATTTAGAGATACGTTCAATTATTACACTACATCTCTCAGAAAGATATCCTACAAAGTCCAGTAGGTTTCCAAGCTCTGAGGTAGTTAAGTTTTAAGTCTGATATTCTCTTTACATTTGCAAATACAAGTGCTGCATGTCCTACCAAGTCTGGCATTCACTCAGCATAACAACAAAGATCCATCTAGCCCAAGGTCTTATCTCTGACAGCAGCTAAAAGCAGATGCCCAAGGGAGAAGGATACATTTATGGGAATATTCTCCCAGCCTTCACCAACTGAAAACTCAGAGGCTTGCTGCAATTTCCCATTGATCAACTCTACTGCTATACTGTCTTGATTAAGTATATTTTCACACCATTGCTGTCATCAGAATAAAGTTCTCAAATTTCAGAAGCTGTAGTATGCTATTTGAAACATTACATGCTGTTTGTGGCAATGGCTGTAAAGTTAGCAATAAACACTAGTATTGAAACTACACTTAAGACATACTGTGCTTCCATAAAAAAGTCAAAATACCATAAAAATTTTCCAGAAGGTTTTTCAAGTGTGTATCAGTTCCGTTATCTTGATTCTACTATCAAATGATGGTCTAAAACAATATACTCTATATTGTGGCAAGGTCTACAGAATTTATAATTGTGAAGAAAAAAAAAAATTAAATTCAAGTGCATCTTATACTTAAAAGAGTCCCAGGTATCAGGACTGTGCCTGTGTGAATAACCAGCGCGCTTATTCACCAGCTCCCAGCACAGTCTAGGAACTGGTCAGTTGAAATCTCTCACATCAGCCTTGTGCATATATGCAAGACAGCCAGGAAATGTTTTGTATGGAGCTTAATGTAACCAAGAGAAACTGACCACGCATAAACTGAAGAAAATGTTTTGTGGAGTCTCATCTAATCCACCTGAAGAGACCTCCATCACCATCCAGTAAAGGACCACCAGACCCTATATGAGAGATTAGATTATCCAGATGAGCAATATCCAATGCAACAGAAACCAGTCAATTACTTTTCCTGTCCACCCTTTAAACAAATAGCTGTCTGACTGTACAACAATACAGTGAAAGTTATTTGGAGACAAAGGACTACATTGCCTTTTTCAATGAAAACACTACGGTCACATCCCAACGTTTGCCATCACATTAAGCCTACTTTGTCTGCATCTGTGTTGCTTCCTTAATAGTTTCCAGATTATAGTTTTTGGCATAATACATAGAAATAGTTGTTTTAACAAAGTTGTGCTGAACTTAATGACAGAAAGTGATCAAAAGCCTAATTCAGGTTTCAGATTAGTCCTAGGGGCATTACTCTCATTTTATACAGACTCTGAAAAGCCCTAAAGACTGAGGAATTTTCATGCTATCTTAAAGTACTGACACCAGATGGAAAAATAAAACCCCACACATTTCTCAGACATTTTTCTCGAATACTTGAAGTAAATTCATTGTATCACCAATGTTTCTGTGAGCACTTTAAAATACTACCCAGACAGGATTAGAACAGTGTTTCCCGAGTGAAAGCTGCATCTACCACTCAGATTCTCAGATCAGTCCAAGTGTAATCAGCTCCACAAACCTGCTTTATCACAAAAACCCAACTGCAACACTCAAGTCTCCTTTTATTTTCACTTCTTTATATACACCATTAAGTGATTTCAACAGTTTTCCTTAGATGGGACCTTTACACTGCCACTGACTTTAATTGTTAGCAATGCGTGGCAGTATATCTTATACACAGGTTACACCTTAGGACCAACTGCGAATTTGTGCTGATGTCATCACCTCATAAGGTATCATTTCCACCTTCATTTCCGCTCCCCCTAACCTTAAACAGCACAGTTAATTTTCAATTATCCAAGGCAGTAAAGGGGTCACATAATTAAGAAAAAAAAAAACCACAGGGATAATACACATGCACATGTATTAAGTTTCAGAAGAACACTCAACAGGGTAACTGATCCCAAAGAGGTCAGTTACACTGTTGAGTATGAATGGACACAAATCTCTTGACCATTCTGTCTTCTACATAGAAGTGACTCTCCTGCTTTCTGACCTAAGCCTGCTTACAGGACACCAGTTGGGCACTTCTACATTTATAGTATAGTTAATATCTAACCTGAGAAATAAATACAGATAAATTAACCTTAGCAGAAACCAGTTTGGAGAATAAACAGAAGCTTTTTATTAAAGATGATACTTCTGATGGTTACAAATTGCCTGTGTAACATTAAAACCACTATCAATTCTCAGGCCAGTTGGCTGGATATGTAAGGAAAGCTCCACCCTCCCCTGTTTCAAAATGTAATGAAATAAAGTGTCAAAATTAATCACCTTTCCGTCATAAAGTTTTGTATTTGTTAATCTAATCAACTATTTGATTACAAAAGAATATCATCCATTCATGCTGAAGATCAAGCCAGTGAGGATCATCTGGCCATGCTAGTTCTCCAGACTCTAGAATGATGCCATCTCCTTCAGCCATTTGCAGGATATTGTATTTTCTTTACAATATAGTTGTTAGCCTTCCAGTACTGAAGCACTATTCAGAATTAAACTAGCTTGATATAAACCTAAGTTTTCCTTTCCACATCCCCAGTAAGATTAATTACCTCAAATCCAGCTTCAGTAACATCAAAAGTTTTCTTTGCTAAGTGAGGTACACTACATGAAACGCTGCTGAAAGTGGAATATTTACTCTAAACATCCTTTCACATGCTGTTTTTAAAGTGTGGTACTCAACAGTAAGACAATAATATTTTTCTGACCAATGTGAATATATTTAGTGGAGCAAGCTTTAACATTCTTTAAAAACTTAGGTGCTAAAAACTGTACTGCATAATACCCATTAATTATGTCTAGGAGCTGTAATCATTAATTACGATCTCATTAGGACTGGTAGTATATTGACAGATAGCCACAGCCTCAAAGAACACACAGAAATTTACAAAATAATTTTATATGAAAACTCAGAAGTCATTTTAGAACAAAGGTTTTAAGATACTTACTTCAAAGTCTGACTGTCTAATTATATTTAAGTATGTAAGCCTTCTTAAAAGGAACCTTTAAGTTTTGTTTTACAGTACAGTTCTGTGCCTACTAACATACAATTGCATTCAAAGTAAGATTTACATACTAATTAGTTGTCTATGCCTGAATAACAAGTATTTAAAAATCTATCATAGGATGATAAAAACAGCAATGAAGGGATAAAGATGACAACGGAACTAGAGTGTTGCTCTTTTTGGGTCCTACTTACAGACTTGGAAGTGTTTCAGTTTGGACCCTGTGCAAGTCTTGAGGATTAGTGTTCAGAAATTAAATTACAAAGGTTGAGTTACACTTTGTGTTCTATCAGAAAAGTGATGGGCTGTTTTCCCAGTGATATTTGGTGTTAAAATTTATCAATAGCTCTATTTTTGATAGGTAATATTTAATGCTGAAAAGCAACGTATTTAAAAATACATACAATGTTTTAAATTCCAAGTCATATTTCAAGGCAATAACAACACAGTATCAATTTAGTTCTTTTGTTAATTATAAAATAAATTGATATTGAAACTGGGGAAAAATTAATCTAATAATAATCAAATAATTCATTATGAAATGCAAATTCATAATTTCACTAATCTGAATTCTGTTTCTGAAAAACATCAAATATCACTCAAAGTAGTGCATTAGCTCACCATAGTGAATTATAAATTATTTCCTACAACCACAGACAAAACCCCCACTAATGAAAGCAAATATTCAACTACTTTTATAGACATGCTTTCAGAAACAGATGTCTCGCTCCATCCAGTCAGGCACTCAGCTTTAGGAATCAGCATTATTCCGCATCTTCAGAGACATATGTGCTTGTATTAACTTGTACAAACTTGCAATTTAATTTCAGCATTCTGCCACAATTCAGATCTTTTATATATATATATATATACACACACACACATATATATATTCTCTAGTGTGTTGAATAATCACTGGAACCTAGATCAAGACACCATCAGTGAAAGGTCATTTTTCCACTTGTGCACAGAAAGACAAGGAGCTGGTGTGCAGTCTTTATGAGAAGAATCTTACAACTGATTTTTTTTGCACTACTTATTTTTATTAACTGAATTCTTTGCCAACTCAGACAACGCTTCATAGTTAGGAGCATCATTCACTAGAACAACAGGTTGAGGTTTTGCTTTAGTAAACAAGAAATCATAGCTCTATTCTGTTAGTAGCTATTTGACTGTAGTTACATAGACCTGTTCTCTTGGCTCTGTCTCCCCTCACTTTATCTTCACACTTTATTCTGGTTTCAGTATTTTCTTACTCTTCTCTCTTCCATTTGAATTAATGCGTCTTTCTATTAGCAGTCAAACAAGAAAGTTACCTATTGGCTTGTTATTTGAACTTTCCCATCTATAATAATAAAAATAATGGTATTTATTTACTTCAGCTTGCTGTGTAAAATGTCTTTGTCATTAGTATGGTTAGTCACTGTTGGTGTGTCTTCCAATATAATCTCAGATTAACTGAAGGGGAAAGACTCAGAAATCTTTGACTCTTTTAGGATAGCTTTACCTCAGAAGAGAAAAAAAACTCGACATATAAGTGTCTATATAAGATAATGAACATAAAGGTTAATCTGCCTACTGATGCTAACTTTTAACTTCCAACAGATTACATGTGTTCTCGGCAATAGTGTTTCTCACTGTATTTAAGGGACAGAATTCAGCCCTTGTAGAGAGTTCTCAAGTCCCATAACTTCAATTGAATTTTTCAAAAATCCACATGCAAGAATCAACTGATTATTAAGAGCAACTGAAGTTTATTTTTAGATGTTGCTGGGCTTCTAAGACATAGAGGGGGAAAAAAAAAAAAGCTAGGACACATTAGCCAAGTGAACTACAAAGATACAAATCTTAATAAATCGTTAATTGCTATGATACTTATGACTGTCCAATGCTGTCAATTCTACTAGTATATTTCCCTGAACATGATGAGAAACCTACTCCCATATTTCAGTGCCAAGGGGGTGAGAAGGTTGTGAAGAAGTACATAAAACTTAAAAAGTAACTCTGAGAAATTCCTCCAGATAAAGTTTTGAGGATGATAACAACAAGACTTCTTACAAAGGACCTTTCCAGAAATCCTGCTGTTAAGGAAATTGTGTCTGCAGGAAATGACAGTGGGGAAATTGGAAATCTGGAGCAGCTTTTAGGGCTACTTCGATGATGCTTCACTCCAGTAAAACTGGTAGAATTGAGACCCCCCAGAGAGCAACCAAATCTCTTAAGACTTGCCTCTAAAAAATACAGTGACTTTGAAACAATGGGATAAAGACTTTGCTTTCCTTACAAAAAACCGTCCGGGTTTTAGAGGAAAATAATTCAAAGAAAAGACACTACTGCTGTAACTTGAGATGGTACACGAGCAGTAAAAGCCAATATACGATATGTTTTAATTAAGCACCTATATTCCTAGCAAGAAAGCTAAATAAAAAAAACTACTACATATTTTCCATGATACTCTGAAGAGCAAAATTACATGCTTTAAAGGACATAAAATGTTATTAACAACAAAAAGGAAAAGAAGAATATGCAAATGCTGGGGGATCTTTGTGAAAGCATGAACTTTAATTCAGACAGAATTAAATTATTCCTTAACTACAAGAAAGAAACTATTGAGAAAGGAGTGTATTTTTCCTTTTCAAATGAAGATGGACACAGTCCTAGAAAACACACTTGAATTAAAAAGTTCTGGACTTGATATAAAGGTAAATGGGTTGAGTTTAACAACCCATTATTTGCAGGTCAAACTACATGATCTGATGAACTGTTCTGAATTCCATTGTAGGAATAGAAAGCTACAGGTGAGTTTGAAGTAGATGTATTTACTTTCATCTTACACTGACAAAATATAATACTATTTAATGTTCATGAAATTCTGTGCATCTATACTGTGTTATTCATTCAGTCATTATCTCACTATGTTTTCACAGGCATAGGCAGTCTCCTGTTGAAGGATTTTACTTTGAAGTCATTAAACAATATGTCTGCCCTCTGGTGGTGACACTCACCTTTATATGTTCCCACATTTTTATCTTTAAGTTAAAAATGCACTTTATGCAACTAACATCTATAAGATCTAACAGATTATTTAGCTTTTAATCAGCTTGTGCTAGCTTGCTTTTCAGTCACATAATTGCTTACATTTGAACTTCATCATGAAGAAGTAGCCTGCACATAATTTAATATGACCCTTGTTTTGTCTGTATCTAGAACCAAGTTTAAACATCAATTTTTAAAGCATTCAAACTACATAAAACCAGAAAAATTGCAAATAATTCCCAGAATAACACTTGAAGTTTCAATTTATATTGATTATGTTTAGTATTGTCTGGGAGAAGATGTTATACCTTGTAATACATCAAAGTGTTGACTACTAGACTGCAAGGTTCATAAATACATGAAATGCTTCCGAGGAAAAAGATGGATACTTAAAAGACTATTTGCACATTAAAGGAGTTACTATATAGAAACGCCTATGACTTTGTATATCATGCAAAAATCAATATGGCCAAAAACATTCAATAAGGAAGGACCAAGATCTGTAATCCATTTATTAGCACTGCTTTTCTGCCAGCCATGTTAGTTCATGTGCCAGGGAAGCAGTCAAGAAACTAACCTACTTAGTATTATACATCCAGGAAAGAGAAAAAAACCTGTTTCCCAGCTCTAAACCTCCATCATGAGAGAAGCAGTAGGTGGAATTCTCTCTCCCTCATTATTTAATGCTTCTAAATACATTGAGTGATGTAAAAATTACAAACTTCAAGAGGATTCAAAATACACTTAGTACATAGCACACTTACATTGGATTTGTTGGTTGTTTTAGATGTCGAACCAAAAACCAGCTCATAAGTAGACAAAAGCAAGCCAAACAATACATAAGGTACGTACAGCTCCAACATGAAGGGTGGGTTCATTTACACCTCCACAGATGTCCCAGACACCCCTGTAATATTACTTGGACAGTGTGGCAGTAATAGCGATAATAGTTCTCATCTGTCCCTATGATCTAATCAAACCTACACCTCGGGAAGAATAGCCACATCTGCAAGAGAAAGAAGAGCTGGAAAGACTGTGAATTCTCTGCAACAACCCTAAGAACATATGCTCCCCCTTCTACCTTCATTGTCAAAGTATTACCTGTCCTTGGGCGTCTCTGAACTTCACTATAAATGAATAATAAATAAATACAGTGCTAAATGGAAGTAGGAATCTTTCACATCTGGTGAAGAGACCCTGCCTGTCCAATATTCCTGGTCACAAGGGCTCTTGTCTTCATGACTTACAGTCTTGATCTGTAACTTTGCAACACACCATGATGCTGACTCTGGCTTTTAGTGTCACTCAGAACTCAATTCACGCTGTGGAATATGGGTTGCCATTATGTCCTGAACCAATTTAGGAACAACCGCTAGTCACACTGGAACCATTAAATTGCTCATAACTGAAAATGTTCAGCATTCATAGAGAACATAACTCTTCACATCAGCGGACCCAGAACACAAAACTTACAGCTCCAAGACTCAAGAACGAGTAAAGGCCTCAGTTCATCCAAAGTTACACAAAAACTCAGTTTCTGTTCTTTTGTCTTTTAATGCAGAGCTCACCTGTTGTAAACTTACTCAAGTTCTGTACAGTTTTGAAAGGATGGAAAAGGAATGTATGTCCCTTTTCTGAGCTTCAGTAAGAAATACCTAGTCAGAACAGATTTTAAAAAATAGTAAAATGGCTAGTACAGCCTATTAACATCTCACCTCACCCAAGCCAAGAGTCAGATTTTGATTATATGTGGCCATGTAATAAAATTACCACATTCAGCTGAGCTGACAACAAAAAAATACCTTCCATTTTCAAGAAAAGAGCAGCAACTAAAGGTGGTTAAACTTCCCAGTTTTGTATTTAGTTTGTCCAGACACCACAGTATTGGTCTACAGGTTGGGGGGCTTAGTGGGAGAACCCACAGATTCCAGCTTACTCAAACTGGCAGTAACCAAGTCACTAAACCTGTTTATCCCACCCAAAGAATAGCCATGGCTGAGCTTACCTCTTCCTGATAGCACTTGAAAATTGCAACAGGGAAGGCACTTCAAGCACCTCCTGCATTTTGATTCCTCTAGAGATGCAAACAGCAGCAGGGTAGGAAACCTAAACTCTAGTCCTTCTGGAGAAATAGCAGAGAGGACGGTCTTATCCTGTTACAAAAGGTAACTTGTGGTGTACAAACCTACTGATGAACAACCCTGTATTCTTAAATACTTTTGAAAAGCCTTTTAAATGACAGGGGATATGCTATGAAGATAACAGAGATATATAACAATTTCCTTCAAATAGTTTGACTTGATAATTATTAGTAAACCCCCGCCAACCTTTCACCAATAGTAAGACAAATTCTTGTTTTTCTTCTGTTCACATTCAAGTAACTCATTCTCCTGCTTTTGACATGCTCTTCAAAATTCCTCCCTCAGGACTGGTTGCACTTCCCACCTCACACCAAAGAACTACCCTCTTCTTCATCCCACACACTTTTATACATGAGTTGTCCATACATTCCCTCTCGATCTATTCTACTCAGAGCTCTTAAGACTGTTGCTTTTTCCCTTTAAAATTTCCAGTGAATTTTATTCCCAACTCCCTCACTTCTACCACTTTTAACATAAAAGTCAATAATACATTTCGTTCTTCATCCTTCTCCTCACATCACTAGTCCTCCTCATGGATTTTTTGTTAATTTCTAATACCCTGCCCATGCTACAAGATACAGCAGGAAGACTTCCCTTGGTTAGTGACTATGCAGTGGTCAGTCAACTCCATGGTATTATTCTCCACCAGGAGAACTGTTCCCCGACTCCAAATCTTGTACAACAGCTGGCTTTTGCATTAATTGATTATATACAATGTCTTTGCATGCGCACAGACACGTGCGGAGCCCTACAATGTTGTGATACTGTAACAGCAACTGCTTTACGTGAACCCTCAGAATCAAGTTGGACAAACGCAGCAAGACTGGAAACACGGGAAAAGGGAAGTTGGAAGTGAGAGGCACAGTTCAGAAAGACAAAGAAAATCTGTACTCGTGTGTGAACACTGTCAGCTCCTCACTCAGGTAACAATCTACAGGAAAATGGTATGTTAATATTTTGGGTGGCTGTCTGGAAAAGCCTAATTAGCAGCCAAAGACTAACTCATACAATGAGGAAGTTATGGATCTACTTTCGTTTTCCTCAAATAAGCTGTTCAACAGTAACAATTACTCACTTTAAAGCAGAGGAAATTAAAAGGCCATATATAAACCTAATGGTGCAGACTAAGTATTAGGACAACTGTACTCCCACTGGGACACATCCAAATTCTGCAAACTTACACAAGTATTTATAGAATTTAGAGAGACTACATTTGTACCAGTTCTGCCTGACGTAATCGAAAATTTAGACAGCTAGTTCCTTTCTAAGGCGGCTGTTTTTTAAAGTTATCACGTCCTTTTAAGTTGAACTGGCCTTTTTTAACTCACTTGGCTATTTTTGTGCATCTGAGATGCTCTGCATGAAATGCTGCTTTTTATATAAAGTTTGGTTGCTTAAAGTAGAATGGGGGTACTGTGCACTCTTACAGAAACATTTTATAATTCAAGCTGTTATGCTTCCATGCTAAAAAGTTAACAAGGGGAAAGCTGTAATCACATTATGAATTGAGGCATTTCAAAACTGAAACAGTGTAGGAAAACAGTGTATTCACAAAATGAATACTAAGATACATTTATCCTGATTCATACAGCAAAACAAAAAAAAATTGAAAGCTTCTTACAACAGTTAATAGAGGATCCAGATGAACATTTCTTTACTTATTCAACATTTACTAGAAAGGAGATGCTAAAGAGCAATCCAGAGGAGTATTTGCAATGCAATTAGGCTAGACAAGTAAGTCTGAATGTATGCCAGCTGCAGGGGCCTGCCCTTAATTCACACAATCAAATGTCTAGTGTGTCGCAGTGTCTAGCATCAGTATCTCCAGTATTAAAAGTCTCATCAGATATGTACTTGTTAACCAAGCATCTTAATCGGTGTCTGAACACATATCTAGCTGTACCTTCTAGCAGTCTATATGCCAGTCCATCACCATCTGTCAGTTAAAGCTTCTACAGATAGAAAAAAAGAAAAAAATCAATTCAAACAAATGCGTTCGGCACTCAAACTAAGCTATCATTCACATTTCAACATAAGACTTGAATTCCTTTTCAGTGTTCTTCAACTTTGACCCAGCTCTACCCCCTCCTTCACTGAAAAGGGCAAAGACAACAGCCCAGCAAGTGGGACAGGCAAAACAGACCTCCTTTGTTCACTTTTTCCCTTTCAGTTTTCTATTGAGGTAAATAACCGAAAGCTCAGCCAGCCTCCAGTGGCTCAGAAGAAAGCGATATAGCTAGCTTGCAACTATCCTTCCCTGGTTAACAAACAGTAGAACAAAACTTATGGTGCTTCATGTTAATCTTATTATTGGAGATTAACTCTTTACAGATTCCCTTAATATCACATTTACAAGACAATATTCATAAACACATAAGCTACAATATCTTTAATACTAAAGTGAGTAGGCAACACACATACTTGTCAGTTTAAAATGCAACAAATTATCACTGTGAAGAAATTATAACTGAATTTTTTGAATACTATCAGCCCACTCAGGAAGGCAAAATCAAATTCATTGCATATTGCCCAGCAGACAACCTCCTACATTATTCCCTCAGCTTACATTACCGAGATGTACTTTCTCTGTATAGCTTCCCATTCTACCAACTCTGTTCATGAAACATAACAGAATGAACATTCCCAGTGAAAACCAAATAGCACACTTCTACCGTACTACCCCAATACAACGGAAGGTAAGTAATCGCAATTCAAGGTGATTTGGGACAACTGAATAAAACTACAGAGTAACAGCAACTCCACAGCCGCAGGCAAAACGATTTAATTTTTAGGCTGACTGAGCTATTTGAGCTGTGCAATAATCTCTTAACAGAATTCCAAATCCTTCGTGTATTCAGTATGTTTTATGTCCATATACTATAGCGAGTCATTTCCCTACAGCAGGAAGAATGGGCAGACTAGCATTTACCTTTTCTTGACTTTAAATCGGAATCCCCAAACCCATAAAATCTGTCAATTAGAGAGACATCTCATTAACTCCAAGAAACTGTAACTTCATTACTAAACCTTCTGACATCACTTTTTTGAGCACCAGAGAGAAACACAAAAGCACAACAAGCTAACAGCAGGTATCTGTAAGCATCCACTGGATTTGTTCATTCTATTTCCCGAAATTAAAAACCATTTTTAAAAGCTGAATTTTCTTATTACAACCCTTCTCATGAAACAAGCTGTGGTATATGTGATAAATATTATGCTTTCCTGCAAGAACGAATGATAACTACGGCTCAGACTGTGGTGATCTCACTCACCTTGAACATTATTGCTTTTCTGTATTTTCACTGTGATCAGTAAGACTAATTACAGAACTAAGATACCAACCCCAGTATGATTAATTGTGGATTTATTCTGCGAGTTGTGAAGAGGGTTTTAGCTCCATCATTAACACCAGCTGGTACACACTACCCCATCAGCCCATGCAGTGGCACAGCTGTACAGTTTTCCTTTAGCTACATCGCCTTCGCACGACCCAGAATGTGAATTCATTCAATGGATCCCGAGTTCTACCGGCATCAAGCAGCTTTCTAGTTTTGCTTCTTTATGGTCAATACTCTCAGAATACAACACTTTCCCAATTCTGCATTGATACAGTCTGACATCTAATTTTAGACACCAAAGAGAATTTCACAGTACTTTGAAATTCAAGTAACCTACCTTCACAAACCTTGGTATCAAACTCTTTAGCAACTCTGGTCACTTACTTCGCAATTTCTATTCAAAACTAAGGACAACCATCAACTAAACAAATGCCTGAAGTGTATTAATGGAAATGGTAATGTCAAACAGATCACACAAATATTTAAAAAATGCTGCACCTGAAAGTCAGTTTTCTGACTTCCTTTGAGCAAGTGTGTCACACTATAGGAACCTTTCCAGGTGATATCCTTTGCCAAAGAATACCGGCACGATGCATCTCTTGGGATATATGCTGATCTCAAACTCAAAATGAAGTCCAGATGCTTTCTGATGTTGTATAGTTACCCATTCTATGCACAGCACCATATAATTATTATCCATAAGTTATCACACCGATTATGTTAAATTATGGAAGAAGTTGAAATTATTAATAGCACACCTGTTAGATGCAATAAAGTTTTCAGGTTTCATCTACCTTTTCCACAAAATACTCAATTATGAATCAAAATGTGTTTTAATACTCAGAAACAGAGAAAGAAATACCCAAAGACAGGGAATGTCAGAAAAAGGAAACCCAGGCAGTTAACTCTGGCTTGCGGACTCAGGAGGAGGTTGTTTTGAACAAGCAGTGGAAAGCTGGATCTTTATGGACAGAAGAACATCTTATCACGATCTGTAGGTCCCACTGTAGAGTTATATATCACATTTCCCATTGTTTTATCCAAGTGTACAGACAGCGAAGAAGCGGCATTCCTTTCACAGCGTACTTGTCAATATGGAACAGCCTTACTGACCGGGCTGAGGCACGCTCCGATCTTAAAAGCAGCTCATCAGCTTATTAATCAGCCGCTGTTTACACTTAGACTCCGAAGCTTTGGTTTAAACAAATTTTCAGACTTCAAAACTAGCGCATCTGCGCCGAGTTCAGCGGCAGCTGAAGATTTAGTTAATTATTACTTTTTAAGGGAAGACCAAGTGCATTTGCTGCTCAGACCTCGCTGCAATTCTCTGCATCAATCGCCACCGAGAGAGAGGAAGCAAAACAAGGGCAGCTCGCGATCCAGCCACGTTTTAGCTGGTTTATACCTAAATAAATGAAGCGTTGCTATTCTCTGCAAGCAGCAAAGCGCGGAAAGAGGGGGGAGAGAAAGAAAAGAAAAGAAAAAGAAAAAGAAAAAGCCGCCCCCGGGAGATGATAAATAAACGTGGGAACGCCGAACCGCGGACGCCGGCACTTCAGCACAGACAGCTCCTTCCCCCGCACACGCCGCCCGCCCCCGCCGGGCCCTCGCCCCCGCCGGTCGGTCAGCGCACGAAATGGCGACCTACCCGCTGAGGGATGTGGGCGCGTCGCAGTCACGGAGTGTCCCCGCCCGGCCCGAACGGGAGACGCTCCGCGACTGCGATGCGCCGGGACCGGTCCGCCCGCCCCCGGGAGGCCCCCACCGACCGCCGCAACAAAGCCTCCGCACCGACCGCGGCGGCACCGGGCGGGTTAACCAGGTGCCTCCTCACCAGCCGCTGCCCTACAAGGTCTCCGGGCACCTGCGCCGCGCCCCCGCTCACCCGTTCCCTCAGAGGAGCCCCAGTGGTGCAAGGCGGCGGCACTCCGCCGGCCTTGCCGGTACCGAGCGGGTGGCTCCTCGCCGTCGGGGCGGCACAGGCTGCCGGTACGGCGGTAGGCGCGGTACCTCCTGAAGCGCGGCGCGATGACAGAGACAGCCGAGCCGGTACTCACGGGAA